>JAHTLZ010000038.1:8719954-8740391 GCA_023846285.1 Phrynocephalus versicolor | reverse complement strand
ATTATTATTATTATTATTATTATTATTATTATTATTATTATTATTATCTTCTCCTTTCTCGGACTCGTTGAATAGAATAAAGCACACCTTTGGGGAACACGTGGAATTCCCGAGCCGCACCGAAACGATAATCGGCGTTTGTAAATGTAATCAACCTTGAGGTCTTGTTACTTTCACAGGTGCAATTAACATTACCATCTGCTAATCCATGATTAACGATGTTTACAAATATGCTACAACGTGTTTTTTTTAAAAAAACACCAAAAACCCATTGGCACTTCTTTCTGTGTTCGTCCCCCTCCCCGCTGCCTGTGTCTGCCCCCCCCCCCGGTAAAGAAGGCACATCCCATTAAGGAGCGGAAACGTAAACACCGACACACATCTTGGATCGAGGGTGCCCTGTGCCCAGCTGTTAATGCGCCACACTTTTTTTAAAAAAGGGGAGAGGGTTCTTTTCGTAATTTGAAAGTGCCGTTCAACTCCGAACCAGCTGTAGCGATGACGGATTTGGAGCTGAGAGGTCACTGCTGCTAAGTGGAACCTAATTGCGAAGGCATCGAGGTGCCAACTGTGAATTGGAAAGGGAAAAATGAAGCGGTGGTTGCGAGGGACATATGGTGAGCTTTAAAAATGGTGGGGCCCCCCTTTAACGCACACCCGCCTCACGCACAAATAAGTGATGTGTTAATGAACTGAGAATTTCTCTCTTGATAAACAGCAGCAACATTGTGCTAGATTCTGATGTGACACAAAAATACTAAGACTTTTAGCGAGAGGCGCAGTTAATTTTAAATATGCCAGGGCTTATTCAGCTCCTGCAATGCTCTGTTCTTTACAAGAATCCAGCCATGGGGGAAAGGAAGGAGGGTCCCGAAAAAAAAGAGCAGCTTTTAAAACAAAATGAGAACAACGGTGATCGGTCCCAGGGCTACGAAGGCTGCACACGTGCTCCGGACATGCATTAAAAATTAGACTTTTAAAAAGTTTGCAGTTCCTATTGTGGGCTTTTGCTTTTGAGTTCTTTAGTTCCTTTTCTAAAAAGGTCAGCCAAAACCCAACAAAAGGAGTTATTTTTCTCTCTCTTACTAAATTGTAATGGGAGTGTAGCTGAGTTCTACCTAACTTGTGGCCAAAAGAAGGAACAAATTACAAGTAACTCCTTACTTACGCCTTGCGTCCCCTCGGGGAGAAAGGCGGCCTAAAAATAAAGTTTATTATTATTATTATTATTATTATTATTATTATTATTATTATTATTATTATTATTATTATTATTATTATTATTATTATTATTATTATTACTTTTTAACCAACTCACCAACAAGGCTCCCTGAGTTCCAACCTGCCCGTTCCTTGCTTGACACAAGAGAAGACTATTTCACAGCAAGCATGGTTGAAATCAAACGGGGAAAATCAAATACGATGCGCTAGGTCTCATTTTACCCAACAGAATAAATTAGGCGATTGTTTTTGTCTGTTTTTCACAGCTTTTTACCTAGCCTCATTAGCGCCTCCCTTGAATAAGAGGTGCTTATTTGAGCCACCATTATCATCACACATTTTCCCTCCATTAGCATTGCCTGCTAATATACATTTTTATATAAACGCTAGTTCTAAATGGCTGCTCCTCTTCCGCATCTAATGTTGTAGGTTTTATTTTGTTTTAAAAAAAATTATAAAAATAAAATAAAACATGGAAGGTTCTGAGACGAGGAACGAAAGGAAGGATGGGACTTTGATGAATATCTTCACTGATATTGAAAACCCATTGCCGTGTTGAATTATTATTATTATTTTGCAAGCAGAATTCTTTTAATAAGGTTCTGGTTTATTTTCCAGGCGATATTTCACTTTATTTAACTGTCTTACGAGTTTGGCTTTATGTTTTCATGTGTGTGTGTGTGTGTGGAGTCTTCTCACTGTTATGGCACCTGTTCTTTCCCGCAGCGTGGGAGTAGAAATCAGGTGTGAGTCAGAGGAGAAGCTCCTTGGGGTTCTTAAGCCAGAATGTTCTTCTATGCCCCGGGCTACACTTCCCATCTCTTTTTCCTTGAAGGATAACTTGGAGCACATGGTATTTCTTCTTGCACATCGTATGTCCGAAATATTACAATTTTCTTCTCTTTACAGTATTGAGGGTTTCTAACTTTTTATTCATGCGCTGTAATACAGCCACATTAGTATGACTCTAGCTATGCAAGGTAACTTCAGAATTCATCCGTATGTCCACATTTTGAATGCTTCCAGCTTCCGGCATAATGTGTCTGTAAGGGTCCACGTTTCAACACTGTAGAGAAGTATGCTGAATGCATAGGTTCGAAGTATTTGAGTACGAAGTCTGATCGATAAGTCCCGGTTGGTCAAGACTTTCCTCATTTTCTGGAAGGAATTTCTAGGTTGTTCAGTTCTACAATGAATTTCACACGAAGGATCCCAGTTATCTTTGACAAAGCATCCCAAGTATTTATAAAATGATACTTATATGATGACAAACCACTTTTGAGTATTGTGTGTGTGTTGCGTCATTACAGCCATGACTGATTCTTCGTGATCCCATGTCCATGGAGTTTTCTTGGCAGGAATACTGGAGTGGCTTGCCAGTTCCTACTCCAGGCGCCTACAGCACCTGGTATTCCCTGGTGGTCTCCCATCCAAGTACTAACCAGGCCCGACCCTGCTTAGCTTCTGAAATCAGGCAAGATCGGATGTGCTTCGGGCATCTCTGTACTGTGTGCCTAGAAAACCCTGAAAGGAAGTTAAGAATTGACTTGACCACACATGATTATTAGTTGGCTGGATAGCGGATCCGAAGGTTTGGCATTTGATTTTCCTCCTGTGAGTAGAACCAGTCTTGTTAGCCTTGGGTGAGCAACATACTCCCTGGACACTCTAGGAAGAATGGACTGGTAAGCCACTTCTGGGTATTGGGGAATTTTGAAAACCAGTCACCATAAGTTCGAGTTCATGGAGCATTACTGTATGCTTTAGTAATGACTGTTGATGATTAGATCACCTCTAGACTTTTATGGCTTCTAAAATTTGGCCCAAGGTGCTCCACTGGCACGTCTACAGCACAATTTGGGTAGTTAGAAGTACTAGGATATCCCGCTGTATGCACTGAGACTTATTTCCCCTATATTGCCTAACAATGTTAACCTATAAAGTAACAGAGGAGCAATTTGATTGCAGATGATGAAAATATTGTGTTTTTGGGTTTCCACAGGGGTCTTGTCCCCAAGGTCTTCCGGCTTTGGTAGTGTTTCGGAGGTGGGTGGGAGGGAGTTATCACATCCCTCTCCTGATGGCTGTAGCTAGAGATGAATTCCTCATAATGCATGAGTTTGTAGCTGTGCCCTGATGGCGGATATTTTCAATTTCATTTCAGGATCTGAACTAGAGGAGAGTTTGTTTATAATCAAAGTACTTGAATGGGCTTGTGTGTGCGTGTGTAAAAATATCTCCCTCTCTCTGGACAAAAAAAGGGAGGAAGCATTTTCTTATTTGGTATTTTTGCTGCTGGACTCTCAAAAAGATTGTTATGTAAATCATTCCCCCCCCTCCTATCCAAAAAATCATTATAATATTCAATTTCTGGGAGCACTCTTGACCAGCTGGTGCTTCCTTTAGAAATGAGATTGTTTACGGAACAACCAGTCCGTGTGTGAACGAGACAGGCATTTAGGATGAATCATGTTGGACTGTAAAGGCATATATTTATTTCTAAACCTACCTGATAGAGAGCTGTAATGCTACATCCTGGAGACCTATGGCTACTACTAGCGGTGGAATAATTCCATGAACATTACATTCAGCTTCCAAGGGGAAAGACGGACAGCCATTCCACCTCCGGCAGCCATTTTAAAGCAAGAAGAGGTGCTGAAGGCACGATATGGAGGTCTCCATTCAGGCAGGGGTGCCATTGTTGTAGGATTGGGTGGGGATGATGCTCTGACTGAGAGGGAATGCCCTCCACCATGTAGTAAGAATGGTTTATGGCACTGTTGACTAAGTTGGCCACTGACACACCACACACACACACACAAAGGACTTGCCTCTAGGACAGGCATGTACCAACTTCGGCCCTCCAGATGTTTTGGACCACAACTCCCACAATCCTTTGCCATGGGAAATACAGGCTTGGAATTCTGGGAGCTGTGGCCAAAAACATCAGGAGGGCCAGAGTTTGGACATGCCTGCTCTAGAAGTCTACGTAGGATGGAGCATTGGGGCAACTGTGTGTGGTTGTGTGACCCATGGTGTTGATAACGTCATCATCCTCAACATTTGCCTTCAAGTCGATTCTTTCTGACTTATGGCGACCCTATTCAGGAAAGCATGTAAGAGATGGATTTACCCCTTGTCTGTAAGAATCTGAAGAGCGACGATGAAAAAACAAATATACGTGTTTATTGGGGGTTTTCAGAGTGTATGTCAGCTCAGTCAACAAGTTGGCCATGAAGCAACCCTGCTGGCCGGCCTTTCGTTACAGAAAATACAACACAACCACACACATACACACACCGAAGAGTCGTCAATAGGAACCACATCTGCCCTATTGATCCTCTGGGCAGGAACGCTGGGAGCGACAATAGGCTTTCCTCCCCCTGGTGACTCGGCTATTGACAGCTCAAATTGGCTATCAGGAGCCTATGATGGGAGCAGACAGGCTGCTGGATAGGGAATTGAGCTAGTGGGTAGGTGGGAGGTGAAAGAAGGCCTGGGGAGATTCGCATGCGGACCAAGGGGTTTGTGCTGTGGGGCAGAGGAAGGGGGTGGGGAGAGAAACCGTCTCAAAAATCATTACGAGACCTATTTACCCCTTGCTTTCTGGCTTTCCAAAGCAGCTCTCCGAAGGAAACGGAGAACCAATTCTGATCATCTCCTTCCAGGGCGGCTCTCTGTTTTCCTGATGAAAATCATGCACTCTCTTCTCTGTCCCTGCTTTAAGGCTCACCTTCCTTTGGGTGGAGAAGGAGAACAGGACGGAGCACCTGGTTGATACCTTAAACACCTGCAGGATTACTTGACGTAACATCTAGTGCATGGGTCCTCAACCTGTGGGTCCCCAGATGTTCCTGGACGGCAACTCCCAGAAATCCTTTCCCGCACAGCGTATGGCGGAGGCTTCTGGGAGTTGCACTCCAGGAACATCTGGGGACCCACAGGTTGAGAACCACTGATCTATGGATTGCAACTCACTTTCCATGGTTACTGTCAGGGCATTCTGGGCATTCTGGATTCTATGTGGTCAGGGGATTCTGGGAGTCGCAGTCATCTAGTCTCCCGTACCGGCCAGAGGTTTCTGGGATTGGCAGTCTGAACAAGGAAACTGATTCAACTCTGCTTCTCTTCCCACCATGACCTATTTGGGGGGTTATGAATGGGAATAATACATCCAGTTGAAAGGGAAGAGGATAAGGCTTCAATTCAGGAGTCACTCTGGATCCACATTTCAGGTGAAAGTGCAGCCTGTGCAATGCAACCCAACGCTGGTCAACGGACTATGGGGGAGGCCAACAAAGACTCCTCTCCAACTGTGATAGGTCAGAGTGAGTCATGCGGCATTGTCTGTGGGGTATAAAATCCTCTGGACCAGATACGGCTGGCTATTCTTTGCAATAAGAGAAGGACTGGAAAATCTCCCCCAAAAGGAGAAGATATGGGTCAGATCTTCATCCCTTTTTCAGTGGGGAAGGATGTAAAATCAGGAAGCCAACTCTACTCCTCCGGTCTTCTCTCCCTTGGCTGCTTGAGTTGGGGGCTCCTTGTTGGGGCTGCCATTTTGCCCACCTCCCGCCATGTTCCCCCTCGAAAACACAAAATGGCGGCATAGGGTTGCTTACATGGGGCGTATGAAGGAAAGGGATAGTTAATGGAGGGTCCCAATGGGAAGCCACGTATAGGAATAAAGGTGCCCCCCCCAACCATTGTTGGGTAATTCAGTGGCTTAAGTCTCTGGCTGTGGCCTCTCTCCTGATCTTACTGGATGGTTCTTAAAGAAGGATCTGCTGAAACCCTCTGGACCTTAAAAAAAACACCTGAAAAAACAAGCAAATCAAAGAGCCAGAGCAGAGTGTGGCAGTTGTCTTAGGGCAGCTAGTGGCGGATTATTTATTTCATTGGTACTGTATCTTTATTGGCAAGGAAAGGTGGCAGAGATTGTCCCACTTTCTCCCCATGGATACAAATTACTTGGCCGGCTTTGGTTCATGTGCTTTTTTATATGGTGTCGAGCACCATCCACAATTACATTTTCTTCTTGGTAGGGCCCTTTCCCTTTACACACTTTGAAACAATTGCCCTTCATGGCTTTGGAAAACGGCATGAAGTTGTGGGAAAGAGGTTACAGACTTATTTAAAAGTGGGGTGTCTTTTCCCCTCCCCCTTTTGGGTGTGGGTGTCAAAACAGATGTGAATAAATCTGCCTGGGGAATATTGCTAACTAATTATTGAAAACAGAAGGCGAGGGCTGCCTCTCTTTATTTATTTATTTTTATTTCTGTTCCTCTTTTTGCATTTCAGAGGAACGTGGCCCTCCTCTCCGCAGCTGAGTATTTAATTAGGGCTGATTGTCGTTAGCATGTTCAATAACTACTCATTAGGAAAGGGAGGTGTCCGCTGATCCAGCGTTGCCCGGAGCGCAAGAGAAACAGAGGGTGTTCATTATGAAGGAAGCAATTTATTTTAGCAAGTCATGTGTACAGAAGAAAACACTTTAGCTTAATTTTTCAAGGTTAAAGGGTAGAACATTTGGCTTGGCGTTTTTTTTTTAAGTCAAAAGAGCTTGGCTTGAGCTCTCCTCTTGACCTGCAGGAAAGAGCGTTGACTTCTTAAACTTAAATCAAGAAGGTTTGAGGGTAACTCAAAATGTAACAGATTAATCTCTGTCCTGGTGAATTCGGTGGTATTTGGGTGCTTAGAAGTAATCATTTGCAAGAAATCCTGACACTTGTACTTTTCCTAGTTACTTTTCGTTGTACTGAGTCAACACCTAAGCTGCTTGGGCATAACAATTACTTTCAAAAGTTCCTTTTAAAGTGGGATTTGAGAGCATTTGAAGACAAGCAAAGAGCAACATGATGGCTTTTGAAACTGAGTATGTGGTTCTGACTTTTGCTGACTTCTAAACAATCATCTCTGTCATGGCACACTGAAAAGCTCCATAGCATCATCTGCAAACTCTGTAATATCATATAAAGTGCCACCTCAAGTTGAGGTATCTCTGTAGCATTGTCACTGAAAATATGTCTTATTCTGACAAACATAGTATATGGTTCCACATATCATCCATCCATCCGTCCATCCATCCATCCCATATCCCGAAGCTGTTAACTGTGGCTTACTTAGCATGTAGTGTAATTAGAGTGTCAGATTTGAGAAAATTGTGTTCAAAGCCCCACTTGGACACATCCTTTAGGCCGTGACACACCTAGCTTGATCTACCTTGCCGGATTGTTGTGAGGGTATGAGCAGTGGTTGAGTAGCCAGAGCTTGGGAATTCAATAATAAGTAGGTTGTATGTGAACCTCATTCTACGTAAATGATTGCACTGCTATAAAAACATTGGAAGTGATACATGGCGTTTAAAGTTTCATTGTTCCCAGCATGGCGGGTGTCTGTGAATTTTGGAACTTGAGTGATGGCGAAGACAAGAAAATCCGAAGAGGTCAACATGAAAATGGGAAGACATAAGTGTCAAGGTGTGTGCAGGGCACTTATTTGTCATGAAAAGCTGGCACAACGGGGCCCGCTGGCTGCCAAGGGGCCAACGATAAGCCTGGATTAGGAACACTTTTATTTGTGTATCAAAGGGAAACATACTGGCTTGACCAGTTGGATTGCTTCTGAAGCCAGAGAACAGGTGATTGTTGTCAACTTTCCATTGGTGTGAAATTATCTTGGCGTGCATAATTCCTCATTCTCTGTCTTCCCACCACCAGACCACACACACCCCATGCTTCCCCAAAGATTATTATTGATGAAAGTGGTACAAAACCCACTTCTGAACCTGAAAATAATGCCCTTTATCATTTAATGCCTTTGGATCTGACCCTCCTCCTCTTCCCCTCCATTCCAGGAAATTGTGTTAAACAAACAGTTACATACAGCATGGCTTATCTCCAAAGATGGGGCTGTAGCTGTATTTGTCGGCAGAAAGCCGGAGCGTCGGAGACGCAGTACAGGTTCATTCCCACAACCCCCAATCCCTGGTTATAATATGCATCTGATGCGAGGCATTTTGTTGGCTGAATATGGAGCCTTCTTCCCAAAACATCTCCTGTTGACAGATCTTTAGGAAAGGCCTGAAATGCAGGTTTTCAGGCATTTTTCTTTTAAGGGGGGGGGGGGAGGAATGGAACAGTGGCGGATTTCTCACGAAGGCCCTCAATAGGCATTTTATCAAATAATAACATCACAGGAGCGCATAGATGTGAGGGTGGAGCATTCAGCCTCGCATTTCACTGTATTTGCATATGAAGGAGATCTGCAATGCATAAGAGCAGTCCTTAGCCTCCATGCTACGTGAACAGAACTCCACAAAAGTTTATTTGAAAACTTGGAGGAATCTATTATATATATATTTTACTATATATAATAAATCTTAGTGGAGTTAACTTTATCCTTGGGACCAGTTTTTATATGTCAGGATAACATGAAATACTCTATCTGTTCGGCACTAATTGTTCCAAATAGTTTGACGCTCATTTTTCTGCCATGTTTTCAAGACTACGAAATGTACGTTGCGACGTAGATACACACGGAACCTTCCACTCTACAGGAACCTCTCTCGTTTTTTCTTTCTTTTTTTTCCAAACAATGGTTCATCCTCTCAGGTTTTTCCTCTCCTCAGTGGCATTTTTCTTTATCACCCTTTTGCCCCCCCCCACCTTCTCTCTCTCTCTCTCTCTCTCTCTCTCCTTCTCATCTTTAGCTCATCTTCTGACGGGCCTGTGATGGAGCTGTCATGGTTTACTGCCTCTCATCTCAGGCCCTGGCACCTGGCTTCTCCTGCCATTTAATCTCCCTTGTTCCTTTCATGGAGAAATTCTATTTCTAAATACACACACAGCTCCCCCGCACACACACACAAAAAAGGAGAGAGAGAGAGAGAGAGAGAGAGAGAGAGAGAGAGAGAGAGAGAGAGAGAAGGTAGCGTTGCAAGTAAGAGATCCAGATCTAATTACCTGCTGTTGATCCCCTTCGTAATTTGCTTCTAACACCTATGTGGACTCTGAAACGGTCATTTTGGAACCCATTTCCCCGTTATCATTCGCTTCTCTCTTTTCCCCTCCTTCTCGCCCTCCCATTCAGTAGCTTCATGATGAATATTATGGTTTGCGGTATTGCCTACTTCCAGAGATGCAGCAAAGTTCTCGTATATGTGAGAAACCAAGCAGGGAGCATGGATTCAATGGGCAATAAGTGTTCTTGAAGGTTTGTATTTTTCTATAAACGAAAAGCAAATTTGTTGGCATTTAAAAAAAACCGAATCCTCCACACTTGTATCAGTTTGGGTCACCTGTTTCAAAATATTGGTTAGAAATCACAGTAATTGCTTTTGGTTATTACTTCTATTTGTGTGGTGTGTGTGTCTGTGTTAGTCACCTTCCTCATAATAAGGGGACCCAAGGCGACTCACAATGCTAAAAAGAATAGAATTAAAAGCAGTAAACTAAACATAAAAAATGAAACCATATGCTAATCACAATGGAATCAAATACTGTACTGTAATTAAAACCTAGTAAACATTAACAACCACCCTAACTCAAAAAGTGTGCTACGTTTGTGTAGCACAAAAGCCAGCGAGAGCTTTCAACCAACAAAATGAACAATTTTAATTCTTTGGTGCAGAAAGTGCAAATAAGGAACGTGAGGGAGCTGATCTGAATTTCTGACCTAAAGTCAAAGTGCACAAGAGATTTTGGGTAATCAGACTTTGAGGGGGGAAAATCACTTCTTGGAACTACAACACCCAGAATCCCCTAGGTATGCCACATAACTTTCCCATACTCGGCTGCCTTCAGAGACTGGAACTGTATGTTTGCATGCGTTTGTTGCTGGTGAGGACATTGCATTTGTATCATGCCACTGTTTGCCCATCTAGCCCTATACCGCATGTTCTGACTGGCAGCAGTAGTGTTAGGTCGCAGGCAAAAAAGCATCTTTCCCACCGTGGATTATATGTTCCTTTTATCTTGAAACACCAAGGTTTGTACCCGGGAACCATACGAGCATGGAATCAGAAACAGTTTGGAGGTAACTATTTATAAGTAATTAGTTACATCAGCAGAGTATTGTCCCAACACATTTTCAGAATTTCCAGACTTAATGTGGATTATAATCCGCTTTGTCAATCACGTGGTGTACAATATATACACCGCTGATTTATATCTACTGTATCCTGTACTTGGCTGTAAGATAAACACCAAATTAAATGTGATACAGAATGCGAGAACAGCGTAATTAACACAGGTAATGAACTTCCAAAGTGTTGATTACATAAACAGATAGAGTAATTAGCTGACGCAAATTGTGCCTTGATGGCTATTCAGTGGTTCTGCTTTCATTTCTGAAGTGCTAGAGCGATCGCTTTTGTGATCAGGAAAATGTTTGTTCTGCTGATGCCTACGAATAAGGAAAGAAGAAATGCTAGAAGGTGAAACTGCTAGAAGTAGGCGACTCTCGTTTGGACCACGTGACACGAAAAGACATTTCTTGGCCTTTTTTCCTGGGATATGCAGGAAAACTTTTGTGTAGCATTGATAGGGTTAATGCTATCAGGGCAGATCAAAGGATGGGTCAGTGGGTATCACATGTCACCGAATGGCTCCCCCCCCCCGGTCAATATATTGAGTATTTTCTAATCTGGGCTCTTTTGGAAGTGAATTGGACCAGATGGGAAGGTAGCCTGTTGTGAACCACAAAGTCTCTGAACCCGCAGTTCAGAAATGTGTATTTCACATAAGAACATAAGAAGAGTCATGCTGGATCAGGCCAAAGGCCCATCTAGTCCAGCTTCCTGTATCTCACAGTGGCCCCACCAGATGCGTTTGGGAGCGCACAAGACTAGATCTCTGTCTCCTGATACCACTTTCCTGCATCTGGCCCTTGAAGTACCCCGGTTTTAAGACTGGAGATTACACATCTCCTTCATGGTTTGTAACCTGTGATGGACTTTTCCTCCAGGAATCTGTCCAATCCCCTTTTGAAGGCATCCAGGCCAAATGCCATCACCACCTACTGTGGCAGGGAGTTCCACAGACTAACAACACGCTGGGTGAAAAAAATATTTTCTTTTGTCTGTTCTTACTCTCCCAGCCCTCAAATTCGATGTGAATGTCCCATTCCAGAAAGGCCCTTATAAAAGAAAGGTCACTTTGGACCAATAACAATATATATTTTGGACCAATATATATATGTACATGAGAAGCTGGTACTATGAGAAGATTTCTTAGGAGTCTGGTGGCATAGTAGTTAACCTGCAGTACTGCAGCCAAAACTCTACTCATGACCAGGGGTTCAATTCCAGACAGCTGGCTGAAGGTTCACTCAGCCCTCCATCCTTCTGAGGTTGGTAAACTGAGTACCCAGCTTGCTGGGGGGAGGGGGGCAAAATATTACTCTCATAATCAAATAGTCAAACCACCCAGAGACTGCTTTAACCACTATGGGATGGTATATAAGCAGTATGCTGCTCACCTTTTTTCTTTTTAAAATTTTTTCTTTACCCTCCTCCTCACGTTTTCCTTTTGCGTCATGCCTTTTTACTGTGTCCCTTTTTGGTCTGCCTTCCTTTGTTGCTTTGCAGTGCTCTGAGAGTTGTTCTAGATATATCATGGCCATCGTACCATTATCGGCAGAGTGAAAAGAAATATAGATTCGGAATTATCAATGCTACCTATCTCATTGGCCATTTTTTTCAAGAAATTTTGGGCAGCCAGGATCATGGGATTGGACGCAGCCCTCCTAGATACAGATATGGCTTGTTTGGCCACCAGATCTTTGGAGGTTGTCCATTCTGGCCTACATGGATGAGAATGAATTCTTCACTGGGCATGAAAAACCCAGTGATTTCTCACGACCTGTGTTTGTCTTCTTCCCATGAAAGCCACCCATCTTTGGGCTACCACGATCTCTCGGAGTCATGGACTTAGCAAAGATCTCCGTACACCGAGGCCTTTTCCCCCAAGATCTGAAATACTTCTTTGATGCTTGTTTAATAAGCCCACCACTCAGTGGGAACACTGAGATTTATCGTCTGAAGGGGAAGCGTTTAGACCAAAGGCTGTTTCCGTTGTGTTAATTATGAAAATCTAAAGATAATCTATATTTAATGTCAAATTTTTGTCAAATTTGTGGAAGAATTAGGAGGAAAGGCGGATGGGGGTGGGGGCGGTGGGCAGGGTGGTGACATCTAAATGAAGAACAAGGTGCAATTAAAACTCCCAAAATGTACGGGGGACTAATTGCAGAGGGATGACAAATATAGTTATCATCGGCGACTAATTAGCGAGCCTACTTCAGTGCTTCTCCGCTTGATTAATCCCGACTATGTGCTAATAAGTTAGGGGAAATGGGTTGTAACTTGTGAATATATACTATTTTCTCAGCTGTCCACCTGGGTGGAATGGGAATCTCTCTGGAAACATGTGCAGACTCAAGGAAATGTGTACCAGCATTTTAAAGACTTGTTTTATAGCCTTGTACAAAATGTCGCTCTATTCATTGGTTTACTGGCGGAGCCATCTGGGATAAACCATCCTTCCAGCAACAAAAAAATCCCGCTCCCATCCTCCTAACAGCCCCTCAAGCAATGAAAGTAAAGGTGAGGAAAAGAGGAAAGTACGAAGGTGCTTCTTCATTTCTCAGCTCTGTCGCAGCCAGGGTCCCTTGAGCTGGTCCAGATGCCAGTTTGGAGGGTGTTTTTTGGGAGGGTATCACCTGATTCCCTCTGAATGTGCTCCCTCAGATCCCATTAGTGCCCCGATTCTGTTTGAGTTTGTAGCCACCACATTGACTTGGACGGGAAAACCAAAATGGTAGCAATGCTTTGGGTTAGCATGACGTAGCATGGCCCGTACAATGGACTTTAAAGACCGGAGTAAGCCTGCCATGTTTCAAACAGGTCACTTCAGAGATCGGCGTAGTAGGGGTACGTAAAATGTCCTTAGGATGGCAGGCAGCTGTCTCCCAGGAAAAAATGGAGGACCAAATAAAGTAATACCTCGTAAGGCAAATGCCCCTTAAGACAAAAAATCGTAAGACGAATGAACTATCCAGGAATAGAAAAACCTCGTAAGACGAATTTTCCAATGGGATGTTTCGCAAGGTGAATTCAATGTGTTCCTATGGGAATCCACATTAAACCATGCTTCGTAGGATGAATTTTTCGTAGGGCGAATTGACCAGTAGAACAAATTAAGTTCATCTTAAGAGGAACCACTGTATGAGATGGATCAACTTCCTAAATGATGCCCTACTATCGCGTTCTCAAGAGTTGGGTTGAGACAGGACGTTTTAGAGCTCACTCGGTGCAAGGGGTCACCATAAATTAGAGATGACTTGATGTTCCATTACAGTGATGAGAATGACGACGACAACAATGAAACCCTTCCAAGCAATTTGAGGACAAACTGAAGGCAGCATTGACAGAATTTAATACTGAATGTGTCAATTGTGAAACTCTTACTAGAGACTGAAAGGTCTGCTGAAATGCGGTTCAAAAAGGGGAGGATTCATTAGAAATAAGAAGAACGAGGATGCGCAAACGAGAACGCAAGGGTTGCTTCCACCGCAACCAAAGACACCCTCTTTTCAGCAGCATACGGTCTGGCCCAGACCAGCCATCCATGCTGCTCAGCATTGCCCACGAGCGAAGTGTTCTGGAAGCATTAATACTGACACGGGAGGACTGAAGTTTCTCTACCCCTAGCCTATAACGTTGAATTTATTGATCAATTATGGCTCATGGTGACCCTTTTTGGGGTTTGCCAAGTAGAGAATACCCAGGGATGGATTTCCACCCCCTTCTTCTAGAGATGCTCTGGGACCAATTGTGCAGCTTGCCCAAGGCCACCCGGGTTGCCTCTTGTCCCAGGAGGCACAGTGGGGAATCGAACCCCTGACCCCTGGCTCTGCAGCTGGATACCCAAACCACCTAGCTCTCAGCTGTTAACACTGTCCCCTTCTCCTTTCACTGCACAGCCATGGAACATGTTGCTTGTGTCTCTTTATTCTAGCCAATTGTCAGCTGAAATTAGACTCTGCAGCTTGATGAGACCATTCTGAGCTTGCAGCAGGGCGGGGGGGAAATGATCCAAATTTCCCCCCCATTGTTCAAGGTGTGGGAGCATCACACACATACGCACAAACACGCATGCACGGACACACACGCACACACAACCCAACTTGTAACACTAGATCAACTCAGCTGACACATCCATCGTGTCTTGAGATTTATGCCTTTATCTTTTTGTGTTGAAAGGTAAGACTAATAGTAAAATGTTAATGCCGTATTCTGGGTAATGCTGTACATAAACGAATGACATCACGAGGGGATGTAGATAAATCACAGCGGGATTCAGAAAGGAATTGGTTGGAGCCTGGAAAATGTACATATTCACCAAGTACTATTTCTTCTTCTTCTTCTTCTTCTTCTTCTTCTTCTTCTTCTTCTTCTTCTTCTCCTCCTCCTCCTCTTCTTCTTCTTCTTCTTGAGGGGAAAAGGTGAAGTTTCCACTCTCACCTTCAGCTTGTAAGTGGACAGCTTGGGTATGTCCCCAAGGCATGCCTTTTGTCTGAGATACATCTGGTGAGATACCGTATTTCTCTGTGGGAAGCCTTTTTGTTATTCCTGAGAAATTTGTCAGAATTTTCAGACATTTCAGTGGGGGGGGCCCCCCGCGGGGAAACAGAGGGCACAAGATTTCCTTGAAAGAGCCTCAATTGTCCAGGTTTTGGAAGTTGCTTGAGCAAACCTAAGCAAACACTCCTGATGATGATGATGAAATGCTGTCAAGTTAATTCTGACTTAGGGCAAGGGAGCATGGAATGAACAAATAAATATTCATTTATATATATTAAAAAAAACCCAAGAGATATAGGAGAGCATCTGGGGAACTAGTAAGTTTAGGAGGCAATGAGCAAAGTTTGAGGCAAACAGATCTCACTTGACACCTGCTCTTCGAGGCAGGTGCTACTGTCTCCCACACGCCTGGGCCGGCCCCGTTTAGTAGCGAGGAACCCCTTTTTCCTTTTTCTTCTTCTTCGGCGTTCTGAAAACCATCTCACAGGCTCTTTTTAAACCCTAAACCTGGCCACGAGTCCGGTTTAAGAGAAAGAAAAGCACCTGAACAGAGACAACCAAATATATATTTGTGTCACGGACAACCTGCCGTTTAAACAATTGTGAAATTCCCTTCGTTGGGAAGGGTGCCTCTCTTCCTTGCCAAAAGAAAGAAAAAAAGAGATTGTGTGTGTGTGTGTGTGTGTGTGTGAGAGAGAGAGAGAGAGAGAGAGAGAGAGAGACTGCAAAACCTCAGGAAAAATATCCTTCCCATCAGTAAGAATGCTCTGTTTCCCTCAGAAACAATCCAACCCTTTGGTGGATGAGTGAAGCCATTTGTGTGTGTGTGTGTGTGTGTGTGTGTGTGTGGTTGTGTGTGTGTGTAGGGCGAACTCAGTCCCATCGCCATGGAAACACTGGTCGGGCACGGGTGCCGCTTCCCATGCGCAAGACGTCCCGTTGACCTCACTTAGAATTATTAGCTTTAGCCAAATAAAATAATTTGTATTAATAAAGAGGCCATTTTCTCTCGGCTCCCCGGCGCACCTTCCCCTGAAGGCAGAGTGACTCCTTAATTACACTTTTAACGGCATGGTGATTAATGTTCAATATGCAATACCCCGTTTAAATAAGTCACTTATTAACACCTTTAATATGTTTTAATTCCCCTTCCACCTTCTCCCTCCCCCCCCCATCCGCCCTCCTAAGTTCACTGTCAAATTAGTTGGGCAGCTTATGGGCTATTGAGGTCTGAGGCCTCCCTGTCATGCAATGATTCCTGTTTAATCCTGGGCACTAGATGGGGCTCTTATATTGGGGGAAAAATTCTCTATATACTGTATACCCTTATGTGTGAAGATCCAGGTTTGTTTTCTATAAATGCGAGGATGAGTTAAGGAGATATTCTGTCCAGTATGGCAGGTGACAGATGAAGGGGGAGAAAATGGGGTTTAAAACCAGAAGTGGCATAAATCCGCTTCTTTTCTCTGTCTATCCCAAATATTTGTTTGTTATGTGTCTTCAGGTCAGAAATGACGTATCATGACCCTAACAGGGCTTTCGGAGTCAGGGAGTGTAAGTCAGTTCCGTGGCTCCAGCGAGCTTCCGTGGCAGAGCGAGAATTTGAACTTGTCCATCACTCTGTCCACTACACCAGGGCTGTTCAACTTTGAAAAGGCCGAGGTCTACTTTTTCCAACCCAAAGTTCCTGAGGGCTACTACACTAAAACCTCTACTTATGAATGTTATCCTTTCCAAGTACATGTTCTTAAGTAAAAACTTTTGTAAGTAGAGCAGCGGTTTCCCATAATAATCTATTGAAAACCAATTAATCTGTTCTGGAGGGAACAGATTTCAATGCACCATGGCCCTTAAACTGCCCCACTCAGCTGAGATAAATATTAAATTAAAAAAAACCCCAAGACAAATGGAAGGGATCAAGTGTTCTAGTTGAAAATTCAGCCTAGCACAATCATGGGTCTTTCTTCTTCTCCATGCTTCTACATTCGGCAGAAAATTATGATGCTCTGCTCTATGTAATCGAGTTATTTCAGTTGCTTTGCAGACACTGGAAGAGTAACGGCAACGGCGGTAGTTCCTTGTGCCGCTTAAGGCATAAAACATTATTGGTAAGCGTGTGCAGAAATAGCGGTGCCTTTCTGGGGCCGCCATCCCCTATCCCACAAAGTAGCTACCTTAAACAAAAATAAATAAATAAATTAAACACCCCATAAATAAATAAAATGTATTCTTTCTGTCCAATTTCTCAAAGGCAGAAACACGTTAAGGGCCTTCCAAAGTGGGACACAGTGGGGAGCCCTAGAAATAATTGTTTTATTTCATTAGTGGACTGTTTACTTCTCTCGGTTTAATCACTTTGGAAGGCAGGAGGGAAAAACATTTCAAATATGCCTTTTGCCTTCTCCGCAGGCAATTTTGAGCACCTTTCTCGCTCTCCCCCCCCAAAAAAAACCCCTCTCTTTCCCCCCTCCCCCCTCCTATTCCCACTCCATTATTCACGGGCTTTAATGTAGACTCAGCCTGGCATCGCAAACATTTTTGTTCATGGTCGTGATTCATTCTATTTCTCCTGATGGGAGGGAGGGGGGAATTAAAAGTCATTTGAAAGTATCGCATGAAGCACTGTAGGGACGACATTTAGGGTACCTGGCAATTGCATTGCCGGGCGAGATTTTATTAGTGTTTAAAGTGATGAAAAATATTAATTTTGACGGAGGGGGTAGCCTTCATTGGGAAAGCTCTTGGATCTCCATGGAGGTTTTTCTTTGCTTTCAGCCCATCGGGCTTCCAAATGGTCTTTACTCAAAAGTAAGACACCGCAGTGTCCTCTGAGGCCAACTCACAGGTAAGGGCAAGATTGCAGCCTGCATTGTTTACAACCCTGTTTTCAAATGGAAATGGAACAGTCTTGATTTCCGTATTAATTCATGTAAACAAATCAGAGCAGCGGCTGGGTTTGAATTCCTCGCACTGATGTTTAGTGTGTGGAACTTAATAGATGAGGAGTGAGGACAGCCAAGGTGCCGTAAAGAAGGCCTGTTGCACAATGGTTAGAGTTTCTACCACCCACATTTAAGCAACAGGTTGGACTCAACTGGCCTTATCGGTCCCTTCCAACTCACGGATGCTAAAGTTTCTAAGAAGACCTAGTAAAGACTTCTGTCTGAAATCACAGTAGAACAGTACTAAGAAAGATGGGCACCATACATGCTACTAGTTAGGAGACTTAATTTTACAGGTCTCTGTTTGTTCCTGGTGTGTTGCTTTCTGTGTGTCCTTCCTTCCTTCTTTCCTTAGTGGATTGGTTGTTAGGCATGCAAATAGAGATGTTGGGTATTGGTGGAAAAACAACAGATGTCACAAAGTCCAGTAGTGAGTGGGGGTAGGACCCACTATTTACAGGGGTGGTTTCTACCAGCAAAGAAGGAGAGTCTCTGTCCAGGTTCCTCACTGTCAGTTACTGTCTCCTTAACTGCATGATCAAAGGAGGTGGGACTTCAACTATGTTCTTGAGATCTTTGCTTGGCACTCTTGGTGTCTTTTCCTTCTCCGAGAACAACAGCTGGTTGGCTCAATGGTTTAGACATTGGCCTGTGGAGCCAGAACTTTGGGACTTCAATTCCCCACTGTGCCTTCTTGACATCAGCTCCAACAATCCATAGGGTGTCTTCCAGCTCTGTTGTTCTAAAACTTTGATAATTACGAAAAGCTATCTGAAATCTCTCTCTCCCTCTCTTTCTCTCTCTCTCTCTGCAATTTTCACTAGCTAGCCTCCAAATATGGGGGGAAGAGACCCAAAACAAAACAGGGAGTTCTGGCAAATGTTTCCAAAGGGGATTGATATAAAAATTGCCTCCTAATGGAGACAGGGAGCAATGAAAAACCTATCAATATATACTTGGGTTCAATGGGAGTGCTGGCAGGCAAAATTACTGGGAGTAAGAACCAGGGGCCTAGATGTGTACTTGCAGTAACTGTGACCACTTTTAATGTTTAGGTACCCTCTCCATCCTTTTCCAGTGAATCCCAGAGTTCCTTGTAAACCGAGGTATAAAAATCAAATTAGATCTGATCCAATCCAATCCAATCTGATCCATCCATCCATCCATCCATCCAACCAACCAACCAACCAACCAACCAACCAACCAACCAACCGCTCCATCCCCAAAGCATTTATATTTTTGTCTGCAGTGAGCTTCCTTTTTCCCTAAGCCAGGCATGTCCAAACTTTGGCCCTCCTGATGTTTTGAACCACAACTCCCAGAATTCCAAGCCTGTATTTCCAATGGCAGAGGACTGTGGGAGTTGCAATCCAAAACATCTGGAGGGCTGAAGTTTGGACATGGCTGCCCTAAGCCATGCCTGATTTGCTTCTGTGATGTCACACGGAATATAATATGTATAATATATAGCTCAGTGCTTTAGGTCTCTGGCTGTGGAGTGGGGCTGGCTCAATTATTCATGGAACAGCTCTGCAGTTCTAAGATGATGATTATGATGATTATAAATGGCGGCCACTTAAGCTATTTGCAATAGCAGAACGGCGACAAAGAGTGCCGTTACTCTTTCTTATCAAACACACTTAACTTCTGTAACATTTGTTGTCAGATGCTTCAACACTATTGCCCCAAAGTGCAAGATATTGTGTATGTTTACGTATGTGTGCGTGTTGTGTATACATGTTTGTGGTACATGGTGGGAGACGGAAGCGATGGATTGAGCAAGGAACAGGATACCGAAGATACAGAAGGTGGCAATCTAACCTCAAAGCCTAATAACGTGCAAAATAACCACGTCAAGGCAAATATTCTGACTATTGTAAAGACAGTTAATACCTGGAGTGGGCTTTAAAACGTGGGTTCCTGGTGAGTACCTCGATTCAGTCTACGAGAAATAGATTCCTTATTTTAATCCCAGACTATACTCCGAGTGAAACAAAGCTCAAGTAATGACAGTGTATTTCTTTAGCGTTAATGTCTTGTGTTACCCTTTGATTATGCTTATTTCCTGGTGTTTGACCTAGAATTACTGATCATCTTAGTTGGTTGCTATGCATGCAAATAGGTGTGATATGAAGGCAGGGATTTGTCGGGCGGAGGCATGTCATTTGCGTATATCGTCCTATCACCACGAATGACCACCCTGTGCTTCTGAATAAATGCTAACCTGGTATTGCCCAAATAGGGATGGCTCGAAAGCTCAGTGCCGTAGGTAATCTGGCTGCGGAGCCAGAGTCTGGATTCTGCACTGGGCCTCCTGGGAGAAGAGCCAGCCTTGGTGGCCTTGGGCAACCTGCACAGTCCCCGGGCATCCCAAGAAGAAGGGAGCGGTCAACCACTTCTGAGTCATCTCTGCCTGGAAAAACCTGAGAAGGGTTGCAGTAAGTCAGAATCGACACACCAGCACATTTATTCTGTTATTTCCCAAAAACAGTCGGTAACTGAAGCACAATCAAGGGTCTGTTCATCAGCTGAAGGCCACTGGTTCGATTCCGGCCGATGCCATATTGTTATTTTTTTAAACCAGGTGATGGGATAGATATCTTGTTGGTTTGATTGCATCCCACTTCCAATGTTTGGAGGCATATCTATCTATCTATCTATCTATCTATCTATCTATCTATCTATCTAT
>JAHTLZ010000038.1:8680796-8719944 GCA_023846285.1 Phrynocephalus versicolor | reverse complement strand
ATCTATCTATCTATCTATCTATCTATCTATCTATCTATCTATCTATCGCTTTGCTACCAATCTCGCCATGTCTTGTGGTCTACAGTGTTAAATAAACCCAATCTTGTTAAAGTGTGCACGTTGGGTCTCCTTTCTCTTTTCCCTTTGTGTGCGTGTCCCCCCCCACACCCCTTTTCTTCCCACCTTTTAATATCGTTTTCACTTGCCGTCGGACGCCCGGGCTCTATAATTTCTCGCTGACCCTAATGGCCCTTTGCGTTTTACTCCGTATTTACGCCGAACAAGGCAGAGGTAAGTATCAAATAAGGTGCCGTTCCCGATTTACCCTGCCAATATCATTTGGTAGCGAGAGGCGGTATTGAAATTAACTCGGCTGTTGTCTGATGCCGCGGAATGTTTACAGCCGGAGAGAGGAGATGGATTGTAGCAACCAATTACAGGCACACAAGGCCTGATTACTGCCCACTTGAGAACAGCAGCCATTTAGGGTGATGAATTTCAGATTACGTTCGGCATTTCTTACCTCCTGTCAGCTGCCACGAGGAGAGGCGATGGGAAGCTCAGAGCTTTACAGGGTTTATTTTTTTAAAAAATCTTCCCCCTAACAGTTTCCTTTTGGGTTGTAAAATGAAACAGAGGCCGGCCCTACCATGAGGTAGCTGGAGGCACCATAAAAGCAGAATACCACCAGTTGTCAGAGCAATAGGGTTTGGTCCACAATAAGGTAGTCTCTTATACAAAATGCAAAATGCTATTTGTTCCTTTTTCCAACAACAGTAGTGGTGGTGATGGTGGTGGAGTGGATAAATGGCAGTACTGCAGCCAAACTTCTGCTCATGACCCGGGTTCAGTGCCAGGGAGCTGGCTTGAGGTTCACTCAGACTTCTATCCTTCTGAGGTCAGTGAATATGGTACCCAGCTTGCTGGGGTGTGTGGGTAATATGACACTCGGTGTCATTTATTCCTTTTGCTCTGTTTCCTGCATCCTACGTGGAAAGACACCACTATTCCCAGATACAATTTTCTTTTTTAAAATAAAAAAACCTAAATAAGTGTTCCAAGAAAACCTCAACCTCCAATTTGAGAATCCAGTTGGGAAAGTGGGTTGGTAATGTCACAGACATATGCCAATAGGCGCTGACACCGGTAATAGCATAATCCCTCATTTTCCAGCCAGATTATATTATTCCTGAAAACACCAAAGGTGGAGGGGAAATTATATCCATCTCCGTGGCGTATGTGTGTGCAGCAGAAATATGTTGTGGGTCTATATTTGTACATGTGTGCGTGCACTGTGTGTGAGTGTGTGTCTGCCTTAAGAAGTTATATGTTATAAAACTCTTGGTCGAGACAAGAGGATTGGAGGCTGTAAAGAAAAGCGTGCCTTGAGAATTAAGAGACTTTAGTCACTTGTGGAAAGAAGGCTTAAAATGACTTATTTTATGGCGGCTTTCTGCTGTTTGAGTGATGTAGCATGGATTGGTGGTATTTATAACTCAACAGCCTCCCTCGGTTTCATTGTACCTTTTATGATGCCTGTGTCTTTATGACACTTTATCATTTCTTTCCTTTTCTTTCCCGCCACAGATTCATTAACCTCCGTTCTGGGTGGAGCTAACGATGAGAGAAAGAAGCCATTTCGGGGAATAAGGTTGAAGGCGGGAGCGAATGTTTTCAGAGGATTGTGCCATGGCTGCCTCTGAAAACCAAAGAATTTAGAAATGTTATGGTGTGTGACTCTGGAAAAACACATATATCTATGTGTGTACACACACATACACACATGCACACACACACACACGCACACACACAGAGAGACTTCTGTAGATGCTGGAGTGTGTTGACATTAACCAGATGTAGGAGGAAACACCTTTTTGTTGTATAATGAAATACTGTGCCATTACCAGTGTTGGGAGCTATTGGCCAGTGGCTGTGACACTGCCAACTCTTCTCCCCAACTGGATTCTCAAAGTAGGGGGTTTCATTTGGCAACAATTATTTTGATTTTGATGTATTTTTAATGTATCTGGGAATACTGAGATCCATCCACATAAATATGCTGATATAATGCTGCCTTGGAATAAGGGATGTGGAGAGGCGGCCCTTTTCTGGGTAGAGGATACACAGACTTGGTTTCCCATTCCTTTCTTCCATGGTCACCCTGGGACTGTGCAGCTTGCCCAAGGCCACTCAGGCTGGCTCTACTCAAAGAAGGCACAGCAGGGGAATTGAACTCCCAACTCCGCAGCCAGATATATAAATCACCGAGTGGTCGAGCCACCTAATAACCAGTAGCCATCGAGCCAATTCTGATGTATGGCAGCCCTTTTCCCCCCAGACTTTTTCAGGTCGAGAACTCTCAGAAATCATTTACTTTTTCCTTCTTCTCTGTGTGCCTGGAGATGGTGCAGCGTGCCCAAGGCTACCCAGGCTGGCTCTTCTCCTGGGAAGCACAGCGG
Organism: Phrynocephalus versicolor; assembly: GCA_023846285.1. Lineage (NCBI taxonomy): Eukaryota > Metazoa > Chordata > Lepidosauria > Squamata > Agamidae > Phrynocephalus > Phrynocephalus versicolor. The sequence continues at coordinate 8,717,485 of JAHTLZ010000038.1, read as the reverse complement.
GGGGGATTGAACTCCAACCTCTGGATCCACAGGGAGCTATCCAGCCAGCGCTGTTCACCAAAGACTTAGCCTCCCTTGACATGCTGGATTTTCGCCGTCTCATGTGCCTTTGGGCCAGAGAAGATTTTAGCAGGAATCAGGCCCATGGGGGCAATGACCGGAGCGCACTGGGGTGCCTTCCATGCACGCCAAGACCGTGGTGTCAGCTGGTTCTCGGCGCGGCATTTAAAGCATTACCAGAGGTTGCCCTGGACCTGTGTGTATCAAACCTCCTCACTCCACCGGTAATGCAATAAGCCCCATCAGAACATGCTGAAAGGTGGAATAAATTTCACGGAGAACAACAGCAGTGATCTATGCATATTACCAGGGCATAATAAAAGGAGGAGGAGGAGGAGAAGAAGGTTGAACTGCTACAGGGGACAGGAGTGAGGCGGGAGGGAGAGAGGGACGCGTGAGACCATTGATACAATAAAATCAGCTTGTCCAATCCCGCCCTGGCGTGCATATAAATCTCAGATGTCGGCTTATTTTACACATTGTAGGAATGCAAAATGTCAGGTATGTTTTTTGCCCTTTTCCTTTACACTTTCCCCGTGCTCCAAAAGGGAGAGAAACACACACACACACACACACACACACACACACACACACACACACACGCACACAATGCCCCGACTGTTTTGCATCTCCGGCTTATTGAGAAAGGCACCAGCCGCTGCCACACCAAATTACCGTTCATCTAGGCGTTGTTGTGGAAATTTTCAAGGGATTTGCTGTAATTATATGACAAAATGCTTGCAAATCTTACTCATTGCTGAATAGAAACACACGGGTCAAAGATTGAACAGTTTCTGCTGGGTAATTTGTAAACGTCAATCAGCGCCGGCAACCACTGGAGGCATACAGGCATAAGTAAGTGGCAAGCAAAGGCGTGATTCCGTGGCAGTGGGTGTAGGGGGGTGTTGTGTGTGTGTGTGTGTGTGTCCTTTTCAATACACGCGCACTAGCTATTCCATTGGGTGTGTGTTACTGTTTTAAAGCTAAGAATATCCCACTACATCTGCTTGCGTACATCTGTAAAATAAGCAGATATTTAAGAGAGAGAGCGTGTTAGGTAGTTTTTACCTTTGAAATAATAACACCCCCACCCCAGAGAAAATGATCTCTCTCCACCAAGCAAAAGGGGTGTGTGTGGGTGTGGGATTGGATGTACTTGTGTGTCTATGTTAGGGAGGCGGAGTGGAAGCCAGGAGGGAAAGTCGGTGGGTGGGTGATGGTGAGGAGCCCAGTTTGAATAAAACCAGTGCAGATTAAATTAACTGATACACACAATTTGCCAAGGGTAGATCATTTGTGCGCACCATAAATACAGGCCTCTATCTTCCTCTTCCCGCCACCTCCCCAAGCCACCGGCGGCTCAGCAAGGAAAGCAAAAATAAAATTAAAAGATATAACAATAAAAATTATAAATGCATTGCGGCCTGGGAGACCAGGAGCTTATAATGAAGCCGGGGCACCCGATTCCTACAGCGTTATCTGCATGGGATCGTAAATAAACAGAAGCGGAGGAGATTAGGAGGTTCTCTTGTGAGTGAGATGCCCATGAATGCAACTGGAGAGGGAAGGAGGGAGGGAGGAAGAGAGAGGAACAGAGGATGGATTTTGCTTATAAATCCCCCTACCCTAAAAAAAGAAAAAGAAAAAAGAAGCAATTTGAACACATTTCCACAAAGCAGAGGCTGGAATAGGATTTCTTGGAAACTTTACTAAACAATGACTAATCTCCCTGCGCCTTCTCTCCCTCTCCCCCACCTCCGCCCTTGGGAATACATTCAAATGATCTGATCTGCTTCTAAAGAGGAGCATCTCTTCCACACAATGGCTATTTCAGACACAATTACTTACGAGATCCCAAGCGGGCCTTGCAAATTCATAAGAGCCCGCTCCCCCCCTCCCCGCTTTGGTCCCCTCCCCAGAGAAATGGGGCAGGGGGAGGTGGGAGAGGCCCTCCCAAGCCCTGCCGGAAGAGAGATGAGTTGATTTACAGAGCCTGCTCTGAAATGTTTGGGCTGCGCAGGGCCTGTGGGGGGGGGGGAATAAGAAAGGGATGTTTTAAGCGAGGCCCCAAATTTAGCAAACATTTGCAAGACTGAAATGAAAGGACCCACACGGGATGTGTGTCCGTTGGTACGCATTTAAAGTTTCCACCGTTTGTCCTGGGTTGTCTTCCACAATTCGGCAATTCAGCGAGGTGGATTTATTTATATTTATTTATTTATATAGCTTGTATGCTGCCCACTACCCAAAGGTCTCTGGGCGGCTCACAATCAAAGTAAACAATTCAGATAATTAAAACATCAAATTACAATAACATTAAAACAATAAAACGTTTAAATACAATAAATATGATATATTAAAATACAACCCTAACATCACCGTCAGGACCCACAATAATCAGTTAAAAGACTTCTGGAACAGGAATGTTTTTACCTGGTGCTGGAACGTCATCAATGTTGGTGCCAGGCGGGTCTCGCTTGGGAGAGCATTCCACAATTTGGGACCAAATAGTAGGACCTGGCAACCAAATGAAGGACTTTGGGATGATCCGGTTCGGTGGTCCTTGGGAGGGAGGCATGCCCTTTCCCATCACAATCTATTTCATCCCTTCCGGGTTTTTGGCTCCCCTAGGTCACAGAGCCTTCTACGATCTTCAGTACATTCGGCCGTTCATGTGTGAACCCACTTCCCTCTTCTCTCTCCCCGCCACCACCACTTTTAAATATTTTCAAACCTTGGGGTTCTCTCGGGTTTGCCAAGAGCAATGAGTTTGGACGTGATTTTTAGACCCTGTGGCTGTAGATTGTATACAGAGTGATGGATTGGTTGGTTGGTTGGTTGTGTCATTATAGTCGTGACTGACTCTTCGTGACTCCCGGGGAGTTTGGAAAAAAAAATACCTCGATCCCTTGGGTTTTTATCCTGCCTCACATATTTTCTTTGCTCCACCTGTTTACTTACAAGCAGGACACACTATTTATTTATTTATTAAATTTATATGCCGCTCCACCGAGTTGAACGGCTACTCTGGATGGCTTACAAAGTTGCACAAATAGCAATCGAGACACACAATATATAAACATCATGGCTGTGCATCTATTTCCCCGTGTAGCTTCTAGCTCCTCCTCCTCCTCCTCCCCCTCCCCTCTGTCCCCCCCCCCAGTGATGCACCTTCAGTCGTGCCAACCCCTGTGAAGGATCGGAGGAAGGGTTCCACCGCTCAGCCTGAACAACCACTCTTGTCATGAGGCTGGAAATGTAATCCTTGTGCAAAGAGAGGAAGTGAGAGAGGGGGGAAGGGGGGGAGAGAGAGAGAGAGAGAGGGGCTATGGTAGACTTAAGAGAGCCCTGTTTATGTTATGGGAATTTAATGCACCTGGTAGAAATGCACGCCATCAGTTTCTATCGGTGGTGCGTGGGTGATGAACAGATCTGACCAAATCTTTAGCAAAACATCTTTTATGTACACACACACACACACACACACACACACTGCTATTGGGTTTCACATCCTTTTGATTTGATTTTGCAATCCTGATTGCCCAGCGACACGTTCTTAAAACAGAAGAAAAACACCTTTTCATCTCTTTTGTTCCTCATAAGGTTCGCTCTCAACAGACGTGGCGTTTGATGTCGAATTCACGCACGGACCCAGAGGCACACGTATGGGGTCTGCCCAGGGCCTAGGAAGTCCACCCACAGGCACACACAACCAAACACACATTAAATCAAGAATAATCGAATGTTGTCACGTAACACCCCCCCCACACACTTTTGAAATCAGATTGCAATCATTGTATCTAAAAAAACAAAAAAAAAACAGTATGTTTCCTCAGGGGTATGACCAGCTTGTTGAGGTTAATTGTCCCCCCCCCAACCCATTGCATAACAACTTCATGAAGACAATATGTGGTTCAAATGGAAGGTAGCTGATGTGGTATCCACACACAGAGAGTTGTGCTCCTGTGTAGCATTCTTTCAAGCTTTCAGAGGTTGTGTTGTGTCGTTACAGTCGTGACTCCATGGCTCCATGTCCATGGAGTTTTCTTGGCAGGAATACTAGAGTGGTTTTGCTAGTTCCTCCTCCAGGCGCCTACAGCACGTGGTATTCCCTGGTGGGTCTCCCATCCAAGTACTAGCCAGGGCCGACCCTGCTTAGCTTCCAAAATCAGGCGAGATCGGATGTGCTCAGGGCATTTTTAGATGGCAAAAAAATCCAGGTTTAAATCCAACCAGGTGGGCTGGCTACCTGAGAACCATTGTTATCAGTGGGATTTATTCCACCCAGAGTAGAGTACGTCCTAATGATTCCAAGGGGCTACTCTACTCAGGGATAATGATGGGAAGAGAAAAGGCAGTAGAATGCATTTATGTGTCCCCGGTGGCTCCTTCAGAACCCCCATTAAAATTGGGGTGGGGAGGCTGAAATGGTCTAGTTCTACTTGTCAAAGCATCCAGGAGATGCCTTTTCTGCCACCACCCCATAATAGAAATGAGAAGTGGCCATTCCATCAGCTCCTGTTTGGCTTTTCTCCTTAAACTGGTTGTTTCTGTCCGTTTGGTGTTCCAGAGCTGCCCATGGCGGCCATTGGCATGAAGGCTTCAGTCCCTAAGCATGCCGGCCATGACTCTTCTTCTTTGAAATAGGGTAGGATTCTCTTTGAAGGACCCTCTCTCCCTCCTGGCAGTGTTTGATGGATGCCAGACGGGCCGTGGACTCCATCTGAACGGCAGTTGACCTGAAGTCCAAAGGAAATGAAACTTTGGGCATTGAATTGAAGGCAATGAAACTTCTTAATACAATGACCAACACCTATTAAAAAAACCAGTCTCACTCACTTTATAACCCAGAGCACCGAGAGAACTCCTAGTTCCCGGAGCTCCTTGCCCTCTGAAGATGCCGGCCACAGAGTCTGGTGAAACATCAGGAAGAAAAACTTCCAGAACACGGCCAAACAGCCCGAAAAACTCACAACAACTATCAGATCCTGGCCGTGAAAGCCTTTGAGAATACATTGAAAGATAAGATGCCACAAAAAGAGCGATCCGATTCAGGACCTCAAGAGAAGACACAGAGGCGGCTTTTACCAGCTGAGTGAGGTGGAGCATAATCCTGTTTAAATTACAGAGCAGAAACCTCTTTTCCCCGCTGTACCTATAAATCAGCCCTGCCAAGTGTATGCAAATCCCTGTTCTCCGGTCATTCCCCTTGCTGTTGACATGGAAAGGGCCACCCTAGGGCTGAGCCCGTGGCCGTGAAGCATCCCTAGGGGGAAACCAGAGGCGGGAGCACATGGGGGGGGCAAATAAATGAGCTACACCCCATCTTTGTGATAGGCAGTGGAGAGGGAGAGACAGAGCTGAAAATTGGGATTAATGCCTGGCTATTTTGGATGGACTCCAGGATTGCGCAAGATAGTGGGGAGAGAGAGTCCCTCACTTAGCCCTCCCACCTCTCGTCCCCGATGTGTTTCCCTAAGCTCCTTTTCCCAATGATTATCATTGCGGTGCAGAAACTTAATGACCCGTACGGCAAAGATTTTGCACTTAAGCAAAAAATACTTAACAAGTCCGGGCCTGAGCCGCAGGGAACGCTATCTCCCCCTGGTTGGCCATTTACATTAAAGTTCATTCCGTTCTTGCCATACATTGCTTATTCGCTGGTTTGGGCGAGTTTTCGTTTTTCTTTTTTTGAGAAAGGTCTCTCTCTCTCTCTCTCTCTCTGTGTGTGTGTGTGTGTGTGTGTGTGTGTGTGTGGACAGAAAACGAATCTCCGTCCTCTTTCCCAGTGATAGTATTATTCTTTCCTAGGCCTGTTGGGGGATCTGAGCGGGTGGAGGACAATCGGTTGCTTGCAAGAGACCTGCTTATGATGTTGTGGGATTCCGTGCCTGGGGAAAGTCGGGTTCCAATGGGAAAAGGAATTTAGTCTTTGGAACCTGGAACCTTCTAGCCGTCTGGTATTTCCCATACCTTCCCCCCACTTTCTTGGTCTAGTCTCTCTCCCAGTCTAAGAAGTCGAAATGTTGCTCCGAAGGCTTTTCCACCCACACAGCAAGACAAATTTAAACTAAAATATGCTGGGCCCCAACCCTTCGCCTTTGGAACTGTCTGCCACTGGAAGGTGGATGCCGGAAGCCTCTCCGATACTGAATTTTGCCCTTGGGTGGGGAAAAGATCCCCCCCCTGTGTTTGAAATAATGCCAGCAAGTCCAGGAGAGGAAATGGGCCTCTTAGTAAACAGAGACAAATTGCTACTCCCTGCAACAATTGTATTGGAACTGGCCAAGGCAGAAGAGGGCAGAAGACCACTGGGCAGAGAGCCTTTGATTTGTATTCCTGCACAGAGCAAAGGGGTTGGGACTTGATGGTGTCGTAGTCCCCCTTCCAGGGTCATGATTCTATGATCCTCTGCCGACAGAGAAACAACCGCGAGTCGCTTGATCAAGTAGTTTTTTCACCATGGGGAGCATAGGGGCTTCTGGACTTTGACCAACCAAGATATGTCAGCCAATAAGAGACCAGCTTCTTGCCACCTGCTGAACCCCATCCCCTTCCTATGCCATCCATCTCTTAACGGGCATTTATCTGGGGTGGGGTGGGGAGTGACTTCTATGGGTATACCTGAGAGCTGGCAGGCAATGGAAGGGCTTGAGGTAGTGACCTCCAAAGAAGGGTTAGGATTTGCAGGCTGCTGCCCCTTGTGGCAAGGGCCAGAACTGCAAGGGCCCCTTAGACCCCAGTTCCCTTTCAGAAATCTATTACAGTGGACCCTCGTATAACAAGTGGTTTGTTTAAAAGAAAATCCACTTAAAGGAAAAATTTTTTCCAGAGATAGGGGGAAATCGCTTAACAGAATCGCCTATGGGGCGAATCTGTACAACAGAAAAACGGTTGTGATTAGGGATTAATCCGTTTGCAGTGCACTCCTATGGGAAATTTGTACAAAGGAAAATTTGCTTAACATAAGTTCATTTGGAATGAATTAATTCCTGTATACAAGGTATAACTGGATTGTTGTTGTTGTTGTTGTTGTTGATGATGATGATGATGGTGGTGGTGGTGGTGACGTTGATGTTGTTGTTATTTAAAAATCTTGGTCCTATAATATCATTCTGATAGCCATCGACCCTGCTGCAAGATGGACTCTCTGAGTCTTTGCTATTGAATCTTCTGCTTCTCATCTGCCCTGAAGTCTTTGTAACCCGCCTTCTCTGGCAATAGTCAGCCCCCGACAGTGCGAATGAAAGAAATAATAAACCGAAAGGACCGTTTGTTTTGGAAAGGTGAAATCTAAAAATAGCTGAAGCCTGCTTGCTAAGAAGGGAAAAGACTTCCATACTATTTCGGGCACACTCCTCTGCAGGTGAAAAACTAAACTCCTTCCTCGTTCAATGGGTTAGGCTGGTAAACAAACATGGCAGCCAAGAGACCCTATCTCTCAGCCCGTGTTATCGTGGGATGTGTCGCCATTACGGCGACAAAACAGACCATTTCAAAGGCAGAGAGATTCCACCACTGTCAGCCATTTTAGATATCTGAGTCTTATTTCCCTTTGCATTTCCAGATATACTTTTGGGGGAAGTCCCCAGCTAAAACTCAAATTTGCATTTAAATGGAGTTTTTTTTTAATGAGCCAGCCACACAGGAGAGGAAGGCTATTAGTTTATTCATGGGGGTCTGTGTGTGTGTGTGTGTGTGTGTGTGTGTGTGTGTGTGTGTGTGTGTACAGAATTCTCTCACCTCTCTTCCTCTCATACCCTGTGAGAATCCAGGGCAAGGATGAATTTAGAGAGAGAGGAGCAAGAACCCAAGCTAAACAAATTCAGCAGCCGCGGAAGAAGCGTGAGTAGACGAGCATCTTTAAGGAGGCCCTTTGACAAGGAACAAAGAAAGCTCAGATCCCCTTGTGGGGGCATAAATCTTTGCCATGTACCGCGCAGCAATAGAGACCAGGAACAGGGGCCGCCACGCGTGTTGAGAGCTGCCGTGTTCTCTTTGAAATGCAAAAGGGCCTCCTTTGCCGAAATTGGTGTTGGTTTGATGAAGCTGAGAGATGACATCTCTCTCTCTCTCTCTCGAACTCACCTTCCCCCTTTTTGGTGGCATGACCCCTCTCTGCTGATTGGGGGGGGGGGGGTTTGGGGGTTTTGGTAGGCGAACCGTGCAAAGGTAAAACTACCCCGGCTTGCACATCAGAAAAATCTCATTTTCATCCCTGAGCGGCGAACAGGGCAATGGACTCTTTTCAAATGATAATCGGCACCCTTTCCGCCTGGACTCTCTTCCCGGGTTTGTTTATCTGAATTTCACCCCTTGCATCCTTCAGATCCTGGGGCGGGTGATGGAAATGGTAAATGTTTTTTCTCTCTATCTTCCCAAAAATATATTTTCCTTTCCTTGGTTTTCTCTCCCTCTCCCCGAACGAGCTGAAGATGGCACTCCTTCTGTTTGCTTCCTCTCCATTTGAAAAATTAAAATAAAATCTTTGTCATTTTTTCTTTTTTTGGGTTGTTTCAAAAATCTCTGTTGAGAAGGCCCCAGATAAGCTTCTTAAAAACCTCTTTTCCTGTTTTTAATGGCTAAATGTGCCCCTCCCCCAGGAGTATATAGAAGAGGTGGTGGATTGGACAGATGTGCCTCCTACACCCTGGGTGGATGACTATCCCTGGTCTAGCTTTCTGTTTCCAACAATGGGCAGCTGGCTTATCACCAGTGCAAGCAAGAGTTCCCAACCTTGAGTCTCTGGAACAGTGGTGGTGAACCTTCGGCACTCCAGATGTTTTGGACTGCAACTCCCAGAATTCTGAGCCTGTATTGCCAGTGACAAAGGACTTGGGGTAGTTGTGGTCCACAACATCTGGAGTACTGAAGGTTCACCACCACTGTCCTAGAAGATGTTCTTGGATTAAAACTCCCCAAAACCTTCACCACCTTCTGTCCTGGTTGGACTTTCTGGGAGTGGCAGTTCAAGACTCCACCTGGGGACCCAAGGTTGGGAACCATTGCTGTAGAGTATTCTGGTTTTCAGAGGAACTGAATCCTTTTTGGCTTCAGCACCCTGGAGAGCTCCTTTGAAAGCTAAGGCTCAAACGATCAGATCACCGTCGTGGCCTCAGTGGAGTCTTCTGCTTTCCTGCGGTGTCCTGTTCTTCATAGGCACGTTCCCAGGTGATTTGGGCCAAGCCAGGAAGGCAATGATGCTAACCCTCTCACTAATGGGGACTGGAGTACTAAAAGCATATCAGTGTTTTACTGATAGAGAAAGGAGACTTGGTGATTATATCTAAATAAGTATAGCAAGGATATGTCTGTGAAGATTCTCAGTCATCCAGGTGAGTTTAACAATGGCAGGCCATTGTTCACCTTAAGGCTATGGATACTGTTGTCTACCTAACAAGCCTATTCAGGCCATTGTTCCTCTTATGAGCCTATTTCAGACCAGGGTGACAAGAGGTCAAAGTGGACTATAAGATGGATGACTCACACTAGCTTTATCCAGACTGATGAAGAAGTTTGGATGAACAGCGAAATATTTCTATCTCTCTCTCTCAAAAATAAGTCCAGTTGCCATGACTCAACTTCCAGATATAGCAAAGATCTGGCCATCAGAATTGCCGTCCCTCATACCATATGAAGGAAGCATCTTCTTTGCTGGATGTCTACTACAGTATATCCTTGCACCTTGCTCTCATGTTGTGTGTTTGGGTTCTTTTAGGATGCACAAACACCGCTTTCCCATTCAAAATGACACACCCAAGAAGGGCTTGCACTTGTGCTACTTGTTGGAGCCACCAGGTCATTGTAGATGAGGGTAGCCACCTCAAGGGAGACCTCTAAAGCCTTTATGAAGGATAGTTTCTTCTCCTTTGTGTGATCGGCTCCCAGAGGAGTTTTGCCTGGCACCCTCCCTGGTGACATTTAAGGCACAACTGAAGTCACTGCTCTTCAGGGAGCCCTTCTACTCCAACCTTAGTTGAGTGGAAGTGACCTTACCTCTCCCTCTGGCCATTTGCTACCTGCATTTGGGTTCTCCTTTTCATGTAGTTTTACTAATGCTCTGGTGCCCGCTCTTCTTGTGTGGTTAGGTTGTTTCTGTTTCTATTATAGCAATTATTTGACTGCGTATATTATTGTAAACCGCCCGGAGGAGGTCTGGGACACTAACGGGAAAGGTATATTGAAATTGAAATAATACCCTGTTTCCCCGAAAATAAGACATCCCCCGAAAATAAGGCCTCCCCGATAATAAGATAACAATAAATGTGTACCGTATTCTTCTTCATGGAAAAAATAAGACATCCCCTGAAAATAAGACCTAGCACATTTTTGAGAGCAAAAATTAATATAAGACACTGTCTTATTTTGGGGGAAACAGGGTAATTCTATCCAGAGCTTGGAAAAGTTTGTGTCTCTGTGTTTGTGTTTGGGACCCATATCCCAGTGGCCATATTGATGGGTGGATTCGGCAGAGGGTAGCCCAGAGAAGTGTTTTTCCCAAGATCTTCTGTACCTGAAATGGCTTTCAGTGACAGCGGCCACTTTGCAAAGAAACGGGGCCCTGCGTAACTCCAGATGCACGGGAAACCGCTCAATCTGGTGACCGATTAAACCCTTGATGGGGCTGTAATTCCATCAAGGCCTCTTCCTGCCTGATGTTAAGTGACACAGCTATTGTATATGTAACAGTCTGATCCGGTGATGAGTTTGTCAGTACCGGGTAGTTTGATTTGCCAGGGGTGTTTCTCTCCCTCCCTTCCCCCTCCTCCTCTTCTTTTCCCTTCCCAAGGAGAGGAGAGGAGCGAAATTGAAGGAGAAAGGGTCAGGTAAGGCCAGTCATCTTTCTTCCATCTTCCAAAACCACTCGTCCCCTCGGAGGCAAATCGGAGATGGCAGCTCCTCTTCCCGCTCGGGGATCCACCTGGACCTCCAGTGACATCCAAAAGGAAAGCTCGTTAGAATGGGCAGCGAGATGGCAATGAATGTTGCTTGTTCATAATGAATTTCCAAGGCGCCCCCCTCTCTCCCGGTTATTGTTCCTGGCATCTGCTGCCATTAAAGCATCCATGACAGGTTCTTTGATTGAAGAATTGGGAGGAGAGTTGTACCCCCCCCCTTTGCTGCTCTTGGAAACAGCCCTCTCCTGCCACAAATTCCACAAGCAGTGAGCAAACTCCATCTGCAGATTTTTGGACCTGTATGCTTTCCTCTCCTTGTTGCACCAGACAGGCTCCATCACTGGTCATCACCAGAGGAGGTGTTTGGTCCCCCCCTTGAAACCTTCCTGGGCCTGGAGGGGGAAAAAGGGGTGGGTGGGCATGTTTGGCCCTGCTGGTTGTCAGGTCCTGGGAACCACAGCCCAGAAAAATGAACATCCCCCCCCCCATATCTGGGGGAAGAGAAGCTCAGAGTGAGTCCACGTGGCATCTGTTCCCTATCTACACAGGCTTCCCGAGATGAGGCGGAGAATACAGTCAGCGAGATAATGGTCCATGAGCCACCGGCTAATTGAATTCAGTTAACATCCATTCCTGTTGAATATTTGTTTATTAATACTGTACCCGGGTGTGCCAATTACGTGGCTGGGAGAAGACGGAGCCTTCCTCGATGGCATTAAGACACACACACACACACACACACACACACACACACACACACACACACACACACACACAGTACATACATGAATATCAGTGCATAGTCAATGTAGTTTGACAGATTGACTCACAGACTCAAGGTGGATGCCTCGATTGTGGTGATAGCATGCCTCCCTGCTGTGTGACTGTTTTTGCACAGGGAAGACGGGGTTTCTTCGGAAAGCAACCATTGTCTATGCAGGTCTAAATGATATATTGTGCCCACAATTTGTTGTGTTTCTACATCATTGGTTCCACCGAGGTGGGTTTTTCCACAAATGAGGTTGACTCCGATCCTCCTCCTCCTCTTCCTCCTCTTCCTCCTCCTCACTTGGCGTCCTCCTCACACCCCTGCAGAGGAGGCCTGGATGTGAGCGAGTGACTAGCCTCAAGATTGCCAAATTCAGTTTCATGGCTTAGCAGAGACTCCAAGCTCTGCTGTTCCATAGCACAGACCAACTAGTGGTCGGTCGTCAAGGAAGAACTGCCCTTCCTTCCTTGTTTTTTTTTGGGGGGGGGGGTGGATGTTGGCTCCCGATTCTTTTCTCCACAAAACAATCCCAAACACAAACATAGTTTTGCCATTTCCAGGAGCCGCGATTCAACTTCCAACTGGATGGCGGAGGCCCCTTGCGCCATTTAACGCATGTCCACAGAAATATCCATTCGTCTAAATCAGAGGTAGAGTCCTGCCGATTTCCCCAGAGCACAGGGGGATCGAAAACTGGCCCACAGAGTGCCTACACCTAGTACCTACACCTGAGCAGCTAGAGGTGGGGGAACAGAACAATTTTTATGTGCGTGTCTCCATGCCGTTGTTCCCACAAGGGAGATTTCTCTAACGAGGACTTTAACACTGTGCTGCCTTTTGCTTCTTTTTATCTCATGTCAAGGCCCATTCTCTGAAGGTCTCAAAGAATGGCAACTGTGGTGCCTGAGCATCTGCAGAGTGCAATTCACTCACCTCCGTGTCACTCTGGAGAGCCCTCAGCCACCACCCCTTAAGAGGAGGCCTTGTAGACCGGGGGGGGGGGTAGAGTTCCCCAGCAAGCCAGAGTTCAGATAAAACTTCAAGAAAGATCATACTGCTCTGAGCTTACACTGCCTCCTCCTATTTCCTGGGCCAAGCAGGGTCAGGCCTGGTTAGTCCTTGGATGGGAGACCACCAGAGAGGACCAGGGGCTCTTCAGGTCAGGCTGGGGAGGAATGTAGTCTGCAGCTCTCTGGAGCTGCTGCTGCCGATCAGAGTTAGCAATACTAGACCCTATGGCAGTGGTGGTGAACCTTCGGCACTCCAGATGTTTTGGACCACAACTCCCATAGCCCTTTGTCATTGGCAATCTAGGCTTAGAATTCTGGGAGTTGTGGTCCAAAATATCTGGAAGGCCAAAGGTTCGCCACCACTGCCCTATGGTTTGTTGCTGACTTACTATAAGCAATTTCTTATGTTGTTGTTGTTGTTGATGATGGTGGTGGTGGTGTGTGTGTATGTGTGTGTGTGTGTGATCCTTCTTTGATCTCCTTAGCTGATAGGAGCCAGGAAAGCGTTAAGCTCCCCCTTACTTTCTCCCCCCCCTCTGTTTCTAAATGGCTGAACTCTGGCGTGTTGTAGTTTTTGACCGCAAATCATCTTTAATAGCAGACATCACGGGACGACTCATTACGTTAAACTATTTTTCATGCTATCTCCTGTAATATCCTTTAATCCAATGCGTTTCAAATCGCCTCGGGCTAAAATAAGAGACATAGCAACGTAATAGCCGAGTGTATTAGTGGGTTAATTGCCCTGTTGTGCTCCCTCTGGTAAGGGAGCTGCAAAATGAGCTCCGCATTAATTGTCAGTGGTGGAATGCATTTAACTCCTCGAGTGACACCGGGGTCTGGAGACAAGACTGTTTAGAGGTGGGCCATCTTTGAATGCAAAAGGTCATGGAGAACAAATAAAACACCCTGCCGTGGAATCCTCTTTGTCGTCTGATAAGTCCATGAGTTTTTACTTTCTGTGTCCCATTTTTTAGTTCATGCTAGGGCAGCAAAGCAACGCCACTCATTTCTGATATTGTTCCGACACATACCGGTGTCCTGTTGGGAATTCCTGCACCCTGGAGCTTCTTGACACAGTGGTTAAATTGATGTACTGTAGCTAAAACTATGCTCAAGATTTGGGGTTCAATCCCAGGTAGGAGGCTCAAGGTTCACTCAGCCTTCCATCCTTCCAAGTTCGGTAAAATGAGAACCGAGCTTGCGGGGGAATGGGGCAATGTGTAGCCTGCATAAAGGCATTGTAAACCACCCAGAGAGTTTTTTAAGCTCTATGGGGTAGTATATAAGTAAAACACTTTGCTTTTTGCATAAGAATTCTTGCTGGCTGTCGAGAATGAGATAAAAAGCACTTTTTTTCTTTAACTGGTGCTTCCCTTGTTTGCACAAAATGTGGAAACTGAGTGCCTTTCCTTCCCTCGATGGGATGAAGCCCACCCCATGCTGGACAGAAGGATCAGCTAAGGGTTCAAGAAGGTGCACCTATTGAGTGCTCGTCCTTTTCGAAAATTCGCACAGCAAGGGCACGGCTTTGGACAACAGGGCAATTTGCACATACTTTAAACATTCTTTCTGATATAAAAACTAAGGGTAAGACTTTAAAAAAACCCTAAATGTTATTTTTCTAACTTAGGCTGGCTTTCACCCAGCCTAGGTTTTTGTCTGTACAGAACTGAAGTCCCCCAAAAGTTAGGTTCCTGGGCTTTACACAGAAATGATAAAGAACTCAAGGTTTAAAATGGAACTGAAGTCTTTTGGGACTCTGTGACGCTCTGGGTGTTCTGGCTTTGTAGTTTTATTTAATTTATACATTAAGAATCTCAGAAAAGTTTGAAACAGGGCAGGCTATTCATTTGCACCTCTTTCTAGGCCTTTTTACACGACCCCTAAACTCCGCCGCAAATGGCTCCCAGCTCCGGAGCTTAAAATTGTTTACCCACCAGCTCCGGAGTTTACTGAAAATTAAGTGCGGCCACGCCCACTTTAGCGCATCCCAGCGCACCTTTCAAGTACCTGCTCTCCAAGGGTGAAAAATCTTAATGCGGATGTGCCGGGCTCTCCTCGCTTCTTTTTGTTGTTGTTTTTTGCCTCCCGCCCCTTTAAGAGAAGGAACCAGGAAGTCACGGGGCTCCCGGCAGCTTCCACCGGCACCGGGGAGGTACGTCTTTATTCTTTTGTCCCTTTTTTTCTCCCTCCCCTCACACAACCAGCAGCCAGGATGTGCGAAGGGGGTGGGAACGCACGAAGAGCGACAAACCCCTAAGATCTCTGGTCCGAATTAAAGTGACCAGCGGATCTTAGGGGTCGTGTAAAAGCCAAATGTCAATTACACATAGCACTCCATAGTAGGGGGAATTCCTTACATGCTGCTTGCCATGTCAGGCAAAGGTTGTACCTCCACTAGTTTGCTGGTTAGTTGGCTTTCTTTTGTGATTGGTCAGTGGGAGGTAAACAGGGGCTTTGTTTGCAAGTCAAATTGCTCAGACACCCAGACCTCCCCAAGTCACATCTCTGGAGTGCCAATGGACTTGAGTTTCTCAGTAAAGCACTACTATGGAGCCCCTCATTCTCTCCAAACATGGCTGTTGGGGAGGGTGGGAGTTGTAGTCCAATCCCCCCAACTAAACTATCCTCTTGGCATAAGAATAGCCCCAAACAGCAGGTCTGTGTGGAGTGAAACTGTACATGGATTTTCCCTCTTCCCTCGTTAACCCTTTAGATCCATTTCTTTCCTGAAGAATTCCCAGTGTTCTTTGGATTTCTCAGTCCAGAATAATTCCAGAAAATACATTCGTATCACCGGTTTCTTTTCCCTGTCTTTGGAAGCCCAGGGTCTATTTCTCTCATTATTTATTGGAGCACTAAATGGATTAGTTCTGTAATCTATCAAACCTTTTCATTACATTTTTTAAGACTCTGTCATGTTATGAAGTACGGCACAGCATCAAAATTAAGCTCGGATTGTGATCACTGCCTATTTCACAGATATCAAAATTACTAGATGAATTCCCTCTCAACTCTGCATTTTTTAATCCCTGGGAAGACAACCTGGGTCTATGACATAAAATATGATAAAATACAATAAAACAAGGTAAAATAAAATAAAATTAAGGTTTCACCATGTATTCCTGCCCAGGGAAAGATAGGCTTGCGAAATTCTTTCTGTTTTCTACTGAGATCCATCCAAAATATCTTCCACCAACAAGACCAATATTACGAATTGAAGGCTACTGAGCCTAGAATTTTGTCTTAAGTACCAGGACTAAAATAAACCTGTGATGCTTCCACCCAATGATCCAGTCCCTTCCACCGGTTATGGTTGGGCATGAATACTGTTATGATTTATCTGAATTCATAAAGTTTGAAGGTGTTGCCAGTATCTCTTGTTGTTGTATACAGAATATTATTGTGGGGTTTGTTAAACAGCTAAGAGCAATGGAGTGACACAGAGGTGAGTTTTCAGAAAATGCGTGCAGATGTAGATGCAACAGCAAAACAACCGATCAACCAATCTGATTCCAATGAGCATGGAATTAAAAGAATTCAAATCAAATGGAATTAAGTGGCACTATTATCTTATCAATCTTGTCTGGTCTGGTCTAATATTGTATGAAGTGGAATTTGGGGTGTGTGTGGGGTGGTGGTGGTGGTATCTGTTTACATTCCTCCTCGTGCTGCATTTATCCATGTGCCGTCTATCAACATAAGCTGCCAACCACTTGTTTCCTGCCCTACGCTATAATTCCAACCACGGCTGGAGTGAAGACAGACCATTTTTACTTTCCTTCTGGGTTCCTAACATTAATTTGTTTAATATGTTACAGATGGGCTTCGTTCAGAATGGAGTGGCTCCATATTTCTCCTTTTCTTCCAGCCTTGTTTTCCTCCCCTGTCACAACCCTGAATATTTCTATGAAAGCTACACTGCCTGGCTGCAAACAACAACGACACCAAGGACAACAACAGCACCACCACCACCAGCAGTAACAACAGGAGTGGCGGTGGTGGCAGCAACTACAGTTACATGAGGAACAGCATACATGCTGCGCCACTTTTGAAGGGTTACTCAGATTTTATCACTAATCAATTGGATTTTTGGTTAAAGCTTGTATCTGTTCTATAATGCCAACTCCTGTTTTTATAATTTGGACTTACTGTGCCTGGTATCATCATCATCATCATCATCATCATCATCATCTGCTGTGTAATAATAATAATAATAATAATAATAATAATAATAATAATAATAATAATAATAATAATAATAATAATAATAATAATAATAATAATAATAATAAATTCAGTTCTGATTTATCGCAACATTCTGTGGCGGGGGGGGTCTTCAGGTAGAGAATACTTGGAAATGTTTTGCAATCCAGGGGTGTCCTGCTTAGGTTACAGCAGTGGTTCCCAACCCTTGGGTCGCTTGGTGTTCTTGGACTACAGTTCCCAGAAGCCTTCACTACCAGCCGTGCTGGCTGGGGCACCCAGCTTACCTAAGGTTGGGGAGCACTGGGCTACAGCATTGGTTTGGGATTCAAGAGATTCAGTCACAGAGGTCAGAGGTTGACCTTCGACCAGTCCCGTTGACCCTTCCTCACAGAGTGGTTGTGGATGATATAGGAGGAGGAGGAGGAGGAGGAGGAGAAAGACAGCACGTAGCATGTAGCAACACAGCAGTCCTTTTAATGTAAGCACGTATTCCACCATTGCAAAACCTGCACCCTTGAGATGTAAAGTGCATGAGGTATCGCATTCGCGAGAGCCGTTCCCAGTCCCCCCAAAATTGGGTGCAGTGAGGCAGGTGGAGAGGTGGAGGAGAAGGCATCTGGGGACAGTCAAGACAACATCAAGCGCTTAGGCAACAATGAGGTCCTCACGACGACGATGTCATCAACCCACAACAGGACTCAAATCTGGGTCTAATCTGGAATTTAGATTCTCTTTTTCTTGGACCAGCCAACAGGTTGGGTTTCATCCCTTCTCCAGATCAGTTCTGCCTGCATTTTCCATGCCCCACACTTCCGTGGGTCTGCCGGGTCACACACACCCCAGAAGGACCCCCAAGCCTCTGTTCCACCTCTGAGAAAGGGGAGCCATCTCTGACCGTCCTGCCTCCTAAGCTCCAGCCTCAACACCTCGGCATCCCTTCCCTCGCTGGTTTCTAATTGTCTTGTTTGTTTTGCAATCAGCACTTCCTGCCCATCTCCGTTCTGGATAGTTTCTCACACCATTAAATGAAGTTCTGCTTTATTGATCCCTGTTTTTCCAATTTGAAGCCCGAAAAGCAATGAAGACAATGCTGCTGTTTTCCCCCCTCGTGCAGTCTTTCCTTTCCGAATGCTACTCTGAACTCTGCCGCAGTTCATTTAGGTGACCTGTAACTCCTGTAGGTCCATGTTATGTGCCATTCTCAGCCCTGGAGTGATCACACAAAAGCCCTCCCTTGGCTCCTCCGAGTTTGCTTGCTTCGCAGGGCAGGAAGGTGGACATAGGCGAGGCTGAATTGATCAAGAAAATATCAGCTCACTGGCAGTATCTGCCTAACCATGTCTCAAGGTCACCAGTGTGGATGGGTCCTGGGAGGACCTGAAAAGTCCAAGAGGGCAGCCACGGAAATTCACTTGGGGTGTGGAACTGGTCAAATCACTCCTTAAATATATCCCTGATGTTTAGGTGGGTCTAAGTCTTTTTTAGCTTGGTGGCACATAACGACAAGTCAAGATGAGCCAATAATTGAGTTCCTTACTTGTTTGATCATCCTTCCTCTCTCTTTTTTATTTAGGAGGGGCAGCTAAATAAGGCCCTTGTTTTATGAGCCACCAGTCTTCCTTGGGACATTCTTCTCTGTGCACACACATGCGCATGAGGGGTCTGTCTCCGGTGGAAAAGCATGCGTGTGCGCACGTGCAAGCGTGTGCACACACACACACATGGCTTGGCTTGGCTTGCTGGCAGCATTCAAATCTTTTAGGCGCAGATGGGCTGCTCTGATAGGTGTCAGTCAACTCATCACAGATCTTTTGACACAGGTTGTGTTTATTTAGCTTCTGTATGCATAACAAAAGCATAATTCCCTACAGGCAGAAAATACATTGATGAAAAGAGAGAGAGAGAGAGAGAGAGAGAGGGTGGGTGCGAGAGAATTCCATTAACCTATACAAGCTTTCTATGAAGATTCTCAGTCATCCAGGTGAGTTTATCTGGAAGTTGAGTCGTGGCTACTGGACTTCTTTTTGAGAGATAGAAACGTTTCGCTGCTCATCCAAACAGCTTCATCAGACAAGTCCAGTAGCCATGACTCAACTTCCAGCTATACATGCTTTTGAGTTCTGCAGAATTCTTCATCTCACTAAGTGAGGAAGGCTGCTGTAGAACCCACAAGCTTGCACAGTTTCATAGAATTTGGGCCTCATAAGTTGCCTTTGAATTTTGAATTTGCTTTGCTCTCATAATCAGGCACGACACCCTCCACGAGAACCGAAGCAAACCAGCCTTCATTGGTTGGAGCTCTGGATTTAACCATAGATGCATACTTCCAGAGGACAAGAGGGGTGTCGCCTTCATTCCGGAATTGCGACATTATTCTCTCCCCGCTTAAGATGTAAGGCAAACATCCTAACGATCTTATTTCTTTACAGGAGACAAAGAACAGCCCAGGCCACCTTATAATGACAGAATCTTCCTGTTCGAACATGGAATGATAAACGGGCGGGAGGCTTTTCAAATCTCGCACTTCCTTATTGATATGCATGGGATATGGAATGGATATTCAGGGATGCTCGTGAAGGAGGCCCTGGGAAAGGTATGAGGGTGCCCTCCTGTCGGTTTTTATGGGGGGGGGGGATCTTAGGTTAATGAAATTAAACGCCAAGCGCTTTGTTGAGAGGTTGAACCTAAGGTCGTTCCTGCCGGGAGCAGGGGGGTGGGGGTGGGGGTTGTTGAGAAAAGAAACCTTGAGTGGAGGATGCAGAACCATTGATTTAGACCCCCGGTCGACAGCTGAGTAGGATGCATTGAACCGTGAAGGTAAATTCTCATATTTCATTGCAAGAAGGTTAGCTGGTGGCTCCTCAGCTTTCAGGGATAACCAGGACCAAATCCTACCCTGTTCTCCTCCCCCTCCCCCTGCTTGCTTTCCTCCTTCTCTTCTTCCTCCACCTTTTAGGGGCTTGGGGAGTAAAACAGAAGCAGGAAGGAAGGGCAAGCGGTTTCTTCCTTTCCTAAAAGTGTTCTTGCAAACCATCATGAGATGCGCTAGGAAGCATCCTGGTTGGAGCTTCCGGGGAAACCATGTCAGCTTCTATCCGCTCTGGTCAAAGGGGCTCCCTTGGCAGGACAGAAGGTGCAGCTGGTTGCACAATCCAAGTGCACAACCAGGGAGAGGCTGGGCGTGCAAAAGGGAGGGTGCCAGAGTGCGGGGCCATACTTAAGCAATCATCCTTCCCAGAATGCAACCAGATAACTGGCTAGCAGCTGCGGCCCCTGCTTTGCGATCCACGTGGGAAGTTCACCCTGAAAGGAAGGCTGCACAGTGGACCCTCATATAACAAACGGTTTGTATAACATAAAATCTGTGCAACATAAAATCTGTACAACAGGGGAAATTTGCTTAACAGAATCACCTATGGGGTGAATCCGTACAACATAAAAATGGTTGCGACTCGCAATTAGGGATTACTCTGTTTTCAATGCATTCCTATGGGAAATTTGTATAAAGGAAAATTTGCTTCACATAATTTCATTTGGAATAAATCCATTCCTTTATACAAGGCACCACTGTAGTTTTAAAGGTGCCACAGTCATTTGGCACCTAGAATTTCATTTGCACCAAAGAAACCAAAAAGCAAAGTGTGCTGCTTATGGACAACCCCATAGTGCTTAAACTGGGAGGTTTGCAATTTGATTATGAAGTCTACCTCCTTATCTACCCACCCCCCAGCAAGTTGGGTACTGGAAGGATGGAAGGTTGACTCAACCTCAAGCTAGCGACCTGGGATTGTACCTGGCTTGTGAGCTGAGCTTTGGCTGCAGTACTGCCATGAGGTGCAGAGTCTACAACAGGCATCTCAGTGTAACCAGAAGGAAAGAGATCAGGGAACAACCACCGTTGGTACAGAGATGACAGACTCGCCAGTCACACCGGCCACCTCCTACTTAATCTATTGGATTTCCCTGCACTATATGAATTCATGCCTCAAAAAACCCATCACGATAGCAGCAGCCCCTTGTGAAATTAGGAACTATCCTTTCCCTTCGCCTGCCCTCTCTCTGGTCACCTTGCTCCTGCAGTTTGTATTAGCTAACATACAAATGCTGACCTGCTGGACCTCAGCAGGGAAAATTAAGCCCTCTTAACTATGCATTGATTATAAAACCATAATAATTGACATTTAATAGCCCCATTAATGGCAAGAGGTCCATCGCTTAGCCATTAAAAGTCCAGGCACATATATTTAAAATAATCAATTAGTATTTATTTAATATACAATAACTTCTCTGTTACATCTCAATTAAAGGCCTGTTAGGAGGGTGTGTGATAGGAAGGAGAAACACTAACCTTAGACCTCTTTCCTGCTACCTTTGGGGAAAAGGTAGGTATTCCCCAGAGGCCTTAATTTCTAAACTTGAAGAGTTAAGGAGGGGGGGGGGAAGAGAAGTCAAGAATCTATTCTAATTTCTTCAACTCTACTTTTAGTCTTGAAAGCTACAGCATTGTCTGGCAAAACTAACAGATTTTTTTTTTTTTTGGGGGGGGGTGAGAATTCATCTGAGCCAAAACTCCTTTGTTTAGTTGGCAGTTCATTTAAATCCCATGCATCCTCAGTAAAGCCAGAGATTGAAAAAAAAAATCTATGGGTTTGGATCAGTCATTCTCTCTCCACCTGAAATGTGCCATCCTTGTTGCCCAGGGATCTAGAATTATAATTCCTGACACCTTCGTAAACTACAGCAGCTACACTACTACGTCCTTTGATCTGCCAGCAGTGTTTTGCCACCAGACACTCAAGCTATTGGCCGTTGAGTCCAGTTTCGTGGGGGCAAATACTCCATGCCATGTTTTCAGTCTACACTTTTTGCAGATCTCCCAGCAGAGAGCACTTAGGGTGAGGCTTGGGTTCAGGACCATGGAGAGCTCCTGCAACCCCCAAACAAACTGTCACTAAAACAAACGAAATTCCTTAAGTGCTGGCCATGTGTAATTGTCATGTCAAGACATTCTCCTCCTTTCTCATGATTTGCTGATCAGCATGCTCTGAGGGCTCATGACAGAAGCCTTGTCCTTCCTTTGTACATCTAATTCCCCCAGCCTCGCAAGCCCGCTTTGATCACGTGTGTGTTTTCAGAACCAATGCAATTTTCCTTTTAATGACGGGTGCTTTGGTGATTTTGTATGTGAATGTGTGTCCCTGGGCTGAGGTGGCTGCCTGGCACCCCTGTCAGTCTTCGGGATGTTCCAGGCCAGATCTCACAAGGCTGGTTGTATATTTATAGTTGGCCAGAGCAAAGCTTTCATCAATCTCCTGGCTTTGAAAGGGGGACAGCCCTGTTCCCATGAGCACTTGCTGCCAGAGAACAGCTGAACTGTGACTTTCCAGCCAACCGGCTGTAAATTTCTGTCATTCCAATTGGGCGACCCCTCCTCCCTCCTGCTCCTCCGACTCTACCTACACCAAGCAGGAGGGTACCGCTTGTTTTTTGAGGTTGCTTTAACCTTCTCTGGCTGGCAGGGATCCTGGCAATCAGCCCAGTCTATGGAGAATTCGGTGCCTTTTAATTCACCGTTTGTTTCCCAGGGTAGGTGCTGTGCAGATTGTAAATGCCAAAGGGGACCGGGACAGGGCAGGAGGGGGGAGGAAGAAGGCATCAGCTGTTTCTCTCCCATCTGATCTCCAGGTATTTCCACAAAAATTAGACTGAATTCTGGGAAAGTTTCCTGCTTAAATGACAGCAACTGGAATAGCCCAGCCAGTGTGTCTGATGGGGATTCATAGTTTGGAAAAGCAACGTTTTCATGTTTTGAGAGTCAAAGCTTGTTCCCTTTCCTTCTTCTTCTTTCTTAAGGAACTGGGAATGTTTAGCCTTTCAAAAAAGAAGGCTGGGGTTTTTTGAAATATGATAGATATGTTTAAATATCTGAAAAGATGTCATATTGAAGAGGGGGCTGGTTTGTTTTCCATGGCTTCAGAGACGAGGACTCGGGGCAGTGGTCTCAAACTACAGGAAAAGAGATTCCATTTGAACATTAGGAAGAACTTCATGATGATTAGAGCTATCTGTCAGTGGAATATGCTGCCACAAAGGAGGGTGGTGGTGTCTCCTTCTTAAGCATAGGCTGGATGGCCGTCTGTCAGAAATACTGTGATGGAGAGTTCCTGCATGGCAGGGTGCTGGACTGGATGGCCCTTGAGGTCTCTTCCAACTCCAGGATTCTACAATTCTACGATTCTTTCTGTTTCAAGTGAATATGCCTTGCAAATGAAGCTCGTGTTTACTATCCGATGACCAGTCGCAAAAGCGGAGGCAAGTGGAATTTGCAGTGAAGCAAGGTCATGCTAGAAGAGACAGATGTCTTTTTTTTGTCATAAGGGAGCTCCACCTCTAATGATGAGCTGATGGTATGGATCTGTCTAGGCCTAAATGAGTATGCCAATGCCAAATTTGAAGCCAGTTCTTTCCAGCTGTGTCTGACTCTCCACCTGCTCCGTTTTTGTAGATTCTTAATGATTCTGTATTTATAACAAGATCCAGTTCCCAAGCACGGGCTCTCGCCTGAGATTTATCATCAAGAAGAAAAGTGAGTTTTAAACTCCACTTAAAATAATAAAATTTGTCTTTGCTGAAAAAGTTTCAGGGAAATATATATATATATATATATATATATATATAAGAACAGGAATAATGGCTTCTGTAATTTAATAGGTGCTCAGTTTTGGCTAAGAGTGCCAGCAAATCCATTTCCACAAAATGATATTTTATTTGCTCCTTAAAAAAATGATCATTTTCACAAATGCCTCTCCCTTTTTTTATGGGTTCCCACATCCTGCTTAGCATTGGAAACCGGGTTCAAATGCACCCGATCAGAGAAAATCTATGGGAGGATAGCAAGGGACACCCATTAATAACAGCGGAGGGGGAGATCGTAGAGAAATACGCCTGACAGTTAAATGGGTTTTACTTTCAGAGTCTCTGGCATCCGCTCTGACTTTTCTTGACCATCGCTTTCTGAAACGTGCTTTTTCATGGGTTGGGGGGGGCAGCGCCTTAAAATAGGTGACACTAAGATGATATCAGAAGAGCAGTGTCCACATTGCCTTTTCAAAGATAAAGGAGAGAGAAGGAAAGAGGAGAAGCGGCTAGAAAGGGGCGTCTAAAATTCTTTCAATTTTCCTTTGGGATTTGCAATTATCTGGATGATCTGGTCTCGTTTCCAAAGTGGAACCAAAGGTGCCTGGAAGGTTGAAGGCAGGCACTACCATGAGACAAAGTAAATTTCCCCAGATGTGGGATCAATAAAGATTTATCTTATCTTATCTTATCTTATCTTATCTTATCTTATCTTATCTTATCTTACATCAGGAGGGCCGAAGTCTGGACATGCCTGCTTGTCGTCTGTGAATCAGCCATATGAGTTAGACTTTATTCTACCATTCCACTAGTAAGTTCAAGGCTTCTTCTTCCTCATTTGATCTCCAAGGCAGCCCTGTTAGATAGGACAGGCTCAGCGATTTTAAGATTTGCAATGAATTTATCCAGCCGGGTTTGCTGAAGAAGCCAGGGGTCTTCCGTTGTTGTCTATCATGAGTTGAGTGTGAAGTTCCAAGGAGGGTCTGGAGTAGATCTGTGAACTGGAGGACGTGAAACGTGACTTTCAATGACAGGAAAGACTGAATGGACTCAACAGACCTGTCCTTCTGAAAACGGGCCAGTCTGTATTGCCTTTGGAGTCAGAAAGGCTCGCCATAGAAACGCAACAAATGAATCACCCTCTTAAAACCAAAACATGGAAGTCAGTGGAAAGATCTCATAGCCAAAAAGTCAAGGCCAAGAAAGGGCCAGAAAAGATGATGATTATCTTTTTGGGAGGGAAAAAAAAGAAACTTCAGTGGCTTGGATGATGTGGGGGTCTTATGAATCATCCATATAGCAAGAAAATAATTAAAAGTTATGGTTTTTAATTAAGAGAGGGGCGACAGGGAAACGATGCATAGATGAAGGACCATGCCAAGAAAGGAAGATGAAAAAGTCAAGAAGGAGGAAAGACGCAAGGAGATTGCTGAAATAAAAATGACTGGAGCTGGCCAAAAGGGATAATTTACAGGAAAGAAAAAAGTTATCCCATGGAAAAGGGGAGGAATTAATGCAAGCAAAGGAAGAATGGAATCAACCCCAGATATATATAATTGCAACATGGCAAGATAAGGAACAGGGATTTTTCAACACATGATATTCCTTTCCTCCAGATGAGAACACGGCACGGAGGCTTAGTTCTTCCATCTTGAAGTGCACAAACTGGCCAAAATGAGTTCTTCCATCTTGAAGTGCACAAACTGGCCAAAATGCAGTTCTGTAAATTATGCTTTAAAGAAGCCCTGCCTTTGATTCCAAGGCTTACTAGATTCACCTGCAATCAGATTCATTGCACATGAATCAGTGGAGCTGCAGGATCAAAGTGGGGACTCTTCAATTACCAGCAGATTCCCCCCCGCTGGCAATGTCTGTCACCTTTACCCAGTCATGAATTCTGGGGAAATTTTATTTATTTATTTATTTATTTATTTATTTATTTATTTATAGCATTTCTATATTGTCCCACTTACTGGAGACCATTACTCTGGGCAGTCAGTGCAATATAATAAAAGCCCTAACACTCCCCCACCCACCTCTCCCTTCCACCCAAAACATAAATAGGTAAATAAAAATGGTCCCCAGACCATGGAAATAAACAGAAGGGTAGTGGGGAGCGCCACCTCTTTTCCTCCCTCCCTCCCTCCCTCCTTCCTTCCTTCCTTCCATCCATCCATCTTTCCATCATCAATTCCTTCCTTCCTTCCTTCCTTCCTTCCTTCCATCCATCTTTCCATCATCAATTCTTTCCTTCCTTCCTTCCTTCCTTCCTTCCTTCCTTCCTTCCTTCCATCCATCCACCCATCATCAATTCCTTCCTTCCTTTTTTCTTTCTTTCTCCCCCCTCCCCTTTTCTCTACCAACACTTCTCTCTCTTCCCCCACCATCTCTATCTGCCAGCACTTTTCTCTCTCTCTCTCTCTCTCTCTCTCCTTTTTATCTTTCCGCCAGTCCTCCCTGTTTGTCTTTTCCTTTCATCCCCACCTCTTAATCTCTCTTTTTTCTGTCCCCGTATCAAATTTTCTCCCTCTTTTCTTTTGATTCTGCTTCCACCACTAGATTTCTCTCTCCCCCCCCCCCCCCGTTTCTGCCAGCCCTTTCTCTGCTGGTCTGTCTCTTTCCTGCACCAGCACACCTGTTCTTCGCAGTGTCTCTCTTTTCTCTCTCTTTCTCCACAGAGCAGGGCTGCTAGGACTGGAAGAAGGTGGGGGGGACACCTGATTTTGTGCGAGATCTGAACAGGCTGATTGAAGAAAGCAAATGGAATTGGGAGAATATAGACACTAGACACTCCGCCTATGAGCACAGAAAAAACCAAAAGAACTAAAGCCCTTTAGAAGTATTTGCCTTGCCTTCTCATCCAGACTTTGTTCTGAACAAGATTTTAAAAAGCAGACCTCTTTTCCAATCATGTGTGCAAAGGCTTTTGTCTGATTACTCAGAAGGACATGCCAAATATGTCCCGTTAGGTTCCCTCCCTAGTAAGTTTATTTGGGACGGCAGCTTTAAAATACCTGACATCTGGAAACCCCAGGACATTTCTTGCTGGAATATGCCAAAATCATGGCCGTAGATCTTTATGGCTGGGCATGCGCATTTGTATGTGGAGGCTCAGCCTCAGAAAAGATTCATTTCTAGCATCAAATCACATTTTTCTTCCGACTGCCACTAGAGGCTGCTGCACACCTCGTTAATGAGATAGATAAACAAGCTGCCCAATTAATAAAAGAGCAGAGAACAAGCACTGATTTGGTTGAGGCTCACCCCTTAGGACCAAACGGCCCAGTTGGGTTATTCATTCATCAAGCCCAGTCAGATTATTTGTACCTGGAGAAGAGTCCACCGATTCCCTTGATTCCCACAGTACCTTTGGCCTCCCAGAGTTCAGCTCCCAGAAATCTGAGGATCCTGACCAGGAATTTGGGGTGTCGTAGTGCATTAGCATCTGGGGACCAAAGTTTGGGAACTTCTGGGCAGACTGGTTGGGAATCATCCACCCAGGGTCCTTGCCATCAATTCCTCTGTCTTCCTTCCAAAGGGGAGACACTGCGGATTGAACCCACACCCTTTGCATGTAAATCAGGTGCTCTGCCTGGGAGCCTGGACTGCCCCCCTTTACTCTGTGTCAAGAATGAGGGATTCAGCTCACGTCTGAAAATCAGTTTCAGGAAAATTACCAGAGGCTGGCTTCCAGTGACAACCAGGTCCAAGGTTAAATGGGTGGCATCAAAAATAACCCGTCTAGTTTGGCTTAAGTTTCTTGGTGCCATTAACTAAGCCTTGGTAGAGGTATGCCAACTTTTTGGAATGGGGAAACTGAGTAATGTCTGGGGGAAACCCAAGTGGAGCAGGGAGATGGACCTCTGGAGAAGCCCCAGAGGACCATTTTAGGACACCAGGAGAACAGGAGAGGCAAGAACCTGCATGCTTGCTTCTTCTAGCCATGGACTTTGTTCCAATCAGTGTAGCAAAACTTTGGAGATGCCAGCCATGGTCACAGAGGCTGACCATGGTTGCCACCATCTTGGCTGTGTGGCTAGCGCTCATTTCAGTCGATGGTTATCAAGAGTAGGACCTCTGAAGCTGGTCTCAAAAGAGGGAGCTGAAGGTGGACTTTCAGAGAACATGGTTCTAGCTTGGGATGTCTCCTTGTTTGGGACTCTGGTACACACAGCTGGCAAAGTGAATGGCCATAGTGGTTGATGGGATCTGGGAGTTATAGGGCAACCCCCCCAACCTTTCTTAAGCTCTGCTTGCACTATTCAGGTTCTTGTTCAGCCCAGCTTTCCCCCCCCCAAATGGTACAGGAGCTAGTGAGCCCCCCGTGATATTGAGGTGATTGATCAATTCTGTACAATTAGCGGAGGCTTCTCTATGGGAGAAAAAAAATATTTCAAATAGTTCTCTGAAGCAACAAGGATGTCTCTGTAGAAGCCCAATCGAAGGGAAACGGTTTTCCATGAACAGCTCAGAGTCCTTCTTTTTCGGTCTTGCCTGCGATTCTCCGTAGCTCAACCAGCAGAGTGGAAATTGATTCCGTCTCACCTTTTTTTAAAAAAAAAAATTGGTAAAAATAGCGACAGTCACGCCAACAGCCGCTCATCTCGAGTCGTTCCTCGTGGTTTGGCCCAATTCAACGCTATCGGGAAGTGTCAGGGCGTCCTTTGCCACTTATATACCAAGAAGGACTCAGCTTGTTATTAATCTCAGTTATTTGGTGAGCCGCTGTTTTCCTTTAAAAACAGTGTACAGCTCGCTTCAAACACATTAGTGTCATCCGACTCTGCCTGGCGTATCTTACAGGGAACGTCTCACAAGCTTGACATGAACCGCTGAGTGAAAAAAAAAAACCCCAACATTTTCCATGCGTTCCTTGCGCCGTTACATCATCCGACTCTAGAGATAGATGATAATGTCACTTCCATTTGCTTTTGACCAGACTTTTTCCAAAATCTGTGAGTTTCGTCACATACTGAGTGGAAAAAAAACAGAAGGGTAAAACAAACCAAGAAACAAAATCAAGACTGGCAGATTTCATCCATTCAGGTTCAGGGTTTTCAATGCCTCAGCTTCAAAAACGTGGGCGTGAATCCCTGGCATATCTAACTAGATTCGTCTTAAATTAAAGTTGCTGCCTTTTAAAATTTTCAATTCAGAGGCTCTTCATCTTTGTCAGATATGGGACAGGAAGACACAACCATTCTTTCCATTTTGGGGACAGGCGCTAGACTCAGCAATCTCTCGGGAGCCTTCCAGCTCTGTGGTTCTAAGGCTATTACTTCACGTCCCTTTCATTGCGGTTCACGGTCCGGCTTGGTACCTTTATGAAGTAATCTTACTGCACATCCATTGCGTGACAACGGGAGTTCGTCCCGACGATGCCCCCTGAACTGTGATTTAAGCGGGATGAGTGATTCCCCTCCCTGGCCTTGGGAATCTGCTCATCTCGCTTCTTGTTCCGAGACGAGAGCCCGTGAAGTAAGCCTTGTCGCGGAATGTGTGCCAATTGTAGCTCGTTGCCACCTAGTGGCAGGAGTGCGAAGTGACATTCACCAGTAAATTCCCTATGGAGTTAGCAATGCAGTGCTGAGATTTTAAAAGACAAATGCCTTGAAATTTGCTCCATAACGCATTGAAGGCAAGGCTTCGGAGAATCAAAACATCAAAAAAACAGAAGGTCGGACTGAAAAAAAAAGAGACTGAAGGCATAGCATTTCACATCTCATCACGGAACAAAGACGTGCGGTAACAGTCGTCCCAGTATCATCAATCACGCCTGTGGGTACATGGGAACAGGGACAGAAGCAGGAGAAGACCACGTGACCGCGACCAATGTCAACACACAACGAACTTCCACCCGGAACAAGAATGGACGTGAAGTAACCGTAAGATGATTTTTTGATCTCTCCTGCTTGAACAGACACCAGTATCCCACTGATGATCAGGATAGCAGAGGCACCTTGAGTGAGACACGCCCCCTTGCTTAGATGAAAGGCCAACAGGGATTTAAATCCTGGCCTGGTTTGTTCCTGTATGGTACGGGTGAAGGCACAACACAAAGCAAAACTAGGCAATGCAACACAGCCCATACTAACATCTCCTGGATAAAAGACCATGAGCTATTTGTGGAAACATGACACATGTGAGTGCCTCAGAGAGATTTTGCAAATTTACAAGGCAGGTTTTGCACATTTCTATCAAAGATGTGGTGTCAGAAAAGTGTGGGCATTTTTGTTTCCTTGCACAAACTTGCCATTGCCGTAGGACGGGATGGGTTGTTTGTGCCTTTTTAATCCCTCCGACTTCTTGTGCTTTTTCGTTTGTCCCGTGCATGAGCATCCTTAGGAAAAAGGCACTCGTTCCGTGGTGACACATTTTGCAGACAATAAAGAACACGTACCAGAAAAGAAGGCTTGTTGGGGGTACCTGGACAAATCGTAAGACACTGGAGAGATTTTGCTGTGTCCCTCCAGGCGGGCTGCAGCTCTGGAGGAACAGCCGAAGGACTGCTATTGTTGCCTTTTCTGCCCAGGGCCGCTGGCTCCCACTGCCTGACGCAAAGGGCGGCCTGAGGCTCATCTCATGTGCGACAGAAACGTTCTCCTCGATATTGAGATTCTGGCCCGATCCAGTAGCCGCTTTTCAAATGACCCACTTAACGTCAAGGAGGCTTGCCTCGGGAGAGGAGAGCAGTGCTATGGAGTTGTCTGTTTTTTATACCGCACATTTTCGAGGAGGATGGCTTGGCTGTTATGCCATTACTGGTTTTATATACCTTTGGTTTTAAAGCACCAAAGGGAACGACGATGCTCATTGTCTAGGTGAGGTGATAAAAGGGAAAAGGGGAGCTTGTTTGCATGGCCTGCACATGGCAGACGTCTTTATTAGGAAGCTGTTTATTCTTTCTCTCCCAGCGGAGGCAGGGAAGGGCCCCGTCGGATGAGGTCTCTCAACCGTCTGTTTTGCTCTTTATCATTCTGCCCAATTAAAAAAAAAAGTGAAGTCAAACCAGGTTAACGTCTGAAAACCACACCAGGCTCTGACCCGACACCTTTACCAGCAGAAACACCCACGGCATTCAATGGGGTTTCCTTCCATAGGCGGCTACGGGAGTTCTGCCATCCTGTGCTCACTGACCCGGGAATCGGTCTCACTCCGCTTTTGAATGTTGTTCCCTTCAAGTTGTCTTTGGCCAATGTCAGCCCCATGAACAAGTGATTTCCAATCTGTGATTTTGATCTCCATCATGCCTGTGGCTTCTTTTAGGCAGTCTATCCATCCCACAGTTAGCCTTCCTCTTTTCCTCCTGCCTTCAACCTTTCCCAGCATGGTTGCTTTTTTTTTTTTGACTTGTGGTTTCTTTAACTGCCTGGCTTTCGCACCCACAGGTGTTGATGGGAGTGTATAATATCATGCACTCTTAGGCTGCGATCATATCCAAGGTGACCTGGGACTCTTAGAGGAAGGCTGAGCACCTGGACTGGAAGTTTCGTTAAGTCAGAACTTAGAAGGAACTGGTTGCACATAACTAGTTCCTTCTACTTAATTATTTATCCCCATCAACAAAGATGGGGGGGGGGGCATGGTGGCTCAGTGGACTAAGGCTTCCAAAAACTGTCGGCTGCAAAATCGGCAGCTTGGTGGTTCAAATCCCGGGTGCCACGCAGTGGAGTAAGCTCCCGCTGATGTCCCCAGCTCCTGCCAGCCTAGCAGTTCAAAAGCATGTAAATGCAAGTAGATAAGTAGGTACAGCTGTAAAAAGCGGGAAGGTAAAACAGTGTTTCCTTGCAGCCATGGCGGCCACATGGCCATGGACTTGCACAACACTGGCTCTTCAGCTTCAATACGGAGATGAGCACCACCCCTAGAGTCAGACACGACTAGCATGCATGTGCGGGGGGAAACCTTTACCTTTTTACCTTTTTAACAACAAAGAAAAAACTACATTGCATTCTACTTGTAACTTAAGGAAGGAGAGCTTCAGTGCTTCCCTGGTATAGTAATTTCAGTTTCTTCTCTAGCGACAGTGCTGTGGCCTGACTTAATGTTGTCGGGGGAATAACATGTTTTTTCAGTAGCAAATACCAAGCGTGGAATTCATGCCTTCCGATCAGCAAATTCTTCACCCTTCTCATATCTCAGTGCCTGGGGTCAAATTCCAGTCACCCCACTCTCTGTTGGCTGGGCTCGGTTACCAGAATTTGACCCCGACGCTTCTGACCATCTCTAGCACAGATTGATGCATTGCTCCACCCCTGGAACGAATTCCGGCTGGTTAGAAGTACCTCCGAAGTCATACATCTCATCTTTTCCGATGGCACAATTACCGGGAAATGGCTAAAATATTAAATAGACTCCATCGGTTGTGAGAATATCGGCATTGGTTTCCGTCAAATGAATCATCAGAGATGGGTTCCCTCCTCTATGGCCTGCCCCCCCCAATAAAAGAAGCATCTTCTCTCACCACAAGCCTCAACTTGTCCAGAGGCCCTTTCGTCTTGGGAGACAGATACCATTTTTAGAGATGCAAATATAGGATCGGGCGAAGGATCAGCAGAGCCCTGTATGTCAGCTAGGAAATGGAAATACACACTGGGGAAGAGCGGTCACTCAGTGGTGGAGCTTGTGTTTTTTAATTTTATTTCGGAAGTCCCAGGTTTGATTCCTAGCACCCCCTCAAACAAAAAAGATGGGAAATATCCATCCTTCCTTTAGGTATCCTTTAAGAGCCTCATGGTGCAGTGCTTAAATGCCTGAACTGCAGCTAAAACTGTGCTCAAGATCCTGGGGTTCAATCCCAAGTAGCCAGCTCAAGGTTCACTCAGCCTACCAGCCTTCTGAGGTCAGTAAAATGAGTACCCAGCTTGCTGGGTGGGTGGGGGGAATGGAATGGAATGGAATTTATTGTCATTTTGTAAAAATACGAGATTAAAAAGGGCCATCCAGTCAGCTCATTCACACACCCCAGTATAAAAATCCAAGACATAACATCTACCCTTTAAGAACAAAACATCCATACACATACTCCTACATTCACAAACAGAACATCATTTGTACTCATTTGTATATCACTTGTACACATTGTACTCGGCTCCTTCCTTCTTTCCTTCCTTCCTTCCTTCCTTCCCTTCCCTTCCCTTCCCTTCCCTTCCTCCCTCCCTTCTTCCTTCCTTCATCAGCTCCTTCTTTCCTTCGTTCCTTCCTTCCTTCCTTCCCTCAGCCTAGATTCTCCCCTTCCTTTTATAAAAACCCTTCCCTTGCCTGGGCATCCTCGGCATTGGAGGAAAGCAGTTGCCGACCCCCCCCAATCCAGCCCGCCTCCCCCTTAAACGAGCTCTTATCACCAAACATGTGTGTCCTCCTGCCTGCGCATGGATGCACGCGTGTCTATCTTGAGTCTGGCTGTCAGTCTGGGTGGGGTGGGGTGGGGGGAAGAAATGGGGAAAGGGGAGGGGAGAGACCCTCCCCACCCCCGAGGAGGCTTCCCTTTCAATCTGTCCGCCAGGCCGCCTGACACCGAAAATAAACAGCATAAGCCGGGGACGTGGGCTCGTCGCGAGGGGCAGAGAGGCCTTGTCAAGGCGGGCGCGGTTGAGCTGCGGGGATGATAATATGGCATGACACTTCTGAAATGAGACACTGGTTGCCATGGCGAGGACTCTGGAGGAACTATCTCTCCAGAGGCAGAAATAAAACATGCTTTAAATGATGTTTGATTAGAATTTAGATCATGTAACTGAATGGCCGGGCCTGCTTCACATTCCAGCTCCTTCCGCGCGCGCGCGCACACACACACACACACACACACACGTCGGCTCTGGCTCAAACCCCCCGCCACTGTCTCTGTGCATTTCTTTGGAAATGAAAATTGGGGGTGGGGGGTTTGCACACCCTTTGGAAGGGTCGGGGGGGGGGCTTGCTGAATTTGAAGCAGGGAGGCTGGCTCTGCCCCCTGCCCCCCAATGCACACTTCTCTTTAATTTCTCTCACTCAGGAAGAGACTTCTGAATATGAAATACAATTTTCTATTGTATTCTAGTCTAAAGCTGTTTGCATCTCCCTCTGTTGGTGTGCCAGCTCGGTTTTCATCAACCAATATGAATTGCTGATGTCATTTATGTCTATTTTAAATTGTTTGTTATATTTCTGCCTCTCTTCTCCCCCAGGGAACCGACCGTGGTGTAGGTGGTTCTCCTCCTTCCTACATCCAGTTCACAACAGCCCTCTGAGGTGGGTCTGGCTAGGAGCTGATGCCTGGCTCACGGTCACGCAGTGGGTTTTGCAACCGATAAGGGCTTGGAACCCAGGTCTCGTGGGTTCTTCCTCAACACTCCAACCACTGTGCCGCATTGTCCCTCGCTACCTTCCTGCATGGGCGCTGAGAGAAGAGACCAGTCGGGAGAGGAGTGTGAAGTTGCTGAAACCCTGTCCAAGGTCCTGCTAAAGCCAGGTGAAACACACCACCTTGTCAGTGTGGTCGAGCAAGATCACACACACACACACACACACACACACACACACACACACACACACACACACACACACACACACAAACACAAACACACTCTCTCTCTCACACTCAAGTAGAAACCATACTGCACAAATTCTGCTCACAAAAAGGGAGGTGCACCGAAATATGAGACTTTCTGGCACTCCTGCCTGTTGGGTGAATAGGTATGAGGAAATGGCATGCAGGCCATTATGGCACCCTTTCTAATGAAATGCAGTGATCCTTCCAGGGTCTGTAGTGTACTTGGGTATCCAAAGCCAGTAGAACTGAGACTTCCTCCATATGCAAAGGTTGGGAGTTCGATTCTCCACTTTGCATCCCAGAAGAGCCACCTTCACAATCCGCTGGATGAAAGGAATGAGAAACCGCTTTGGAGTATTTTCTACCGAGAAAACTGTGAACAGGGTTGCCACCAGGCAGAACTGACTTTGAGGGCACATGATTATGAGATGGAATAGAAGAGAGCTATGAACACGACTAAAAGAATTAGTAGTCCCGCATCAGTTAAATTTATGTGCAACAGTGTTACTAAAATTTCCCAAAGCCCTTAGAATTAGTTTATGTTTGCTTTCATTTCCTGCGATGCAACGCTACTGCACTATTCCATAGCCTTTAAAAATAACACCGAATGTCGAGTGTAACTGCAGAATACAGGGAAACAGACTTCTGGCAACCTTCAGAAAAGCCAAGCCAGTCTATGTGGTACCCATGTTCTTTCTTGAGAGATTGCTGAGACATAAAATAGAGAATGTTGAGTTTGTTTTCGATTATACGCTTGTGTCAGCTTTCTTTTATTGGTTGTAGATAAGTTTCCCAGGGTGACAGTCCACCCCTGCATCAGCCATAGGACATTGGCTCTCCAGTTCCTTAAAATCCAATGCGCAAGACTCTAGCCCTCATTGAGGACCTTCAGCATCTTGGAACTGCACCTCGAGGAAGTGAGCCTTATCACAGGCTGCTATTTATTTTGCTGTAGTATATTTCACTGTCCGGGGCAGAGGCGCTGAGCAGTTGTGATATTGGCTTGGAGGAGCACATATATCATATCTCGAGTGGCTGGCGGGTTCCATTTTGCGCCCACCTTCCATGTCTTGAGCCAGACGTGAGATGTCCCAGGCCTCTATGAAGAGCTTCCTGGAGCATTAAACAAGTCAATAAATCGGAGCCGTTGGTCACTGGGAAAGTGTTACTGTCGTGTTCTTGTGCTCATGGCGAGAACCGACTCCATGCGCGCACACTTTGTGCAGGAATCCTCCCTCCAATACAACACCCATTTCAAGTGATATAGCCTCTTTCCAGTGTGTTTGATGAATCAATGCGGAACATCATCTCCAAGTCTGACGTGAGGGCCCTGAGGGACACCGTTCTCTCAGTTGTGTGCTCTCCATTTTAATTCAGCTTTAAATTGGGCTATGGAACTATATCTGCACATACACCCCGCCTTCCATCTCACTTCCTAATTAACATTGATTTTGAAGTTCACGGTGGAGGAGTGTTGTTTTGTTTGGATCATTAACATGCTTGGCAGAGCCGTTTCTTTCTTTTCAATACAGAAATTTATGTGGTGGATGGAAATTTAATGAAGAGCCCTGCCAATCTGCTACAAATCAGAACACAAACACAATGAGGACTAGTGGCTTGAAATCTTGTGGAAAAGACAAGACAAGTAAACAATGCCAGTAAAGGATTATTTTAGATATATATAATTTCAAGGAGTGGGCAAAAGCATTCTTCCACCCATTTTCTCATTCCTGCGCTCCATTTTTACTTTTATGATTCGATATCTTTTGTATGTATGCTATGTTTTGGTTTTTATGTGTCAACATGCTATTTCTCAAGTTATTACTAAGGTCTATTTGTCTTCCTTATTTATTTATAGAAACATCAGGAGTGCAACAAAGCTGTGCTATGTGCCCTTAAGTAATGACTGGCTTAGTCATGACCTAGTAAGGTTTTCAAGGCATTTAAGATATTCACGGAATAGTTTCTCTGTCCAAGCAGGGATTTGAACTCAGGTATCTTTGAGCGCCTACCAGTTACACCAACACACTAGCTCTAGGATATTAAACCAAGTATGTCCAAATTTCGGCCCGCCAGATGTTTTGGACCACAACTCCCACAGTCCTTTGCGATTGGCAATCTAACCTTAGAATTCTGGGAGTTGTGGTCCAAAACATCAGGAGGGCTGAAGTTTGGACATGCCTGTATTAAACACACTCTGTTTTAATTTTTCAGCACCCTGGATAGCTCAGTAGTGTGGGTATCTGCCTGTGGAGCCAGAGACAGGTTGAGAGAGTTGAGTTCCGTGCTGTGCCCCCTGGAAGAAGAGCCAGCCTGGGTTGCGTTGGGCCAGCTGCACAGTCCCAGGGCACCCCGCCCCCCAAGAAGAAGGGAATGAGAAACTGCTTCTGAGTATTCTTTACCTGAAAACCCCTGAAGAAGTGTCATCAGAAGTCAGAACCAAAGTTCCCTCTAAGCTGTGTGGCTGTGCACGCTTCTGGCACCTTCTGTGTGGGAATTTTACACCCTTGCACACCCATCACAATGATGATGATGATGATGATGATGATGATGATGATGATGATGATGATGAT
>JAHTLZ010000038.1:8641592-8659519 GCA_023846285.1 Phrynocephalus versicolor | reverse complement strand
ATCTATCTATCTATCTATCTATCTATCTATCTATCTATCTATCTATCTATCATAGGTTTGCCCTATGATAGGGCAAAGGTCTCAAGGTGGCTTCCATCAGTAAAAGACAATGCTTAAAAGCGGGGTGGGGGGCAGCACTACAGTATACAGCTATTAAGAAGAATCAGCCAAATGCCACACTAAAGTCGTAGACAAAATCAACCCCCCAAATGCATTCAAAATGACAAGGCCAAGTAACCCACTTAAAAATGTCTCTTGGGCAGACAAGTCACCCAAGGGATGCCTGGCTGAAGAGAAAGGTCCTTGCTAGCAGAAGGACAGCAAAGATGGGGCCCAGCCAGGCCTCCTGTGGGAGGGAGTTCCAGAGTCTGGGAGCAGCGACAGTTAAGGTCCTGTCCTGTGTCCCCATCAAAGACAGGTGGGAAGGTGGTAGGATGGAGGAAAAGGCCTCCCTGATGATCTTAACAGCCAGGCAGGTACATAAAGGGAGACATGTTCCTTGAGCGAGTTACTATTCCACACCGCTCAGGTGTGTAGATGTTCTACAAGAGCTGCTGAATCTGCAGGTAGGAAGGATTGGAAGATAAATACGAAGTGCCCACCTCTAGATGGAATGCTCGGGGCAGAGCCAGGAACTGGGTGTTCAAACCCCTTTGTGCCTTCTGGCCAAGAGGCCAAACAAGGTCACCTGGACTGTATGTGGCTTACACTTGCCCTGCCACCTGAGAGGCCTTAGGGCTACATGCCCTGCCACCTGTGAGACCTTGGGAAGCTGTACAGTGTCCACCTAAGTCAGCACTCAGAAAACAGACTGAGAAACCACTTCTGAGTATTTCCAACCTAGAAAACTCTGCTAAGGAACACCACAAGTGAGAACAAACCAAATGAAACCTCATTATTAATTACCACACTGTTGGTATTCATGTGGCACAGCCAATAATGGGCACCAGCCTTGCTGCCCCAGTTCATGTAGGATCATCTTACCTGACATGACTGCAAGGAAAACGCAGTAATATCAAGGCAGTCTTTTCCTGAGTAGCCAAGGTTTGGGTCTTGAGCGTACCTTTCAGTCTTGGCTTGCCTGATCAGGCTGTGTATTTGACATCAATAGCAACTGTATCCTGCATGTAATCTCTCTCTCTCTCTCTCTCTCTCTCTCTCCACCTCTCTCTCTGTTTCTCTCTCTCTCTTATAGCAAGAACGATCTTTAGTCACTTTGGATTGAACTGGATTTCAACACCGGCCCCCGAGGTGAAAGGGCCGATATATCAAGCCAGTCAGCCGTCTTTTATCCCGCGCCCTAATAATGGATGAAGTGCCATTTCATACAATACCCGAGTTAGGGTTTTATTGATTAACCCTCCTCCTTGGCATCGCCCCAAATCCAAGATGTATTGCCTGGTGTGATTTTTACATTAGCTGTCAAATTCATCTTGTCTTCCCTGGGTTATGACGGGGGAACCGAGCAGGCAATAAACAACATCATCGGGTGTGTATTTTTATCTAATGAGAATATACAAGGAGCAGGACATTTAACAAATGAAGGGTGGGCGGAGGGGCAGGGAAGTCCCGCTGTACCCAAAACCTTGTGAGCGGTATTTGTAATGGAGGATTAGCTCAAGGGAGAATATGTACAAGGGACTTATAAGTACTAGGGGACATACGTTCAAATCTTGGGTCATCCAGGGACTGTTCCAGGAGGCACGGTCTGGGTTGAAACTACCAACCTCCAGCTCCATAGCCACATACCCATCTGACTCAGTTCTCCAGCCAGATTATACCCAATCCGATTTAGCAACAGGGTGACCTCTGATAGACAGCGAGCGAGGGCCACCAAAGGTGAAGGTGAGGAGCGGAAGCACACAGGAGGAAATCCCAGGAACCAGTCATTTGCATTGTTCGAGGGGGGAAATATGTCATTCAGAACACCAAGGAAGGCCGGCTGGGCCCTGAGCAAAATTAGAAAGAAAAAAAAATTGAATTCTTCACGACTGCGGGGAGAACTTGTTCATTCCATAATTACGAACAGCCTGCTGGATATAGGTCATGCTGCCCTCCTGTAATCTGGCCCCGCAGAAGAGGCCATTGTAACGAGCTTTTCCCAATTATTTCTTCCCACTGTTTCCATTCTGGATGCGGCTCAGGAGCTGGGAAATGCTGGGGGGGGGGAAGAGCCACGGAGGTCCCCCCCAAACTACCTGTCCTTTAATGAACCCCACTAGCTCCTTCTGAAGGGCTGCGAGGCATCCGAGAGCTGTGCAGGGGTGAGAACCAGCCGGTTCCTTTCGCCTCTCTCCAGCGAGAACCCTCACTGGCGTATTATTCCAGACCCGCAGCCCTACTGTTTTTAATTAGCGTGCTGCAAATTTAAAAGAGGAAAATGGAAAAAAAAAGGGGGGGGATTAAAAGGAAGCCCGACCA
This sequence comes from Phrynocephalus versicolor, assembly GCA_023846285.1. Classification (NCBI taxonomy): domain Eukaryota; kingdom Metazoa; phylum Chordata; class Lepidosauria; order Squamata; family Agamidae; genus Phrynocephalus; species Phrynocephalus versicolor. The sequence continues at coordinate 8,657,098 of JAHTLZ010000038.1, read as the reverse complement.
TATCCCTGAAGGGAACTGACAACGTGGCGCAGACAGGTTGACCCAACTTTTCCCAAAAAGCTTTAATAGATTTTTAAATGGGGTTATTAACACCTCTGATGAACTATTTTTAGGGGAGCTAATTATGAAAAACAAAACCTGACTAATTGGGTTCCGCTCTTTCCCCCGCCTTCCCTCAAGCAGCCCTCCACCGAAGGTGAAAAATAGATCACGCTCGAAGGATGTCGGAACTGGAGGGGGCGAGCCCAGTGGAAACAGACCTCAAGCCAGGAATCAATGTATCTTATTGCGCAGGCGATGGGATAATTGCCGCTTTAATTGTTAGCACCCTGCTCTCTTATCGGGAAGGTTGGCCCTGGTTGTTCAACCAACCCCGTTCACTCCAAAAGGCATCTTTTAAAGGACTGACTTAGGAATGTTATCGCATGAAATCTTCCCTGCAGCCAGTTTCGTGGCTTGGAGCAAAATCACCCAGGATGGCATCACAGGGTTAGAAGCCCCATGAAAACCCCTGGAAAGGAGTGCGACGTCCCCGTTGGCAGCAGCCTGGCTTCATTTGGGGAAAGCTGCTGGGAGCTTGGCAAATCTGGAAACTCAAGAGGCCAAACTGGTCCTAATATGCTTAACCCCAGGTCACAACCGAGAACCAGCGGCTTACAAATAACTGAGCTAACGGCAACGAATTACATTTTGGGTTACCTGGATGGGATCTCTTGACTGGGATCTCTTCTCCCCATGGGGGAGGGGGACAGAAAAACTAACAAACTTTGAAAGAGACAGGCTTTCATCCAGGGAGGTTTATTATGAAACTGCTTTACCTGAGATCAGCCTCTGGGCAGAAATTTAAGGGGAGGGAGTTTAGCTAGGCTGTTCCTAACCCAGCTCCTTCCATGGGAGAAATACAAACCCCATCGTCCCCACCAGCAGTGGGCTGGGGTAATGGGAACTAACGAGTGGCATATCAAGGGGTTTTTGGGAAGTTGCACCCACAGGTTGTCCGATGCTCTAACCACTAGGCAATATTATCTGTTATAGTAAACAATATGTCAGTCTAACCCAGTGGTGGCGAGCCTTTGGCACTCCAGATGTTTTGGACCACAACTCCCAGAACTCCGAGCCTAGATTGCCAACAACAAAGGACTGTGGGAGTTGTGGTCGAAGGTTCGCCACGACTAACCTTTACAGGAGCTGTCCAAGGTACCACAATATACCTACAAAATGGGATTGATGTGTTTAAGAGCTTCTTTAAAGCTTCGTCTCCCCCAACTCTATAAAATCAGAATCATTTCTGTTCCCCACCGTCTTCCCCAAACTAATCTGTCATTTCTAGTTTAATTTTTTTAAAAAAGAAAACTCATCCATTTTTCCCATCCCAAATTTGGGGAAAAGCCGGGGATATTGGTAAAAATTCAGGTCAATAATGAACAGAAACAAAATTCAGAGGAATTCTAACTTTTTTTTGGCTATTGTTGTTTTGGCTGCAGCAGTTGTGAAATGGCTTAACACTGGCAAGCACCGTCTAGATCTTTGTGTGCTGGAAAAATCACATGCCCCCCCTTTCAAAGTGAGTGGAATAAGGACTTTTCCTGCCCGACCCTGAAGGTAGCTAGACAGGTAAGGTTTGTGGGGGAAAGCCAGAAAGGCTGGGCCAGTGCTTTTTTGCAAGAAGGACGGACAGAGGTGGCATTTGTGTATTCCGGATGGCGTTCCAGCTTCGCTGAGAGAAAGCCATGTCCCTGCCGAGGAGAGGAGGGTTAAGCCAACTCAAGTGGGGGGTGAGCAGCCAAGGTCTCTCCCCGCAAGGCTGCCGGGAATGACACTATCATCCTATATGCGCCCTTTGACCTTGGATCATTTATGACTTATTCTTTGCCTCCGATGACCATGGCGACAAGCTCTCAATCTCTCTCTCCCTTGCTCTTCATGCTCTCATTTCACGCCTGGAGCTAAAGCGTTCCATTGTCTGCCTGTCTCTCCTCTCTGGGCGGCACCCTCCCTTGCCCTCACAACTACCACTTCGGTCAAAAAATAAAAGGGGGGGGGAGGAATCACACCCATGATAATTAAACAAAAGCACTGAGATGGAGCTCTCAAACCAAGAAGACCTTCCTGGTTCCTTTGGGTGCTGTCTTTTCCCCATGTATAGTAAACATAGGGAAAGAGACAAGTCTCTGCTAAGAGACTTGTCTGATGAGACTGGAAGCATTTTTGGGTGAGGGCAAGGCCTCCATAAAGCATCCCCAACAAGGCTAGGATTTTGGTGTAGTGCCAAGCTAAGACGATCTCTAAGCAAACCCCTAAATTTTCCTTAGGGGAGGAAGAAGAAGAAGAAGAAGAAGAAGAAGAACAAGAAGAAGAAGAAGAACAAGAACAAGAACAAGAACAACAACAAGAACAACAACAAGAAGCTCTATGAGGAATGGTTTAAAGAACTCTGCATGTTTAGCCTTGGTGGGGGTGGGCGGAAAGGGGGGAAATAGGACAGGACTTTTCAGCTTCTTGAAAAGTATTCCTACAGAGGATGGGGCAGGATTCTGTTCTCTATCATCCCAGAATGCAAGTTGCATAATAACGGGCTCATGTTATGGGAAGCCGGATTTGGCCTGAATACCAGGAAAAACTTCCTAACTGTTGGAGCAGTACGGCAACGGAACCCACAATGAGTACTTCCGTGCCAGAGGAACTGGACTGTCTTCTTTGAAGCTCAGGACTATGAGAAGTGGAGGTCAAGTGCTCCATGAGGCAAACTCCACATTTAAGCCTCCGAAGATGGCTTAAATGAGAAAATCCAATACTATCCAAAGTGGGAAGCATTACTTAGAGGTTAAAGTCTTGGTCCTTGGCATCATTTCTGAACTGCTGGCTGGTTAGACTCTTGGAGCAATGCAGATATATCCTTATGTCATTTCAGAATGCAGAGACGGCTGTGTTGAACACGATAAAAAGAACTCCAGAAGCCACCTTAAGGGGATGTGAAATGTTTTTAGACTTCAAATCCCATTACTCTCCCCAACTAAATGTGGCCTGGGAAAAAGGCCTAAACTTTTTGAGGCTTAGATTTCTTTCTGAACAGGAAACACTAGGTGGGGGTGAAGATAGGGTGATCTACACTGATCTCATTTCTGATTTATCCTCATATAATAACAAGAAGGAAAAGGGGGTTTAGGAAAATAAAACAATGACCAGATTATCCCTTGGTTTAAAAGGAAATATCCTGTGAAATTTCAGCACAGCACTTGGTGCATGAAGTAGTGGATGGAAGAAGCAGAAGACTTTCCTGATGAAGGCGGCGTTCAATAGACCCGCTTGTGATTTGCCAAGCATGGCTCTTAGACAGGCTGGCCCTAAGGAGTGTGCCACAGCCCGCCGTGTTTTCCCAGAGACCTGTTGGTGCAGAATAGGAGACCAGTCATCCAGGACCAGCGTCTTTCTCAAGAACCTCTCTTGGTTGGTTCAGTTTTCCCTCCCTGCTCCCTGAGCCTGCCGGTTCTCGAGTGCACCTCAACGCCATGCAGGTCTTTTGTACGTGAATTGCCACCCTATCTCCACTTCATCAGCCTCCAGGGAGAGGAGTGTTCCTGATGAGGAGGACCGTGGGTCGCCCGGTGTCCAAGAAGTACTTAGCCTGTGATTTGCGTTTTAATCATGGATCCACGAGATCGGCTGGAGCGGTGCAACAGTTCAAATGGTAATTATGGGATGCTCGCCGGCTGGTGGCCACAAACCCAGCATTACCATATGCCCTTAAAGGTGAACTAATATTGTAGTGGAATTATAGAACAGGGATTTCTTTCCCCTTCTCTTTGTCCTTCTCTCCCACTTCTTGTGCAAGAGTTGATTGATGCCAAGGGCTCTGAAATTAGCACTGGCAAAGGAAAATTGTTGATACTTTTGGGGGAAAAATGCTCTCCTTCCTTGGGTTCTGTCAAGCAAATCTTTCCTTCCTTCCTTCCACAGAAAGAGAGGAGAACCAGCATTGTTTGGATCAGATGGCAAATCTGAAAACAGTTCGGCATATCCACGGAAAGTTCTTTCCGGGTTACAAGCCAAGCCTTTGGAACTGTATTGGGAAATACGTAAAAGAAGAGCCCTGAGAGAAAAGTGAGGTATACAAGTGACTAATAAAACAATAAAGTACAATAATGAATTAAAAATAAGAATAAATCGGGGCTGGACTGAAAAATGGCACATAGTGCCGGAGCAGCAGAGAATCCCAATGCATCTGTTCCAAGAGAGAAAATGCATAAGGAATTTGTGAACCTTAATAGATCCCAAAATCAAACTCAAAGCCAGGACTAATAAGGGGACTGGAACTTGGTTCTCCATCCAGCTTGCTCTTGTCTCTAGGGTGGGTGAGAACGACGAGGATGTTTGATGCTGCCTCTTTGAGAAGGACCATTCTCCGTTTTTTTAAAAAAATATCTTAGGTTCCTTCCATCAAATGAAGGAAAGGTGAATATTTGGGCTTTTGTCTGGAAAAGCAGCAAGAGTCAGACAGAATGCTTCCTCCAGTTTTGTAAACAACCCTTTCCGAAGTAACCTGGAGACAAAAGGCTTTCCCAGTGGAGAAATCAGACCGCCGCCCATCCACTAAGCTGTCCGAAGAGCCTTTATTTTATGGGTAGAAGCCACAAATGACAAGCCCACACCATTTTGGCATCTCCTTGGTAAAAAGAGGGACACGGGTTACGAGCCTTCCCTTGTTTGTACGACCCGTCCTCTCTGCCCGCTTATGATGTATAGACTGACAAAAGCCGTAATGCTTTGAATATATAAAATGCCAAGGCTTGAGCACTGAAGGGTGACAGTTACCCTTTAATGTTCTGCTTTTTAAAGATCAGGCTAGAGTTCAGAAGCCATAGTCATGAGGTTTAATGATTTAATGGGGACGACTGGGGAGCTGAAGTAGTTACTACACCCTGGGGAGAAGCGGCCCCTTCATACATATTACTTTAGCCTAATGGCCTATGAACGCTTCTTCGGTGACACAGGGAGAGTGTCATGCAACATAGACTCTATAATATTGAATGGGTTGATTAAATGCATATTAAACAATACTAAATTGGAAAGAAAAGGGGCAAGAGCGCTACAGCACTGCTGCGCGTGTGTGTTGACGCCGTTTGGGGGAGAGGTTGTTACTCATTCCATTTTGCAGGCAACACAATGGTAATTTCCTCCATTCGGTTTGGCTCTTGTTCTTACGACAATGGGACCAAGGGGGAACGCCATCAGTGTGCCCACCAAACAACCAGGAATAACCCCGATCCCATGTAGATTTGGAAGATAAGGAGGTTTTGGCCCTGTTGGTCTTGAAATCGGAGACCATCAGGGAATACCAGGTGTTCCACTGGGCGTGTGTGTTCATAGCCTGGTGGTAGAACATACGCTTTACACAATGACGATCCCAGATTTATATCCCAGCCTCTCCAGTTACTATCTCTGGGTGCAGTAACTACTTCAGTTCCCCAAGTCATCCCCATTTAAATCCATCTCCCAAAAAGGGTTCTGTCTGACATTCTGGAGAGGTCTAGGGTGACTTCAGCAATGCTAGTGATTCTGATTTTGCAGGCAGTGGCCGCGAAGTCCACATTTTGGCCTGAATGTTGTGGGAGAGATGGCTCTACGGTGCTGAAGCTGCCTGAAGGGGGCTGGGTTCAGGGCCTTTAGTAGCTCTGATAAAGCAACACGGTTATAAGTAGTCATAAACACAAAGTCTATGTGAATTGCATAAAAGACACATAATTGTAGTCCATCATTCAGGGAAAGCTTGCCTGAAGAGAAAGGCCTTTGCCTTTTTCCGGAAGGACAACAGAAATGAGGCAGTCCTGGCCTCTAGTGGGAAGGAGTTCCAGAGTCTGGGTGCAGCAGTAGACCCCAAAACCAATGTGCTCCCTCCAACATCTATGTTCAAGCCTGGTATGATGGAGAGGGAGGAGTGAGACTCTGCCCCTGAAATGGGGGAAAAATATGAATTTTTTTGAAGTCTGGGATTTTTACCTTGCTGTGGATCCTTCTGCTTTCCAGGGGAAAGGGGTGTGTGGTGGGGATTAAATTAATCTCTCTCTCTCTCTCTCTCTCTCTCTTGCACACACACACACTCACTCACACACACACACACACACACACACACTGTGTGGGGCTGGTTCTCCCTTCCCTCCATGTAAGTGATGTTATTGGATTTTTATGCCACCTATTATACCCTGAGCCGTGTAGCTGAGTATTTTCCTTCCAAATTGTATCTCCTGCCATTTCTGTGTCACATTTAAAATGCTAACAGTATAGAATGTCATTTACAGAATCAGGGCGTTTGCTGCGGAAAATTAATTTGACTTATTCCTTCTGCCTCTTCCTATCTCCAGGCCAATATTATGCTACTCATTCTACAGGAGTAATACTTAATGAATGGGACTATTAATAATGTCATGGTCTAAAGGGAGGGGGGTGTCGTCTTACGGGGAACGAAGAGGCGTCGATGGTGAAAGGGGGAGTCACCTGACCTGGGTTAATATACCATGGAAATATCAGGCACTGCAATATAATTATAAAGCAGAGCAGAGTTAAAAAGTGTCAAGCGCGTCCGAGGTTCTCGATGCGCCCATCCTCCCCGCTTCCTGCTGCTTATTTACCTCAGCTTTGGGGCAAAGGCGGGCCATGGAAATGCCTTCAAAGTGTAAACAACAATTAAAAACAACAGAAAACACACACAATTGGATCAAGTCTTAGAAGGAATTTGACTTCAGTTTGCGGTTGTCAAGAACGCCGGCTGTTTTTAGATGTTTTCCGTTGCTGAGATGGAATGAAGGAGAGCATTTTAAAATAAATAAATAAAAGAAGCAGAAGAGGGGTAACCCTTACATCAGTAACATAAGCTAAAGGATACAAAGTCAGATTTGTAAAACTTAAACTTTCCATGCCTGACGTGGGTAGATTATCCCTGGTTTCTCCCATATTATTTTTTTCCTTCCTAAATGTCAAAGAAATGTGGGTTCTTTCCATCCTAGACATGCAATGTGTGGGGTTTAATAAACTCCGAAAGAAAATTCTCATTTTTGTGGGTCGTGGCATAGCATCATTGCAACACACTGTTTATCAACACACTGGACCATATTCAGAGGAATCTGATTGCAGTGAGAAAGTCCACAGAAACCGTCCACTGTAGTGAACAAGTGGAGATAGTTGGATATGTTTAACCCGGAGAAAAGAAGAGTTAGAGATCTTGTGACAACCATCTTCAAGTGGATGAAGGATGGTCATGCAGTAGATGAAGCAGACTGGCTTTCTGCCACTCCAGAGGGTAGGACTCAAGCCAATCTCAAGGAAGGAAACTGTGACTAAACATTAGAGAGAATTTCTGGAAGGAAAGAGTGATTTCACGATAAAATGGATTACGCTGCGAGGCAGTGGACTCACCTTCCTTGGAGGCTTTATAACAGAGGCTGGATGGCCATCTGTTAGTATGCTTTTATCTGTGAATTACCTGCACTAGCAGTGGGTGGATGAGAGGACTCTTAGAGTCCATTCCCTTTGTCAGTGACGATGCCATGAAGGCACCTACCAGACTGGCACAGTCTCACTGTGCTGTGAGCGATGCAGTCTTCAAAAGGCTGTCTCATTGAATTGACACTGGCTTTACAACCAAGCTAACCTAATGGGCTTGGAAAACCAAGGATCAGATTCAAAAGGAGATGACTGCCTACTACAACCCTATGCTTCCTCTTCTGGTATTAGCAAGCTATTAGATTGGGGCAGGGTTAAAAATCCTTGATCTCAATTCAGGCCAAATGGTTGAATACCGAACTCCTTCTGTTAACTCCTCAGAATTGACCCCTGAAGTTTTCTTGATCAAGAAGTGATGCTTTAAGATTGTGAACTTTAGCAGAGTCCAGGGTGGCTGACATGTACTGCACATATAACATCCATTATTCTGCATACAGACTTGTCTGCCTGGCCTCCATAGAATGCATAACATTTCAGGACCAAGGACAGCACCCCCTGATTTCTGGCTGTTGGTGGTAGGTTTCTGTGTTAGAACCTACCTAAAATCGCCCCCAAACCACATCCTAGTAGAGAGTAGAGGCCTCAGTTTGTCTGTGACGCTACCCAGTTTCAACTGGGCAAAATTGTCAGTGAAGCAGAATACACTAGTGAAGGGAAGCGTCTCTTATCTTATCCGTATATCCCATCACAGAAAATTTCTTGAGGTCAGGCAGATGAAATCATAAATTAAATCTAAAAAATGACCCATCTATGATGATCTACTATCAAATATATAGTATTGTGGTGTTAATTTTTGGTCATTTCTCCCCTTGTTGACCATGTAATAGTTTTTTTTCTTCCTCTCTCCTTTTATTGGTTTGCAATGACCATTTCCAGGTGTTTAAAGAAAAATTAACCTCCCAGACCTGTATGGATCAATACTTGAACTGATAGATCAGGTCATGAGAGGGCATCCCAAATGTTTATTTCAAGCCCTCTGGAGAGATCTGTTCCATAAAAACCAGGCTAAGAGAGCAGATGTCTTTCCTCATGGTGAAGGATGGATGCAATGAGAAAAGAGGTAAGATTTTAGATGGTCTCCTGGCTTTCAAAGTAGATTTGTATATACTTTTGCAGCTGAGCCATTGGGCCAAAGGCATGGAGACCTAAACCACTGATATGTGAAGAATTCACCTTAAAAGTAACTCCCCCCTCTGTAAATGTGACATTGTAAGGCCAAAAGCCTGTTTCATACATTACACATGTATATTGGGATGACAGCCATGGGAGGTGGGGATTTTAAGTAATTAAAGAGTTCCTACCTCTGCACCATGGCTTCCCCAACTTATGTGTAATCAGCCTCATTGTGTGTGAGCTGAGGGGCAAGAGAAGAAACTCTTTAATTTCCAATCAATCAATCAATCAATCAATATCTATCTATCTATCTATCTATCTATCTATCTATCTATCTATCTATCTATCTATCTATCTATCTATCTATCTATCTATCTATCTATCTATCTATCTATCTATCTATCTATCTATCTGACTTATCTCCTGTTTTTCTCTTTGAACAGTACCACAAAACAGCTTCTAGTTCACCATGAGAAGAATACCTGGTGTCTTCCTAGTTCTATTATTTATTTATTTATTTATTTATTTATTTATTTATTTATTTTGAATATTTTGAATATTTTTGCCTGCCTTTCTCCTTGGAAAAAGACCCAAGGTGGTTTACAGTAAGGAGAGACAATGTATAGCCCAGAACAGTGATTTCTCCCATTTTTTCTCTACACATTAATGTCTCTACAGACAAAGAAGCCTTCCACATGGAAAGCTAACATATCAGGGAGAAAGGGTGTCTACAGTGCTTCTGACCTGCTAGCTTTCTCTGTTCAGGGAAAAATGCTTTTGGAGGGGGCATTAAAAATGAAATAAATCTGGTTCTTCCATCTAAGCTGTCTGCAGCCAAGAGCTGACACCTACGAAGGTGAAGAGCCCAATTTTACGATTATTATTATTGTTTTAGCACAACCCGTTGACTCTCCTTGTAATTTATTTGTTAATCTCCTCTCCAGCTCATGAATTTTGTCTTCAGAAGGTGGGAAGGGAGAGATAGAAGGGGGGGGCTTGGATTTAAAGATGCTGTCCCTTTGAAAGGTGAAGGACGAGATTGGAGGACAAAGCATTTGCCGACCTGGCTTTCCATCATCCTTGCAAAAAGGCAAATATGAAGTCAGCAGGAAAGAAAGAAAGAAAGAAAGAAGAAAGAAAGAATGAAAGACGCATGATAAAGACTCCTCAATTAATAATTATTCTGACGGGTTTGTCAGGAATCCAAGTGTGAGTTAAAGAGGACAAACCAACCACCCTTCTTAGGGACTTCCTTTCTGCCCCTCATTTTAGGACTTTGGGGGGGGGTCTTTCTCCCTTTCTTAAACACCAACTTTCTCAACCCCCACCTCCCCTATATCCCCTCCTCCCCCCTCTTCCTCCTCCTCCTCTTCTTTTTTTTTATGACCATCCTGAGTGTGAAAAATATGGTTCCCCTTTATGGGCCTCCAAACCGAATGAAGCTATAAAATTATGAACAGGTTTTATGACGGCCGTTGAGGAGATACTCCTGTATTGATGGTACACAGTCTGTATCTATCTTCCTAACACCCCCCCACACACTACCCACCCACCCCAAATCTTTCCTCTCCTTCTCTTTCTCCATCTCCCCCTCCCCACTTCCTCGGTCTATCCCCCCTCCTCTTTCCACGTGGCACAAAAACAGAGAAACAGTGGGGGGTCGCATGAGGAAGGATGAGACCAAGCGGGCGGGGGGGTGGAGGGAAGAGAGAGGGGGTGGTGGTGATCTCTGTAACTATTTTTCATGCATTTAATATATTAATTATGTAGTAAATGCTCCCTGGGCTGTACTTGGCTTGGTGGAGAATGACAGCTTGCGCGAGGGCATCCAAAGCCAGCCCCATCAGCCTACAGTGTATTATATTGGAGAGGTCAGGTTGGGGTTAATGTAACTTTTTATTTGCTGATTTTTCATAGGCGGCAGCCAAGCTGGTAAAGGGTTGCAGCCGGTGGGGAGTGTGTGTGTGGGGGGGGGGGAAGAAGAGAAGGAAGGAGGGAGGGAGGGAGGGAGGGAGAAGGGACGACGAGTAAAAGTGTTAAGGAGATCAGGGATAATGGTGAGCCAAGGACGCTGCCTTTCCATCCCTCTGGGACCCGCTGGGTGGTGGTTTAATAGTTACACCAGAGGAGGGGAGGGAAGCATCTCAAGATGGTCACCAGGTAGAGCTTTCAGCTGTCCTTGTAATAGGAGGTGGGGGCCAGGCAGTTGAGGAGCAAGGAGAATGGTTTTCCCCAGGGGGGAGTCGCAAACCGAGAATTAGCCCGACAGGAACAGAACTCAGAAGGGGACTCTCCCAAAGGAACTATCATCGTTACAGTTCTGAGGGGCCAAACAAGGCTTCGTTAACCTTCCATTTTCTGCCGTGGCACCTTTTTGGGCAAAACCTGGTCTTGCAAATGCACAAAATGAATGGCCGGAGAGCTCAGTGGTCTGCCGAGTCTCACCTGTAAGCATATTCAACGGAATGTGGTCACACTGTTTCTGTGGTCAGACCTCTTCGCCTGTTGGAGGTTCCCAAAACGTGGCAGCATCGTGACAAGTTCATTTAGCTACAGAAATCTATTCCAATGGTTGAACATTTCTCACTTCTGGTTAGGGTTAGGGTTAGGGTTAGGGTTAGGGTTAGGGTTAGGGTTGGACTAGATGGCAGGGGGTTGGACTAGATGGCCCATGAGGTCTCTTCCAACTCTATAATTCTATGATTCTCTGATTCTATGATTCCTCTTGTGTCGACTGCAGACATGTCAGAAAGCCAGAACCACGTGTGAACGGTTTGGCCCGACAGATCCCAGAGTGGCGATTGCTCTCGTCAGCACTTCATTGCTGCAATCTACCGAAAGGCATGACTGCTCACTTCACAGCCTTCAGTGGCTGACCAGGTCTTGGTTGTGGGAAGTGGTCCAGACCGACGCCTCTGACCTCATAAAACTGAGCTGAAAAATGCAGGCATGATTAACTCCCCATAGATTTATGGCATTTGAGCATGGTTTTCAGCCAGAGGGTTGTAAATCCAGGTTGTCCCCCATCTCCATTCGTTCCCCCTGGAAGCACATCCAGGCAGCAGTAGGAGATGTGGGGCAGTCAAAGGGGCTCCATTCTTGGCCTGCCTGATTGTGCTCTACTGACCGATGGCCAAACTGCAGATTTAGGAAGAGGCGTGCGAAAAGGGTGCGTGGAGGAATCCAAACAATCATAATTTGTGGCCATTTTTTTTCAGGACGAAAAAACACCCCACACTTTCGAGTGATTCTTCGACACACCCTCCCGCCACCAGAATGACAATGAACTTTGTTCATTCATTTAAATTATCCTAGCTCTTAATGGCCTTTGGAGCTGCTATCAAATATCGGGACCCTCGTGTCAGCCTGGAGGGCAAGTGAGGGCAAGTGAAAGCAACAGCCCTTTAAAGGAATATTTCTGCTTTTGGAGGAGTTCAGAAAGTGTCCCCCCCCTTTTTGAAGATTCTTCACCACTCTTCGAAAACTGCATCAAGCATCAGCATTTGTTTATTGATCCAGGAGAAGGACAGTTGCAATGAGGACACTGTTCTTTTCCAGGGAATTGTCACCATACCTGGTGAATCCACATCAGAGGTGGTTTCGGGAGTGCCGTCCTGTTAAACTGGGAGATCACTAAATGGGGCAATAGCTACAATTACTCCACCGGGAGAACAGGAGTGTAGGAGAAAGATGATGCGATTAACATGATCAAATATGGGTCAATACTCAGACAACCTAAGCATGGATCTCTGGCTGCAATCTCAAAGGCTTGGGTAACAAAAACTTCTGAGCTCCACCTTTTCTTCTTTGTTCTGCCTGTCATTTTTCTCTTCCCACCCCCAGCCCCCAAGTATGCTATCATTATCCTGCTTAGAGGACTTAAATTTCTTTGCAAAATTTCATCCTGAACTTTACCCGAGCTATCCACGAGGCAGAATCTTAGCTCTCCAAGAGGTTCAGCACCAGGGACAGTTCTTTCAAAGTTATGAAAACCTAGAGGCAAGTCACCAATCCATTCTTGTGAAAATCACTGTTTCCTTTGGGAACAGTCATTTCCCCATATGAGGCCTGGAAAAGGGGGGGGGAGGATAAAACTGGAAGGAGCAGGAATGGGATATAGTGCTAGTAGAAGTCCTAAGCAGAGCTGACAAAAGTTTCCAACCTCAGGTCCCAATTGCTCATTCTCTTTAGCTTACTGTGAAGAAGCATCAAACCATTGCATTTTTGAACTGCTGGGCAGCTCGTTGGTTTAGGCATCTGGCCCAGAGATACAGAATTTGATTCACCACTGTGTCTCCTTCAGAGAGGCTGGACCTGACAATTCAATAAAATCCCTTCCAGCTCTGCAGTGAGTGAGGATGATTACTCCTTAACTCCACGGTGAATGGAGAATTCTGGGAGTTGTAGTCCAAAACCAATGGACAAATTCAGGGGAGTGCAGGATTGGTCGAGTACCACTTTCTCTACAACCCATCCCTCAAAATATGCTGCCTGAGGCACCTGCTTCACTCTCTTGATACAGCTGCATAGAAGATTTTGCTGATTTGAAACTTTTGAATTATGGACTCAGTTTATTGCAGAAGTACTCACTCACTTACTTACATTTCTTGCCTTTGTGTGTTGCTGTGCCACCTATTACCATCTTGCTGCCTAGATGCCTATTTTTGTGTGATTTTTTTTAAACAAATGGAGCAAACCGACACAGACACGCAACCTGGAGTGGCAGCTGTGGGCAGATTCTAATGAGCCACACTGTCATTTGCTCAATTAAGTATGATCTTGGAGTGGACAAGCACATGTTTACATTTCACGTGCTTCGTGCTTCAGGGATAGCTTATTCCACATGCTAGGATCGTGAATTCGCGCAACAGAAGAAGCCCATTTTGCATGTTTTGGGTTCCCGATCTTCACCTCCTTTGGAGTCTGATTCAGCACCGACTTTAGTACGCCTCGGTCTGTTTAAATTAAGAGCTTTAAGGACCCCAAACTATGCAAAGACACAAAGCCAAGGGGTGGGGTGGGGTAGGGGCCAACCCACATCCAATTGGCCTCCCCAGACTGCTTGGATCAGAAAGGGGTTAATAGATGACTTAAGCTTGTGAAGGGTAAGAAAATGAAATCAGAAACCAGAGGTTCAGTTTGGAAAACATGACACAGGGGAAGGTTTGAGTAGTGATGCGGCAGGAGAAAGAAGGACTGTGTAGCTCGAACCCAAGCTTGAGGGAGGAAATGTAAACGTTCTTTCCTCTACATTTTGCCAGTGGGCAGCTGTTTTTATCCTGCCTTGCAAAGCCAGCCCCGCAGGACAAAACAAGGAGGCCGGGCGGAGGGGAGGAGAGATGAAGGGAATGCTGGTAAAAGGAAAGGTTAATAGGAAAGCCGGGGAAGGGAGGGAAGGAGGCCTCATCAGCATGTGCGGCACGTCAGCAGCCGTGCCACTAGGTGATGGGTTCGAACTGGGAGCTGACATGAGATTGAGAAGTGCTCATTGAAAATAATTCAGAGCGACGTCCGCCTTGGCCTGAGAACGGGGAGAAAAGGCTGGGATCGGTGAACACCTGCCGAAAGAGGAGAGTGCAGGGTGGAGAGCCTTTTCCCAGGAGTTGTTGAACGAAGAAGCCGAGCTCGGCTGGCTGGGGTTCCTGCTCTAAGAAAGAAAGAAAGAGAGGAAGGGAAGATGGAAAGAAGGAAGGAAAGAAAGAGAGGAAGGAAGGAAGGAAGGAAGGAAGGAAGGAAGGAAGGAAGGAAGGAAGGAAGGAAGGAAGGAAAGGAAGGACGGAAGGAAGGAAGGAAGGACGAAAGAAAGAAAGGAAGGATGGAAGGAAGGAAGGAAGGAAGGAAGGAAGGAAGGAAGGAAGGAAGGAAGGAAGGAAGGAAGGCAGGCAGGCAGGCAGGCCGGCCGGCCATGCTGCCATATCTATCAAGTTGAAGAGAAAAAAGGGTGATATGATGTATACGTTGAAGCATCCAGCCCTTCTGGAATGGATAAGGGAAACACACTTGGCAGAATTCTGATCTCCAAATGATGAAGCCGTAACCCTGGGATTCTCTCTGCTTCTGAATTCCCCGGTCAGGCAGCCAAAGCTGTCTATTCTGTACTCCCCGTTTCTCTGTGCGTTCTCACAGGGGCTGACCTCATACTCCCTGCCATTTCTTTGACCTCAGGCTAGGAGTGGGCAAAGACTTGGTTTAGATCAGAGGCTTTTTAAAAAAAGACTCAGAACTTTCCAAATTTTGAAAATATCTTTTATAAATTTCTCTCCCCCTTCCCCCTTCTCTCTCTCACACACACACATACACACACACACACACAAAGGTACCCATAGATACCTGATCTGATTTTTTAAAAGCTCTTTTTCTATCCTCAAAGGCCAAGAGGAAGACACATGGGCATCCTTAATGGCTCTGAAGAGGCACTGGCCACTGAAGCCCTCCATACTATCCTCTGTGTGTTTGTGTGTGTGTGTGTGTGTGTGTGTGTGTGTGTGTGTTTGCACACACGAAAACAGAAAAGAACACAACTGCTGAATATGTGCACAGGTTGCACAGGGCACAAAACTTTCCTTCTATCCTCGTCAGACTGCAGGGAGTACCTAAATGAATGCAGGCCTGGCTGATGAGAAAGAGAAAGCAAAAGCCTTACCCCAACTCTTAAAATTCTCATTTTGGAGATGCCAAGTCACCTCCCAATTACACTTTTTAAAAAAAGAGTGGTTGGCTTTCTATTTCTAAAGCCGAACAACGCCAATCGTCAGCACTAACTGCATATTGAAGACGCAATTAAAGTGGTTGTCAGAGATGGCTAAACCGCGAGCTGGTTTTCTCTTCTTCCAGACATCATCTCCCTATTTTCCCTTTAAAATAAGAAGAAAAAAGCTCCTAGCAATTAGGAGCAC
>JAHTLZ010000038.1:8631487-8641582 GCA_023846285.1 Phrynocephalus versicolor | reverse complement strand
GCAACACTGAGATGCATCCCGAATAAATAAATAAAATAAACAGCCCGGCCTGCTACAATCTTTGCTTTGTAAAGGGAAATTGCTACCGCCATGGCGTGTTTACATGGGAGAAAGCGGAGGGGAAATTACACTGTCATCCTGACATCTGTAGGAGGAGGACAATTTTAAAATTACACTGTTCAACACCTTTAATGATTTGTAACACAAGAGGTGTGGCTACTCCTATTAAATGTGTTGCCAAATCAATAAAAGGCATAATTGGAGTTGTTAGAGCAAATTATAGCGCCACCGTTATGTTGCAATACAATGTTCCCTTGTAAACTGCCATTACGGGCAACGCTGTATTTCTCTCTTCTTTGGCTGTTTTGTAATGAGTTGTCGTTTTGGTCCATAATAGTTGCCCACTTTCTTTTATGGCACACTCACTTTTTTATAAAAAAAACTTTCCTGGCTTTTGTGCAGCCTGTAATTTCCCCCTTTCCGTTGACTGCCTCTGTTGTCGGACAGCTTCCCCGCCCCCCCTTTAATGTCGTCGGCGGCGGCCCTGTTGAGGATGGCAGCCCTGCATCTTTGCCACCTATGTTATTTCACAGCATCTGAAATCTCCTTGGATCCCTCCACCTGCCGGTGTCTTCCCTTCGAGGTAGAGATGGGCAAGAATAAAAAAAAATGGCATGTCGTTTGTCGTTTAGGGGGTCCGTTTCGGTTCGTTTCCGTTTTTTGTGAATTTTTGCAAAAAAATTGTTTTCGTTTTCATTCGTTTCATTACCGTTTCGTTACCACTTATTTCAATTTTTGTGATTTTTGTGATTTTTTAAAAGCAATTCAACTGTATTGCTGTAACGAAAATGAAACGTGCGACAAAATTTCCGGTGTTTCTGTTCGTTTCGTTTCATTTTGGAGACAAAATTTGTTTGTCGTTTCGTTGTGTAACGAAACGAAAAAACGAAAACGGAAACGAAAAATTGTTTGTTTCGTGCCCGTCTCTACTTTGAGGAGGTAAGAGGTTGAGATGGATTCCAGTGTCCCCCTGTTTGCTCCTCGTCCGCTCCAGAGCAGCAGGGGCCAAGAGGAAAGAGCGAAGGGGACCAAGATGCTGATTCCACCTAGACTAGAAACAGGTCCTCCCAGAACTGAGACAAGGTGGTAAACCCTGGATCGTCTCCTCCTTCCATGGGAGAGCAAGGCATCACCCAATATTACCCTTGCCTTGGGGACGGGGAATCATATTTGGTGGAACTCCCAACAAGAGTTTGAGAAGGCCGTGTTTTTTTCACAAAGGGGAACTGTGCACATTAGGGGGACCAGTGTCCAAAGCTGCTTCATTGCCTGGATTGTATCACTGGTTGTTATCAGGGATTATTCAAGATTTGTTGTTATGTGTCTTCAGGTTTGATATAAGTATAGAGTAAGTGGTTACTCTGATGCCATGATGGTAAGGATGGGATGGAACAGTGGAAGAGGGTGACTCCGATTTCACAGGGACGGTGAACCCACTCCAGGCTTTCAGATCACTTTCCGACGAGAAAACAGGGAATGAATACGTTCATTCTGAACCATCTTCTTTCTAAATTCAAGCGGAAGGAAGGTGGTAGGCGCTGAAGGAAAGGAGCTAAGGTGTCGCATGAAGAACCCCCGCTGAGATTCATCCAGCTTGATCTTTGCAATCAAGCTGGATTTAAACGGCAAAGCCAGCTCAAATATATATAGCATACATGCAGATTCGGCAAAGGCTTAAGTGGCTTCCAAGGCTAGCCATCTTCCAGGGTGGAAACCAGAACTAATTTTGCTCCAGCTGTTTTCACAGATGAACTGTGATGACAGTTAAATCTCTGCTGGAGGTATCTTAATGCTACCCAGGATCGCCTGGAACAAGGAGACATTTGGGGTCAAGGCCATCCGTCCTGTGAAACGGGCAAAAGGGGTGGTGGTGATCTTAAAAACAACTTTTTCCTGGGTCTCTGGCCCCAGTTTCTCCCCACCCGCCATGTTTTCCAGTTCTGCAGAGAAAACAGGTGGTTCTGATCTGTGCACGTTTGGGAAACCAACATGTCCCTTAATCACCCCGCCAAGTTGTTATAGCTTTCAGGATTGATCGTTGAAGCAACGTTCAGAAAAGGAGGCCATAAACTTGAAGACAGAAGTTTAAGGATTTCAACAAGAAAGAAAGAAAGAAAGAAAGAAAGAGAAAGAAAGAAAGAAAGAAAGAAAGAAAGAAAGAAAGAAAGAAAGAAAGAAAGAAAGAAAGAAAGAAAGAAAGAAAGAAAGAAAGAAATTATACTACAATTGCTTTCCAGTGCTATGCTTACTTAGTTAGCCGTCATGAACTATTGGTCAGTAAAAAGGTAAAGGTAAAGGTTCCCCCCACACATGCCTGCTAGTTGTGTCTGACTCTAGGGGCGGTGCTCATCTCCATATTCAAGACAAAGAGCCAGTGTCAAGGCTGCAAGGAAACACTGTTTTATCTTCCCACATTTTACATTGGTCCCTATTTATCTACTTGCATTCACATGCTTTTGAACTGCTAGGTTGGCAGGAGCTGGGGTTTACAGCGGGAGTTCACTCCACTGCTTGGCACCCGGGATTCGAACCCCCGAGCTGCCGATTTTGCAGCTGACAATTTTCAGTGCTCTAGCCCGCTGTGCCACCACACCCCAGTTATGCTGCGTCACATGCTGTCCTGTTGGAACTGACTTATACAGTAGGACCATGGTATCCATAAGGGAAGGGTTCTAAGGCCTTCCCCCATGGATGCCAAATACACACACACACAGAGGTATATAAATATACATACACACCATAGTCTTTGTTTCCCTCTAGTGGCCAATTCTGGTAATACACTTTAGAAATGTGTGTTTCTGGAGCTTTTTGTTTAATATTTTCAGGCAGCACATAAGTGATCTAGCAGATAAAGTGGTCCTACTGTAGTGACCCTAACGGGGCTTTCTAAATGAGGTATTAAAGGTGTGTGTTTTCCAGTTCTACATCCCCAGTGAGCTTCCACAGCGTAACACAGATAAGAAACCAGGCCTCCTCCTGCGTCCTAGTCCTTCTCTCTGTCCACAACATCACACTGGCTATCCCAGTTCTAGCAATACCTGATAAGCTCTGGTTGCTTGAAGCCTTTTGGCTTAAGAATGTAAAGTCATTTTCCCAATCTCAGCAGATTGTCATTGAGGGTTTTCTTGATTGATAAACAGTACAGGTGGCCAGAGTTTGTGCCTGACTTTGCTTGTGTTTCCATATCAGACAAAGCCCACCCCAGAACACACATACATGGGAACATTAAGCAACCATAAGAAAATTAAAAAGAATTATAATCCACTTTGGCTCAGAGTGAAACTCATTCAGAAGTTAGTAAATTCATAAATGGAAAAAGTCACTTCAACATGGAACTTGTTAACATCCCAAATTTATTTGACCCTCAGTATTCGGGAGTTATCCTTTGCAACCGTGAAATTCCTCCACGGATCAGATCTTATTTTGCTCCATCTCCCTCTTCTCCTGACACCCCTCCTCGTCCTTCAAAAACATATTTCCACATAACTTCCTGATGGCAATCGGCTTTTCTATTAGGAGAGATCAGAGGCATAAGTAACATGGGAAGACGTCCATGAATACCAAGTTACTCATTAGGCTGGAGTGGCACCGAATGCTGATGGAACGGATGGCGCGGAGGGCACCTAAAATTAGCCGTTATCGTAGCTTCTGTCCTCTCTCCTACAGCAATTTCTTCCGGGAGCTCAGCCTTTGACACTAAAATGTGGGAGGGCTGCTTGTCCCTTAATCCGAAGCATATTAGCATGATTAACTTATTTCCCTTTTCATTACAAAAGGAGCAGGATTCACAGGCGAACCTGGATGGAAATGGCCAGTGCTGAAGCCAGAGGTCCCTGACAGCAGGGAGATGGTGAATCTGCTTCGGCTACTCATCCTGACTTCAAAGGCATAATCCAAACTGCCTAGTTTATTGTGAGGATAGGGTGCAGTAGTTGGGAAAGTTGCTATAAAGTTTGGACTAAAACCCAGAGTGGATTCACTGCTCCCCCCCCAGCCCAATTAAATCTTCACTATGACTTTCATTACAAAACAGACTAGGTCTTCTTACACAGGTCTCTGACTCACCCTTTTCATGATATTGAAAGGTGTAAAATGAAATAACGTTTATAATTATATCCAGATTATGTCCCCCAAATTCTGTGCTTTTGTTGCTGCTGCTCCTGTTTTGCATTCCTTTTTTTGAACATCAACAAAACTTCTCATCACCTCACCCAGCAAGGGGAACCTGTCCAAATTAATTTTGATTTTTTTTTTTTTAGATATGGCTGCTCTACTTACGAGTTGTTCAATTTATGAGCATGCATTCAGAACGGATTAAATTCGTAAGTAGAGGTACCACTGTATACGGTTCCCTGATAGCATTGTTTAGCACGGGGGGGGGGAAGCATCCAGTGTACTTGTGTTTCTACTTAACAGTGGCACAGTGGTTAAATGCCTGTACTGCAGGTAAAACTGTGCTCCCCTTTAAGAGCTGGCCCATATCTTTCTGGCATAGGGCTAGGGCATGCAATCTTTTTGGAATGATTCATTGAGATACAAAACAAATCTTCGTTCACACTGGTTGGATGGATACTGGAGTTAAAAGGGATTGTACTGAAGACAAGGGCCTTTTAAACACACCACTGGAAAGTTTGCACCAGATTTCACAGTGTGGATACGCTCTCTCTCTCTTTCTCTTTCTCTCTCTCTCTCTCTCTCTCTGTGTGTGTGTGTGTGTGTGTGAGAGAGAGAGAGAGAGAGAGGGAGGGAGGGAGGGAGAGAGAATTTTTTGAGATTTGTGCATGGGTTTGACATATATCGATATTTGGCACAGAAAATGTTGTATTTTCTGCAAAGACTGTGGGTTAGCAGAAAGAGCATTGGGGTAGTTTCTCCAGGGGCCGTAGCTGTCTGATGCTGCACAACCCCCTTTTAAAAGTTGCCAGGGGCTGAGGGAAGCAGAGGAATGAGTGGGTGTTGGCCGGAAAGGATGGTGCCCTTGAGTGACACCGAGGGCCCAGGTTTTGTCAAGAGCGACAGGGCCTGTGGAGACTGGGGAGGCGTGATAAGTAATTCCTTTTGGCCTTTCAGGGAAAAGTAAAAGTTTCAGCTGAGGTGGAAGGCTTCCTGATCGGAGAGGTCAGAGCATCTCCGAAATCCGTTGAGGGAAAACAGATTGCTGGAGGCAAGCCGATGGAGATTCAGAGCCGAAGAAAAGGGGCCTGCTCTTTGTCCGGGGCCTTTCGTTGTAGGACACACACAAAATGGCCTCCGCGCCGCCCTCCCTCATGTGTTCTCAGGGTGTCGGAGCCTCTCTGAGGGAAACCAGGACAAAACATTAAACCAGGTGGCTTCCCTGATAACAACATGCGCTCGTCCCTAAGGGCAGGCTATAATGGATATCTCTTCTTTCAGAACAACCCAGCTCCATAGAAATGTGGAGATCTGACACTACATCTTCACGGTGACCTTTGTTTCCGAAATCTCGGTGAAGCAGCATCTGTTCTGTTCCCCCTCCTGGGCTGATTTCTGGGCTGGTGCCGCATCAAAGAGATGGTGAGTGGTTGCAAGGAAGAGGCCAGCCAGAGAGAGAGAGAGAGAGAGAGAGAGAGAGAGAGAGAGAGAGAAATCCCTCACTTGGGGGTTCATATAGTTCCCTGGTCAAAGTTGGGCATCCTTTGACGGATCTGTGGACCAGTTGTGCCTTAACCCCATTCCACAATGGTGTGCAAGTGGGTGTTGGCAGGGGGATGTGCCCATTGTTCTCCTTTGGAGGGACAACATACCCTCTGGGACCATCCTTTGTGTTATCGTGATGGCCAACCCTACAAAACAAAACAGAACTGGGGCATTTGTAGCCTTCCAGAGAAACCACAGGACCCCGAATCCCTCTCCAGCAGCCTGTTCATATAAAGCTGGTGGACAGTCGAATCCAGAAACTCTCTGGTGGGCCACCATATTTCCAGCCTTGAATTGCTGCTTCTCTTCCAAGATTAGATGTTGTTTATCCTGTCCGGTGTTAATTCACTGCTGTTCCCATAGAATCATAGAGTCGTGAAGTTAGAAAGGGACTACAAGTCCATCAAGTATAACCCCCTGCTCCCTGCAGGAATACAAATCAAAGGTTATCTGCCAGGTAGTGGTCCAAATTTCTCTTGAATGTCTCTAGTGTTGGATCACTCACCACCTCTGGAGGTAATTGGATCCATTGCCATCATCCTCTCCCTTGGCTCTGCTGCCTAGCTCTGGTCGGAGTTATAATCTGATAATACCTAAAGGGCTTCCAGTTACTCAACTCTTGGTTTAAGCCGCAAATTTCCTTTCAATTTTACATCAGTCAGAGACTGGTGGCACCTCAAAGAATTTGACAACATACATCTACACTAAAAAAAATTGTTTGCTGTTTTCCACAAAATACTGCAACTCTGGCCACAACCACAGGGGTGCCTAGTTCAGAGCAAGCGACGACGGTCAACTTGATGAATAATTTGACATCAGGTCCTGTTAAGGAGGGGATGGAACAGAAACCGGTGCATTGCTCAAGCAAGCGAATTTTGTTGGGAACGGAAAGATGGCGGCAAGGCCCGCCTCGACGCCCAAGTCCGCTTGCCGACAGATGTATGTCTCATGGACGGATGGCGACGGTGCTAGAGCTGGTCACCCCCGAGGTGTCTTCTCTTAGTATTTATTGACCATCTTGGGAGTAAATAGGTCTTGAGCTGGTGGCAGGTCATTATAACTCCCCCCTCTCTGGAATAACGATGCCGCCTTTTTTGGGGGGGGGTTCGTTTCCTCCGCCAACACCGCCACCGCCACCCACTTTAATTTATGCCCAGGCCATCCTCCACAGTCATTCAATACTGTGAAGCCTGCAGAGGTGCTGATAGTCCTTAATGAGAAGAGGTTCGGACTTTATCTCTTTTATACTCCAACCATTATCTTCCTCCAGTCTATAACCATGCGGCTGGCCCCGACAATAACGCTCACAGGCAACAAATGCTGATGACTTTCCTATGCAGTCTTCACAATAAGTCTATCAAAACAACCTCAGAAAATTATGGGCCCTGGTGACAGACAAATAGAAGCTGGCTATGCGTGTGAATTTACAGCCGGGATGTTGCGTTCCTTTTAATTCTTCGGGCTTTCCTTATCGCCGCTGTTCCTCTTCTGCTTAGAAGATAACAGTAATTCTTCTCTATGCTATTTTTTTCCCCTTCCCCGGCGCCCACCCCCCCTTCCCTCCGACTGAGTAAGATGTTTCTTCTGTCTTTCTGCTTGCTAAAGATAAAGGGTTAAAGACCAACCTGTGTTGGTCGCTTTGCGCCGGCAAAGAGTTAGAGGGGTACAAAGGAGGGGGTACAGACTCATCAGTATTCAAGAGATTGTTATCGGAGGTACAGCAGAGAGAACAGTAATTTTGCCTGCTTCAGTCAGAAGGCTGCTGCTGCTGCTGCTGTTTCTCAACCCCCCCTCCTCTCTTTTTTTTTTATATGAAGGCGCATAATGCGTTGAGTGTTGAGGCCAGATAAAAGAATTAGTGGCTGCGCTGGGAATGACTAGGCGAAGGGCGCTGGAGAATTGGAATGCCCGGCTTTGTCTCTCTCAGCTCATCCAGGCAGACGGAGCTTGTCGCTCGTAAACAATTTAATCTTTTTGTTACACTTAAAAATGGACTGGGTGGGGGGGAGAAGAGGCGCCCAAACCTCCTTATTCTGAACATTTTTGTACCAGGGTGGTAGTGGTGGTGGTGGTGGTGGTGGTGGGAGAAGCAAAAAGCAAAAGCAAAAGCAAAGTGTTCTGCTTATATACCGCCCCATACCACTACAAGTAGTCTCTGGGCAGTTTACAATTTTAATTACAGTAATGCAGGCTACACATTGCCCCCCCCCCAGCAAGCTGGGTACTCATTTTACTGACCTCAGAAGGATGGAAGGCTGAGTGAACCTTGAGCCTGCTACCAGGGATTGAACCCCAGGTCGTGAGCACAGTTTTACCTGCAGGACAGGGATTTAACCACTGTGCCACGGGGCTCACTAGGAGTAGTACTAGAGAGATTGAGTAAGGCCAGCGAGGAATGGAAAGGGGGTGATGGCGCAATGAGATGGGTTTATGTGGGAGGGAGTAAGAGACAAAGTCATTCTCACACACACACACACACGCACACACACACACACACACAGAGAGAGAGAGAGAGAGAGAGAGAGAGAGAGAGAGAGACCTGGGAGGAAATAAAAGCTGACACAGGAATCTTGTCAAGTGTTTGGGTCCAGGTCCCAAGTCTGAGTCTTTGATAGGAAGTCCCAAGTCTTAAGTCAGAGTCCCTATTAAAAGCAAGCTTCCCTCTCCCCCAGCTCCCCAAAAAGGAAAGGAGGTGGGTGGGTTCTCGGTAGGTCCCTGGTCACGAATCTTATCCAAGTCATTGAAAAAGAACCGCGAGACAAGTCACTGTGTGATCTGACAGCGAGTCCAGCAACTTGAGTCCCCATTAGAGATGGGCACGAAACAAACAATTTTGCATTTCCATTTTCATTTTTTTGTTTCGTTATGTAACAAAATGACAAACGAATTTTGTCTCTAAAATGAAACGAAACGAACAGAAACACCAGAAATTTTGTCGTCCGTTTTGCTTTCGTTACGGTTATACATTGAACTGCTTTAAATGTTAAAAAATATCACAAAAATTGAAATAAATGGTAACGAAATGGTAATGAAACGAACGAAAATGAAAACGAAGTTTTTGCAAAAATTTGCGAAAAATGGAAACGAACCAAAATGGACCCCCTAAACGACAAACGACAAACGAAACACCATTTTTTTGATTCGTGCCCATCTCTAGTCCCCATATCTGGTTTTTCTTCAGTGTTTGGTGGTTTCAACCAGGTTGGACACTAGAAAACGACCATCACCACCACACTCACTTTCTCCAGAATGGGTGCTGTGTCCATTGGAAAAGCCCCCACCTCCAAGATGTCACCTTTTTGAAGCTTGCTGGGTGTTTTTTAACAGATGTTTCGGAAGGGTCATTTGCCAAGAGCCGACGTTGTTCAGCCTACTGGTTTGAGCCCTGCAAAGTCTGCCAGAGATTGAACCCTCTGTTTATGCTACCAGCAGTGTCTATGGGTGCATTTTGGGCCTTCTGGAGCAAAGGTATGATATGACCCATCTCACTAGTCAAAGGACAGGAGGCCCATCACGATACAAAAACCGACATGGACACTTTCATCTGTCCAGGCTTTCTGTTATCATGTTTATTTTTTTGCCAAAAATTGGTGGACAGGGGAGGATGTGGGATTAAAAGTATCTGACGTTAATTCTAGCATGCCAGATGAGTCATTGGCAGGTAGGACTGGTGGAAGATGGCGGTCATGCATGCAGGCAGTTTTGTAGCAGGAAAAGGAGAACAAGATAGGGGTTGTCTAAAAAGGCAAATTCTTGCAAGATCGGTAAGATAATAAGAAATACTGGTACAGTACATGCGTATGTGTTTGAATCCTTCCACCCTCACAGGTATGTCTCGTGGGAAGCCATGAAAGGGCCTTCTCAACTGCAGCACCCAGACTCTGGAACTCCCTCCCACTAGAGGCCAAGGATGCCCCATCTCTGGTGGCTTTCCAGAAATAGGCAAAGACCTTTCTCTTCAGGCCAGCTTTCCCTGAATGATGGACTACCTATTATTTGTCTTTTATATGAATTTATAGGTTCACATAGACTTTGTGTTTATAAATTATAACTACTTATAACCTTGTAGCTTTCATGTAGTGTTGTCAATTAATGCTCTAAGATGTCCCTCAGTTCCTTGTTCTCAATACTTGAACATGTCTTTTAATTTTTTTATTTTATTTATTTTATTTATGGAATATTTTTACCCCACCTTTCTCATTGGAAAAGCACCCAAGGTGGCTTACAACAATTAATTGTATTGGACTGTATATTATCCTTCATTACCGTAAGCCACCTTGGGCACTTTTCCAAGGAGAAAGGCGGGGTAAAAATACTCTAAAATAAATAAATAAATTAATTTGAATACATATATATTCACACTAATGAATTGGTTCT
>JAHTLZ010000038.1:8605336-8624366 GCA_023846285.1 Phrynocephalus versicolor | reverse complement strand
AAGGAAGGAAGGAAGGAAGGAAGGAAGGAAGGAAGGAAGGAAGGAAGGAAGAAAGAAAGAAATGCTATGTAACCAGACAACATTATTGTGGAAAGGGCCATTTAAATCCACCAGGAAACATATTCACACCGAGCAATGAAAGAAAGTGAATTGTTACCAAAAAAAAGATGAGGAACTTTGAGGTATTACCAAAAGAACTTCACTCCCCACGCACTCTTCGTCCTCCAAGAAAGTAGCGGGAAGAAACAAAACGACACCAAGCCGTTTTGGCTTAATCTTCGCCATAAACGTCGGAGGAAGGCAATGTCAATCTACTTTTCCATGACAGCTTCAAAAATAACAAAGATAAGGAGATGGCAGGAACTTGATTGCCTTTGGGGCTTTCTCTGGGTGACCCGGAGCAGGCAGTAAACAAATGGTCTCTCGGCTTTGTATTTCCACGAGCCTGTTGAAACCCACTGTGTGAACTCTGAGAAAAGCAAAGCAGGAGGAAGGATGAGGACTTGACCCGGAGAAATAGACAATTTTTTCCCCTCTGAGGCTTTCCAAAGTCACTGACTTTGACTGCTTTTTACGCACTCACTCACTCACTCTCTCTCTCTCTCTCTCTCTCTCTCACACACACACACACAGACACACACACACAGACTCAGGAACTCCACAAAGGCAAGCTTCTCTCCATTTCTTCTTGCTGCCAGCTAATCAACACATCTGACAGCTCTTGGCTTCGTAGTGAGTCCCTCGGACACTGCCCACTTCCTTTTCTTCCTTGCAAAGAATCAAAGGTGGCACTGTGAATTTCTGACGGCGCTAAGCAAGGCCCCCCCGCGCCCCCCCCGGCGGGGGGGGTTCAAGGAAGTCAAGGAGATCCGCCTTCCACCTTCAATCTCCTTGGCTGTTTGGTTCTGCCTGCGGTTGGGCACAACGGGCCTTAAGCCAAGGGTTGTTCCAAAACCAGGACATCTTTTCTTACAGTGCTTCCTGGTAGGCTTACCTATCCCAATCATCGCCAGTCCAAAAGTTATCCTTTCTTTACCCTGTAATGCCCAGTTTGGAAAGGAAAGATAAGGAGGGAAATTCAGGATGGCAGTAGCTGCAAGTTCAGAGGAGGGATTAAGATTCTTCCTAGTGGCTGGACCCATCTGGCCCATCTTGTTCTCATTACTGGAAACAAGTAAAGGACTCATAAGGAAACAGCTTCCTCTCCCAAAGACCTTACAGTCTAATGCAGTGGTTCCTAACTTTGGGTCCCCTGATGGTCTTGGACCACAACTCCCAGATGCTTTCACCACTAGAGTTGTGTCGGCAAGGGTTTCTGGGAGTTTAGTCCAAGGACATCTGGGGACCCAAAGGTAGGGACCACTAGCCTAAAACGAAAAGAGGATGATATATTCCAAGCTTTTGCTAAGCTTCAGTGGGAGGAAAAGCCCAGCCCTTTCACAGATTGTTTTTCAAACCTTGTCTCAAGTGCAGAAGCGATTGGGTAGAAAGCCATTATACCAGCCCTGTAATTTATTCAGAAATGAATTCAAACTGCCCATTATCCTGCATGAATGACACCACTTCTTCTACTCGACAACACAAAGGTGTCCAGTATCTGTTTTCCGGGATCTAATGTGGTCTGTGTTTGAATTGTTAATTTTTTAAAAAAAAAGAAAGAAAGAGGGAGGTGGTAGTGAGGGAGACCCAAGCAAGGCAATTCAATATTTTGTAGTATTTCTACTTTTAGGTCTCTGCGACTCCTTTCAAGCTTCGAAAATACATCGAATCCTTGTTCCTATTTAAAAATATGGTGAATATTTGGTTATCTGAAGGTCTGGTTTTAAGATAGCTTTCCAGTCCTGCCTTTACTTCTTGCTTTGAAATTGATTCTGCCTTTCCAGGTTGGCAACACATCCCCCCCCCCAAAGGAATATTTTTACAATTTTCCTTGACCCCCAGTGTATATGATACAGTACTATGAATAGTTGGGTCAAGTGCATGAAGCACCCAATGGCTCTCTCTCCTCCCTCTTGCTTTTTCGGGATCCTAACACCGGGCCTGTCATGCCATGTGGGCAGAGGGAATTGAGCAGCAGCATAAAGACTCATCAGCCTTCGTTAGCAGGAATGGAAAGTCTTGAGTGGGTGGAGAAATCCTCCCTTCCGCTCCTCGCCTGCCCTACCTCTTTGACATCACAGAAGCCCTCCCCAATATCTGATAGCCTTACTTAATGCGTAGGTTGTCCCTCTGAAATGTCAGGGGGAAAGGATGCTGCTAGCTCAGCTACCTTGCTCATGAGTGTGTTATGGTGGGAAATGTGGGCAAATACGTTAAATGAAGAATAGCAAACAAGGAACTCAAATATTCCCTGGTTAACGGGATTAGGAAAGATAGATACACTTGATCTTAGCCAAAAGGCCAAGAAGTGATTATCAACCATGTATGCTGCCTGGTAGTAAATCAAGACCTCAACAAGGAATTTCAAAATCCTTTGAATCTCCTTGCCTCCAGGATAAGAGAACACAGATCCTGTACTTTTTGGGCTACAAATCCCATAATCTCTGTAGTCCTATGCTGTCTGGGGCGAGCTGGGAGTTGCCATCCAAAAAAGTAGCATGTCTGGGCTCTGAATGAGAGAGAGCGGGAGCACCATCCAGGTTTCTGCAATTTGTGCAAAATTCGTAGCGATCTGCACAAAACTGCTATCCTTTACAGCACCCAAACAAACAAACACAGAGGTATAGGTGGATTAGTGGAACACAGACACAGACAAAAAACATATCCAATGAATCTTGTTTTTAAATGTCTGCGTAACAAGGCAACAACTATTGCAGTTTTGTGCAATTTGCACAAATTACATAATTCATGGCAAAATTGATTCTTATTAATATAAGAACTCATGTTTTAAAAAACCCTCACCCATTTCCCCATCTTTATGTGTCAGGAGAAGACAACTTTGGTATGGAGATTTTTTGAGGGGTGGTATTTTGTGAGCCCAAAGGAGCAAATTATCTCCATCTTTATCGGCATGATCCCAAGGAGAGAGGTGGGTTAATGGGAGTTAGATCATGGACAGTTCAGAGACTTTTGTCGACACTTGGGCAAACAAAGAAGTCTTTTATTCTCCTCTTTGTCATGAGATCACAGAAGGCGATACCAGTCCAGCTGTCCAGTTATCTAGGCAGCTAATTAGCCCAATTAATTAAGAAGTTGCACCATGCTTCCCAGTGACACCCAGGGTCCTGAGGGAGCAAAGAAGAGGTCAGAAGCAAAGCTGTGTTGCTGCTAGTAGAGAAGTGTAATAATTACAGCACAATAGAGGGGAAATTTTGCTCTTCCGGAGCCACTAATTTAAAACTAAAAGGACTTTTATTCTCCCTCTGGGTTCCTCTCTTGAGAGTTGCAAGGAAATATCAAAGATAATTTGATATTTTGGGGAGTCGACTATTTAAATATATTTAAATGTACCATCCACTCCCCCCATCTTTCAAAATACATGTGTACCTTTAAGATCCATTGTAAAATCCAAGGTACCTCCAAACTGAACAGTGTGCGGATGCAAAAATAAATAAATAAAAACAATTATGCCAACCAATTTAAGCATCACTTGGGAAGATTTTCTAGCCTTCACTTCCCATCCTGTAAAATGGACCCAACTAGTTATAACAGGAGCGTGAATCACTAACCCTAACCCTAGACTGACTTCCAGAGGGGACGGGTTTTCTCTAAAACAAAGTGTGCCCCAATACCTTGTTTTGGAGTGGGGGAGGAGAGGGTTCTTAAAGTAGAGAACCCCAATTTGAGAACTTCTGTTTTTTCTCAAGGGGACGGGTATACAGTGGCACCTTGTATAAAGGAATTAATTTGTTCCAAATGAAATTCTGTTAAGCAAATTTTCCTTCGTATAAATCTCCCATAGGAATGCATTGAAAATGGAGTAATCCCTAATCGTGACTGTCTTTCTGTCGTACGGATTCGCCCCATAGGCGATTCTGTTAAGCAATTTCCCCTGTCTCCAGAATCCACTCCGGGGTCCACTATAGTTTGTAATGGATTCAAGAATATGGGACAAAATGTTCCAAAATGGGCCAGCCTTGGCAGAGAGAGAGAGAGAGAGAGAGAAGGGGAATCAGTGAAAAAGGACATGGTTCACCAATTTTATTTATTTATATATATATTTATATGTATCTTAAAAACTATCACAATCAATCAGGGATGACCTTTCCAGTAGAGTGATAATTAGCCAGCATCCCTTTCCAGGTACAAAGCAAACCAGACTAATAATTGCCTCTTATTTTGGCAATAGATATAGTATGACATCTTCCGTGATATCCTAAGGCAGTAGGCAAGGTTGAGTGCAAGGGACAAGCCAATGGGCAGGGAACATCTGGCTTCCACCTCAGTATTTTTGCCGCCTGAGGCTGTTGTCCCAGACCTCTGGAGAGTGAACCCTCCTGGTGTCCTCCTCTTTAGGATCCAATGATTTCATGGCAAGATGAGATCCTTGGAGGCAGGTGATGAGGACAGACCTTCAAAGGAACCAGGATGCTGCTCCCTGCGTGGCTGACCTGAGAAGTCCATGCGGCAAAGAAGCAGTGATGGTCATGATCGGGGTCATAGAAGGAGCACCCTCAAAGAATATTCAGACTTTGAAGAATCAGCCAACAAGGCAATGACAATATTCTCTTGGCTGATTCTTCCGCTCTTGAAACACTATTGCAGTGGTTAATCAACCTTGATGTTCTTGGACCTCAATCTCCCAGAAACTTTTATTCTAAGACCTCCATGCCTTGTTGTTGTTCAGTCGTTCAGTCGTGTCTGACTCTTCGTGACCCCCTGGACCAGAGCTTGCCAGGCCTTCCTATCTGCCACTGCCTCCCAGAGTTTGGTCAAATCCATATTGGTTGCATTGATGACACCATCCAACCATCTCATTCTCTGCCTTCCTCTTTTCCTTTTGCCTTCAATCTTTCCCAATATCAGGGACTTTTCCAAGAACTCCTTTCTCCTCATGAGGTGGCCAAAGTGCTGGAGCCTCAGCTTCAAAATCTCTCCTTCCAGTGAACATTCCAGTGAACGACTCCATGCCTAGCCTATCTTAAATCTCTTAATACACCCCACTGTCTTTAAGGATGTTGTAGGGGACCACGACCAAAGTCAGACACAGCTCTATAAGGAACGAGGATGGGGGCTGCCATCTTGTTCCCTGCGTCAGGCTGCACAATGTATCGGGGCAGCTTTGGAAGATGAAAATGGCAGCGAGGGGACTTCTGCGACACAGGAGGGGTTCCAGGTGGGAAGAAAACTTTACATCGGCAAAGAGCTGATCATGGAAAAGGGAGAATGGCCGGGTAATAAAGCTGAGCACACAGGCACACACTCCGCAACCTTTCCGGACTACGTAATCTTGTCAGGACCTGTAAATGTCAAATTTAAATTCATACTTTTGTACCCCCTTTGATTCCAAAGAGGATTACACCTCTTCCCCTGAAAGCGAGGCGACACCAAAGCGACATGAAATGGAATTACCACTACTTAGACCTCTCTTCTCTCTCCTTCTCTCTCTCTTTCTCTCTCTCTCCCCCTGCTTTTCCTATTGCCTTCTTACATTGTTAACTCCTTCCAATTCATTATTCCTAATCCTTATTAGGCTAAGTAACACACATCTGAATAGACAGCACTGGACACAGGGACATATGTGGCTATTGTACCCAACCTCGCTTAATCCGTCGCCTGGGGTTGAGAGAGGGAGCGAGAGGAACGGCGAAAAGTGGACCGACTAAGCTTCCTGACCGGGCTGGGCAGTGCGTTGCGTGGCAGGTGGGCAAAAAAGAGGGCCGCATGATCCTGTCAGCTCGATGCAACCCAACGCCGCTCGCCTCCAGTGGGCCGGCCTTTGTTCACGGCACTGCCGAGGAGGGCCTGGCATAATCGGAATCCGTCCTGTTGGATAAATACAGGGGACCCGCAAAGCGATGGAGGAGAGGTTCTCCTTGCACAGAAGGGTTTCCCCCTTTTGGCTTCTATCAACAAACATCCCCCACTTTGGAGCAAACACCTAAAACCCATCGGATTTGAGTATCAGAGAAAAGGGACGAATAATCCATGCAGCTCTGGGTGCATAACATGTGTATCTAGCAGGGCTGAGTAGGAACTGTTTATAACCAATAGTAATTAAAAATAAACGTCGTCTGTTTTATTGTGATACATGCCATCTCCTAGCAGTCAAGTCCAACTTGGTTGGACTGATATGAATGGGGGGGGGTCACTCCCTCCTCCTCCTCCTCCTCCTCCTCCTCCTCCTCCTCCTCCTTCTTCTCTCTTTCTCTTTATAAATGATTAGTTATTTGCAATTCATTCAGTGATCAAGTTATTTGCAGTTGATTCCTTTCTGCGAAGAAGGTATAATTAAAAGCATCGGATTGCAACTTAATAAGGGGTGACTTTCTCCAGTTGGAAAACTTTTCCTGTGCAGATGTATCTAGAGATGTAAAATGTCTGGAAATTTTGAAGCCATGTTGGGGGGGGGGATGTTGGAAAAAATGGGAAAACGGTTAAAGTTTCTGTAAATTTTATATCCTAAGATGTACCTATACTGGAGCTTTGGTTTGTAGGCCAGGAAACTCCAGTAATGGGACTTAACACCAAGAAGAAACCAATTGGGGTGGGGGGAAGTATGCTGAGCATTTTTATATGCTTTTAGAAAGGTATAGCAGTCACTGTATTGTATCTTATGATGAAAAACAAGATACAACCTGCATACCTATACCTTGAACCCTTCTCACTATTGAAAGGTAGCCCCTGAGACCATTACCATATTGGAGCTTGGTCCCATGTGGTGGCCTTGACACCTTTTCTAGAGAAATAAAATCCAGTCCACTTTTTCGGAAAAGTTTCCACCACAAACGGGCTCCAATGAAATTTCTGAGTGAATTCCTAGAACCCTCAAAGTCAGAGCAGACAATGATTAGTAAGGAGGATGGGTTGATTTCCCCTCCTTTGTGTCTTGCTCCCTTTCTCCATGTCAAATCTCCTCTCTCTCTCTCTCTCTCTCTCTCTCTCTCTCTCTCTCTCTCTCTCTCTCTCTCTCTGTGTGTGTGTGTGTGTGCGTGTGCAGTTTTTCTGCTGCCCCTTCCTCCTTTTCCCTCCTCTGTTCCTGAAGACACGCACCCGGCCCCTGACTCTTCCGAGGTGTCATTTGCTACCTGTCCTTTTTGTCATTGATTTTTAAGTCGTTAATTAACAGGAGGGGCCTCTTCGCAAGATGAATCCCCACCCCACCCCACCCCTTTTCTTGCACATCCTTTCTCCCTCCTACCCTTCCTAACCCACCTTTTCCCCTTTTGTCTTCAGATTTTAAAGATTATAGATCTCTTGTGATGGAAGGACCAGAGGCCAGAGGTCAGGAGAGCATCTCTGATGACAGACGGCACCTCGGCACCTCGTTGCAGGCCATGGTGCCTGCTTTGCTCAGTAATAAGAGTCGGGCAAGGAAGATGATAAGCAAAGCTTTGAATTCAGATGCACCTCTCTTGAGGCACCATCTTCCAAACCACCCCGCTGGACAGAAGAACACTTTGTACCTCTGTATTATTACTGCTATTATTGTTATTTCTATCATAATTGTTGTTGTTGTTACTGTTCTTGCAACCGTTAACGTCATTATCCCCCTCTTCATTACTATTATGGATAACGTTGTGGTCCAGATAATCTCCATAACTATCAATAGAGTATTAAAAGTCAATGGAAAGAAAGATAGCAAAATAACAAGAGAAGAGAGATAGGTTTCTGCGCGCCCTGTTGGCCAATGTTTACTGTTACAGCAGCATTGGGAATTAGGGTAGAAATACTGGCAGCAATAGGACGATTATGGGGTGGCAAGAGAGTGGCGTAGCTCCTCGTGGAACGAGGAGAACAGGGATGCTGGCAAGTCTATGGGCCTGAGTCAACGTTCCCTTTAAATCTTAACCCTGCAGTGCGGGGCTCTGCACCTCGTCTGAATGAGTTTGCCCCACCATGCAGGCATCTGCTCCACTTCCCTCCCATGTGGGTTTCACTGCAACTGGAACCGAGGAACCGAGAACGACCGCTGCTAGTGCGAGGGGGAAGAGGAGCCGTGTGCGGAGGGAGATTGAGTCCTACACACAGGCACGGCCCTTAAAGGGAATCTTAGCCTGAGTCCCATGACTGAGCCCAAGTCCCAAGTCCCAAGTCCCAAGTCCCAGATCCAAATCCCTAATGAAAACAAGTTGTGAATAAAGTCTGAGTTGTTGTTGTTGTTGTTTTTTAAAAAAAACAACCTGAGTCAAGTCAGCATCATTGAAAGAAATCTCCAAGTCGAGTTCAAGTCATTGTGTGTGGGTGGGTATGGGGCTGACTGAGTTGATTCTGACTCATGGGAGGGGGGATAGTCATGTCTGAGTCGAATTGCTGGTGTGATTTAAGTCCAACTTGACAGTGAGTGCCACAGCTTGATTCCCCATCCCTGGGAGAGGGGGTAGAACGGCAAGGGTCCCTCCCTGCCCTTCAAGTGTTGCCTGCTCCCCAGATATTGCCTACAATGTGATGCAAGTGTGAAAAGGTGGGCTTGGAGGAGAGACCTTTCAAAGGGCAGGCGGAATCAAGCAAGCATGTCTGCAGAAGCGAAATTGCACTGGCCAATCTCACTCCCTCGAAGTGGTTGACCTACTGCCCTCTTTTGTACCCACTGTAAATCCAGAGACAGGTCACGTGTCAAGCATTTTCTTATGCCAGGGTTTAAGAGGACAACTTTAGACCTTTGTTACTCAAGGTCAAGGTGGGAACCTATCAGCTGAAAAGCCTCCTTTGGTTAGTCTTCATTAAATACGGAGGGAAAGGAGTCTCACACCAGGTCCCAAAGAGGTTTACAGTTAATAACAATTAACTGCACACAATCTTCTGTGCTGTTTCAGGCTGTTAAGGTGAAGGGTATGATATGAAATATTGCATCACAAATGTCTCCACCAGAAGTTGGAAGGAATGTGTTAGAAAGAACGGTGTTACCTGAAAGGAATTGCTTTATGTTCTAATTAGGCTGTTGTCAGTAAATTAGTAACATTTATTCCTTGTGTGTTCTCAACTTCTCAGTAAATTGGAGGGGAGTTTGAATGGATTTATTTCACATTTCAAGCTATTTCCTTTCTTTTTCTGGTTGAAAACAAGTGGGGGAGGGACCAATAACAACAACAGCCAACAAAACAAGGAACACAACAGGTTAGAAGTTGACAAACTGTTGGTGAGAAGTTATAATTTATTTTAAAAATCAACTTTTTATTATCTACTCTCAATGTTTTGGGAGTGCGTGGCTCCCTCCTGATACTAACTAAGACCAAGCTTAGTTTTTCTTTCAGTCAAATTACCACATTGCATTAAATATATGATCTCGTGGTATGTGAGTGTGGGTGTATGTGCTGCATGTGAGTCACTTTCAGATCAGTTATGCCACGTCCCAGGAGGGTAAAGCATTCTGAAACAGCCCTTTTGTGTGCTGCCATTCCTTCCGTAGTCCGACTCCTATGTCTGAGAAAACTCACATCAAAATATAGAGCAGTTAGTCTTGAAGGTGCCACAACATTTTTGTCTGTCTGATTTTTTAAAAAAAAATTCTGTTTTTGTCTGACAGGCTAGCACAGACTAACATGGCTACCTGTTCTGAAGCCATTACTTCTGTGTTCTCAAATGTCTGTCCCCTTTGCATCGAGATTCGAGACACTCCAGCTTGCCCTGAGTAAGAAAACAGAGGCCATTGGAGTGGTTTAAATCACTTTTGGAGCTGGAAAGGTAAGCAAGGCCCCCTGATGTTGTGGGCGGTGTTGTCGGGAGTCCGGGACCTGTAGAGGGTGCTGCCAGAGTAGAAGTGCGATGCATCCCTGCCACATCTGTCCGTTCTGAAATAAATCTTGGCATTGAGAGATGGCTCTCATTGGCATTCCCTGTGCAGGGCGATCCCCCGCCTCCCCTTCTTCCCCTATTACATCCCTTTACACGTGTTTGTTGTGTTTTAAAATGTATGTTTAACCGGATTAAGTCACAGGAGCAAACACGCCGCATCTTTTGTCAACGATTCTTTGCAAAGGGAAACTAGTTTGCATGTTAATTTGCCCCGGTGGCTGGCACCTGAGCTTCCTTCTAAACAAGCCCGCCTCACACACCTCTGGGGGTCCTCCATCAATTAAGGAATAAAATACATAACAGCTAAAACAGAAGCAAGTTTCTCCTAAAACGAATCATAAGATTAAAACAACTGATGTCTGAAGCAAGCAGGAATATGCAGCCAATACGGTTACTATGGATTGAGGTGTGTGTGTGTGTGTGTGTGTGTGTGCGCGCGCGCACGCGTGCACACGCGCACATGCACACGCACACGCACGTACACACAGGCGTGTGTTGGGAGAGGGGGTTCGCAGATTTTTCAAAGGACCCAACTTTTGAAAACCAAGCCACCACATTCACACTTTACAGAATACCAAGCAAAGAGAAAATGTATATGTTAAAGGAATTTGTATACCAAGTCCATGTGTGCAAAGGGTGTGAAAATAAATGTGACCTCTTTTTGTGTCTATGCAAATAATGATATCACAAGCTGCATTGAAAGGGCGAACGTATGGGATTTCTTTCCATGGCTTCAGAGACTAGGACGCGGGGCAATTGTTTCAAACTACAGAGAAAGAGATTCCATTTGAACATTTGGAAGAACTTCATGACAGTTAGAGCTGTTTGGCAGTGGAAGATGCTGCCACAGAGGGCGATGGAGTCTCCGTCTTTGGAGGTTTTTAAGCAGAGGCTGGATGGCCATCTGTCTGAAATACTGTGACGGGGGTTCCTGCATGGCAGGGGGTTGGACTAGATGGCCCTTGAGGTCTCTTCCAACTCTAGGATTCTATGATTCTATGATTCCGGATGGGCATCCCATGACCGCTAAACTGGCATAAAACCAGACCTTGCAGAAGTTACAGTTTTGGAATCCCAGAATCCTCCTAATGGCCTAGGAATTCTGGCTTTTTTGTTTTTGTTTTAAAACAACACTTCAAAACTTTGCATAAACCTTATAAACATTGGGAACATAGATACACCCAAGAGGATATTCCCAGAGTGGGTGATGGTTGTGTATCTCTATCTAAAATCACACATTTGCGGCGAAGGATTTGAAAGACAGAATAAAACTAATTCATCAGAAAATAGGTTGATTTTCCCAGTCCCTGACTTTTGAGCCATTCGCTTCCAGTGTCAGAGTTTCATCTGTTTGCAATAATCTTGCTGCACTTGCTCTAATGAACGATGGCTTCCAAACACACTGGGGAAAGTTTATTTTCAGAAGCTCAGGAAATAATCCACCCTTAAGCCCAGTTTTCTCTTAAATTCTCCGATTGCAACCTTTCAGCGGAGCCCGGTGCATGGGTTGTGTGCGATGCCTTAAACCTGACACTCTCACCTAATCCACTTCAGATGGTTCCTTTGATAGCTACCCCAGATAATTCAGGATTGTGTCTTTGTTGGCTGGATTGCCGGACTGTATTTCCTCCCTGGAATTCCACCCACCCACCCCTTGTGTGCTAAGAAAACAAAAGAAGCCCCCTTTGATCGACAGGGAGAGATCAGAGCATAGAAATAACTAGAGAGAAATGGGAGGACCTTCCCAGGCATCTGATAGGGATCCAAGCAGACATGCTGGCTGTGGGTTTCTGGGGCTTGTGGTCCAAAAGAGAAACTTACCAAGCCTTTGGCAATCTCACTAGAGGAAGCCAGATGCAGGGGAGTGGCATCAGGAGTCAGAGATCTAGTCTCATGTGCTCCCAGACACATCTGGTGGGGCCACTGTGAGATACAGGAACTTGGACTAGATGGGCCCTTGGCCTGATCCAGCATGGCTCTTCTTATGTTCTTATGATCTAAGCCACTATTATCTTGCAGAATATGCCCAGGTTCCTCAGTTGCACAACTGATGACAGATTGCAAGAATATCAAGTGAGATTGCGTTGGTGACTTCTTAACAAGGGTAGCCAAGCTACAGAGTGGTTTTTGTGCATGTAATTAACCAGAGATTCCCTGAAGACGGGCGCTGACTTGAAACAGGGATAGGGCCACACATGGCAGAATGGACCAAAACATCTGGAGTGCCAAAGGCTCACCAACATCTCTCTCCTCACAGCTACCATTTCAGGAGCATCGAACCTGTGGACATGATCCAGAGAGAAGCTGCCATTTTTGATCCAGGAGCAACAGCAAACCCTGGTCAAAGCAAGCTGTCTCCTGAAAGGCACACATTGGCCTCACACACACACACCATGTTGCAGGGGTTGCTGTCAGATGTACACACCACCGCCCCAATCCCCAACCCAACAGCACCTGCACCTAGGGCCCTGGTTTCTTAGGGAAGGCACAGGTGATACTTCCCTTCCCTCTACGACAACATCCCTGATGGGATGTAGCCGTGAGTTTTGTGTACTGATTTGAGTTTGTGTTAAAAAAACAACAACAACCCACAAGCGTCAATTCTCTGCCCCCACCTGGCACCAAATATCCATCTCCTTTGCTTTTAAGCATATTGAACCTTCTGCCACCACCAAGCCAAACCGTTTCACTCT
This sequence comes from Phrynocephalus versicolor, assembly GCA_023846285.1. Lineage (NCBI taxonomy): Eukaryota > Metazoa > Chordata > Lepidosauria > Squamata > Agamidae > Phrynocephalus > Phrynocephalus versicolor. The sequence continues at coordinate 8,611,779 of JAHTLZ010000038.1, read as the reverse complement.
GCAGACTCCAGGTATTTATGTTCCCAAGGGTTCACGCCCGTCCTTCTAAGGGTTTTGGGTTTTGCTTTGTTTTTCCTTCCAAAGAAAGAAACGGTTCTTGGGTCACTGACCAGCAAAGGCAGCTTTGCTTGACCTGTTCTTAACCCCACAGGAAAGTTACATAAACTCTTCTACACCTCACCGAGATTGCTTGCGTAGGAGCCGGCGAAAACAATACCTTCCCTTGTGTTTGCCTGCCTTATTAAATATCAATTAATATTTATGGGGGTTTATAAACATCGGGGTTTGGGTTTCAAAAGTGCTTAGAAATCAGATCTCATTTCTCTCCCTCCAACCCACACTTTCTCTTCTGTGCTTCACCACCCCCACCCCCCAACCCGGCCACTAACCTGTTGTCTATCCCCATGTTGGCCAGTGCAACAGCATCAGATGGCATGAGGTGGTCAAAGCAGATATATTTAGATAGAGGGCATGATCCATACAATGAGAAGGCCTTTTAAGGTTGCCGGCCGCCGGTCCACAGTGGGAAACAGCACACAAAATGTCTCTCTTACATCTAAATTGGTGGGTCTTTTAAAATACTTACCTTCCTGATCAGCTTATGCTCTAATTAACAACCAGGAGGTTTGGTTCTTGTCGACTACAAATAAACAATCCATGTAGTATAGTGGAGAGCAGGAATGGGATTGTTGAGTTTTCTCGACTACAAATGCCACGATTCTGCACGCTGGGAGTTTTACCTACTTGAGAGACACCTTGCAGACACTTGAATGTAGAGTGCCTGGGAGAAAGGCCTAAACCAGTGGTGGCGAATCTTTGGCACTCCAGATGTTTTGGACCACAACTCCCAGAATTGCCTGTATTGCCAATGACAAAGGACTATGGGAGTTGTGGTCCAAAACATCTGGAGTGCTGACGGTTCGCCACCGCTGTCTAGGCAAAGGCAGATGAAAGCAACAGGTTCAGAGTGGTGGTGTTCAACCCTGCGTCTTTTCCTCATATACCAGTATCCTATCTACAAGGTGACTGGGAAAACACGGGTGGAAATGTATATGGTAAAACAAAAACCTTATTTTGTTTACCATCTGTGTTTGATGTAGGTCAAACACAGATGGCTCACATAAAGTCTCCATTTCTCCAGAAATTGGAAACATGGCTGTTTTAGTTCCTAATTCATAGAATCTTTTTTTTTTGCATTGTTTTGTTTTGTTTTGAAGCTGTCTTATTTATTTTATTTTATTTATCTGCTTGCATTTACATGCTTTCAAACTTCTAGGTTGGCAGAAGCTGGGGTTAATAGTGGGAGCTCACTCTGCAGTGTGGCACCTGGGATTCGAACCGCCGAGCTGCCAACTGATTGAGGAATTCTGGAAGTTTATATTCCAAAAATTAGTAACTCTTCCAAGCTCTAGTTTGGCCCTTTGCTTGTTTACCCCATGACACTTCTCTAGGATGGTGGGTAAGTGCAAACGCTTTGTCTCGCTGGTGGGTGACAGAGAGAAAAAGTCGTCTTTAACGAACCTTTGGGAGTGAATGAAATGAAATCAGCAATCTTGGCTCCAGTAGCCGGATTAAAGCTTGAAAGAGGGAGACTGTTTGGTCAGATGGGAAATATGATTGGGATAAGCACGGCGGTTAATTGATATGCCTTCCCACATAACATGGCCATCCCAACAGGTGGTAAAAAAGCCTCCTATTAATTGACTTTTGCTCCTGCCACCCAACACTCATCGGAGAGGGGGGTGTTTGTTTCCCAGGGTGAGCCACCAAAATGTTGCTGGATGGTGTCGTAAGGTAGAGAAACATGTCTTTGTCCTCTGCGGGTCTACCGTGGCACAAATACTTAGGCTGGAACATAATTGTTAATCCAGGCAGAGGAAACCCAACATTGCATCAAGGGGACTTAGTTTAATGTTGACTTAACAAAGTGCCATTGATTCAACGGATCAACTCTATCAAGAACTGGCGTTTGAATTTAGGCCTATGTTTCAATAAATATTAATATCTTGAATTTTGGCACTAGTTGGATCCATGACCCTAAAATCTCTACTGTTTCTACTTAAGAGGAATCTTAGACCAGAGGCCAATCCAGTCCAACTTTCTATCACCCTAGTAGCTAATCTGATGCCACCAGGACGTTGAGACTAAATGTCTGAAAGGTAATTGAAACAACCCAGAAACTGGTATTCTGTTTCTCCTGGACTTCAGAGGTCCCATATGAAGGTCTGTCTTCCCAGAGTTTGACTAAGCTGCTTTCTATATCACGTATCTTCTAGCTTACACCATAATATATAGACATAACTGCTATTAATTAAATTCTGTGGCCACATGGCCACAGACTCGCAGAACACTGGCTCTTTGGCTTGGAAGCGGAGATGAGTGCTGCTCCTAGAGTGGGACACGGCTAGCACAAAATAACAAGTTCTTTAAAATAACAAGTTCTGATTAACTACAAAACTTCTAACTCAATGGCAAAAGTTGTGTCAGGAAGCATAGTAAATCACACTACTGTACAGCAAGCCCACTGAATGAGTGGGGTGAGACAGCTCCTCTGAAAATCTCTGTCGATTCAAATGAGCCTACTCTTAAGAGCTGCCTACTGTGCTACAGTACATATGTCTGAAGAAGTGGATGTGTAGTCCACAAAATGTTACATTAAAATATGAAAGTTAGTCTTTAAGGTGCCACATGGTTTTTTTTTGTCTTTTGTTTTGGTTTTTCTTTGATATTGGCCTGAAAATCACAAATTGGGTAGGCCCCTTTCAAGGAACTTTCCACTTAAATTCGGACCAGAGATCTTGGGGGTTCGTTGCTCTTCCTGCGTCCCCACCCCTCCGCACTTCCTTGATCTTGTCTGCGTGAGGGGAGGGAGAAAAAAGGGGACAAAAGAATGCAGGCTCATCTCCATTTGCCGGTCCAAGCCTCCCCAAGTGCCGTCTTGTCCTGATTCCTTCTCTTAAAGGGGCGGGAGGCAAAAAACAACAACAAACAGAAGCGAGGAGAGCCTGGCACTCACTCCTTTACATCCGGATCTGGGATTTTTCACCCTCCAAGAGCAGGTACCTGAAAAGTGTGCTGGGAAGCACTTAGGTGGGCGTGGCCGCACTTAATTTTCTGTAAATTCCGGAGCTAGTGGGGAAACAATTTTAAGCTCCGGAGCTGGGAGCCATTTGCGGCAGAGTTTAGGGGTCGTGTACAAATACCCGAAATCCATGCTGGTTCAATGGGCCTCCTCTAGTGCTATTTACTATGCTCAGCAACAGGGCCATGGCTTCCAAACTCAGACTCTTTTTTTATTCTTAGGTGTTGCAGTATAACTCCATCCAGCCTCTCTTCCACGTTTCTCCTCACTTGGTCTAGCACCGTTTCTTCCCAAAGACTCCTTGCCTCTACAGGTCACTGAGCAGCGTCCTTTGAAGCTGGAAGAATCCACTTATTCTTCGGGAGGCATGGAACATTTATAACATGATCCTTGACCTGGACAGCTTGCAAGGTTGACTGGAGGCTTCAACCAACTTCAAACAAGCCGGAGATCTAAGGTGGATATGGTGGGAAATCTGAGGGTTTCCTTAAGGCATCGTCCTTCAAGTTGGTGAGCGAGCAGCTACTTTCTTTCTTTATTGTGCCAAGCAGGAAATGAGTTAAATAGGAAGGGCGGGGGGGAAGTGTCATGGAGGTTGGGTGTATTAAGGATCTTTGCCTCTTCGGCTCGAGACTGTCATGGGTGGAACGAACCATCCAGAGCAAATGACCATTATCTTAAAATATTCATTAATCTTTGAAGAGAGACTGAACTGTGTTAATAATGATTTTGAGAATACTGTAGCGAAACCAAAACATAAAATAAAATAAAGATTTGTAGCACCCAAAAGCCTTACAAATGTGATTATGGCATATCATTTCATGGGCTATCCATAGGAATGCCTCACGCCCAGTTAACAAACAGGTGTATAACAGGTGATGAAAGTATTGTTTGTTTGTTTGTTTGTTTATTATTTGCATTTATATCCCACATGGTGGTGGGTGTCTGCTATTCTTCTTTTGGCCTTCCACTTTTATGAACTACCCTTTAATTCCTTTAATTGGGGGAAGATTTCTTTTTAAATATATTTTATTTGGGGTGGGGGTGTCCCTACCTGTAAAAACCTCAGATACCTTGATAGGGAAGGGGGACATTCTGTAGAGCAATACTGATCACACTTTTCAACACAAGCAATACCCACACTGTACCATTTTCGTACAGAGAGGTCCCTGTCCTTGGTCTTGATGCTGGATATTGACTGAAGTCTAAACATCCTTTACTCTTTGAAGGTGCCAGGGTTAGTCAGATAGAGAGCCTACTTCTGCCCTCACTTCGATTCGGCTTTTGCCCTCACTCTGGTTGGACTTGAGGCTGTGGTCTTTCTGAATGAAGGAGGAAGCCATGGTTTTTTTTGTTTTTTTGTTTTTTGTTTGTTTTTGTTTGTCTCTGTAGAACGGAATGCAACTATAGTGAGAGCCCAGATGCATCAGGGAGAGTGGACAATAACCATCATTTTTCAATGAGTTTATTCTGAAAAGGAGAGGTGACATTGAAGTTTGTTTTTGCACAGTTCTCGATTCTGGGATCTGTAAAGTTTCTGTCCACGCATCTTTCCCGCAAATTTTTCACTACTACTCTTCTTTTTCTTAGGGTCTGTCCCACATGGCGGTGGGGTCTGCTATTCTTGTTTTGGCCTTCTACTTGGCACAGTCACGGGCTAGGCTTAGGGAGAACCCGGGAGAGCTCCGTGTTGTTGTCAACGGTGTTCATCCAGCTTTGTCTTGTTCGTTGCCTCCGTTGGGATCCTCTCCAGGGTGAAACCTGTTTTGGCCAGAGTTTCCTTATCAGCATGCAAGACATATCTGTACCAGCGCAGTTGGGCCTCATGCCTCATGTCAGCGATGGGTGCAATGCCATATATTAATCGGGCGTCATCGTTACACACATGATCCTTTCGCGTGAGGCCAGAGCAAGCAAGCGTGCCGGGCCAGGTGAGTGGCTGACTGAGCCAGAGGAGTTGAGGGAGGCCAGTGGCAGCACCCGTGCTGCTGCTGCCTTTGAGAACTGGGCCGCTGAAGTTCCGTGGAAAAACGTGGAGCGGTTTTGCCACCCCCACCCCCCATGAAATCAAAGTCACCGGGCTCTGCTAGAGAGGCGACATTCTTCAGATTCTCCACATGGCTACTGGGCCAGTTTTTCTGCCCCTGAAATGCGTCCCACCTGCCAACTTTCCCTTGCACTCACACGGTGTAGTTTGACCCTCCAGAATCTTTCCTCGCCAATCACCGACCTGCGACCGAAGGGACGGCAAAGTGAAAGCCTTTTGTGCAGTGTGGATGTGTGTGGATGTGTGTGTGTGGGTGGGTGTTTCTCACTTTTCCGCCGCTGAAATGCTTTTGCGGGCAGGGGAAAAATGGAGGGAAATTGCAGCTGGTCAAAATTGAGCAGCCAGCCAGCCACGGTGGAGGCTCGCGCGGTACTTAAATGCAAGAGCTGATCTAATCGTTGGCGCTCAAGGAAGCTTTTTGCTGTATTTTACCACACAAAGCTTTGCTTTGCTTCCCTCTATTGTGGCGCGAGCCGCTATTTAAGAAAGCAGAAATCAATAAACCCTTCCAGCTTTCAATCTCTTGCCCCCGAAAGGTGGAGTTCTTTTTGGCAAGGGTGGCGGCGGCGGGGAGGGCAGTGTTTTGTCATTCATAAGCTGTGGCGACAAATCCTTGACATCATTCGCGGACGGTATCGATCAGCTCTTCCGTTGCGCCAAAGGACAAATAGAAATCATTTATCTGTCTGGACTCCAAAACAGGGAACAAAAAGAGAGAGAGAGAGAGAGAGACCCCTTTTCCAGCCACCCATAACAACCAGCAGCTGAAGGTATTAGAAAAGGGTCAAGTTCAGAGGTCAAGGGTCAAACAGGTTGTCATCAGTTTCTCACAGCTATCAGAGTGTGGGGGGAAACAGCTGTTTCTTATTAGCTAAGTCCAGCTCACTGTAAAAATGGAGAGAGAGAGAGAGAGAGAGAGAGAGAGAGAGAGAGAAGGCATGCAGTGAGGAAGCCAGCCAAATTGTGAGGCCACGGAACCCTTTTTTGCACACACGAGACGAAAGAAGTACCATGCCATCTTTCCTTTTATCTCAACCGGAGGAATCTCCAGCCTTATCAAAACCCTCCTTCTGCACACAGACACAGACACTGCAAGAGTCACCGAAGGTTCCCGTGGGTTGAGAAACACCGGGAAAATACTCTTTTTTTTTTTTAAACGGACAGGGGTAACCTGAATGTTTCAGCCAGAACAGCTGAAGACGGGGTCCAAAAAGAAATATTTTTTTCCCAAACTCTGGAACTGGGTGGCTATGATACACCAGTGGGAATCATCATCATCATCATCATCATCATCATCATCATCATCATCATCAT
>JAHTLZ010000038.1:8580034-8605326 GCA_023846285.1 Phrynocephalus versicolor | reverse complement strand
ATCATCATCATCATCATCATCATCATCATCATCATCATCATCATCATCATCATCATCATTGTGTGCCATCAATTCTGACTTCTGGTGGTCCTTTTCAAGGTTTTTGAGGTTGAGGATACTCAGAACTGGTTTCTCATTCCTTTCTTCCAGGTGTGTCCTGGGACGGTGTGGCTTGCCCAAGGCCACCCAGGCTGGCTCTTCTCCCAAGAGGCACAGTGGGAGAACTGAACTCCCAACCTCTGGATCGGAAGCCAGATAGCTGCTGACTACCAGATGTTTTGGACCACAACTCCCACAGTCCTTTGTCATTGATAGTCTAAGCTTAGGATTCTAAGAGCTGGGGTCCAAAACATCAGGAGGGTCAAAGTTTGGACATGCCTGACCATACTTCATACATGGGTGGGTATTTGCAGGACACCCAATCTTTTGCATTGCAGACAGGCTACTCCCTGTCTAGAGGAGATGGTTTGGGGGCTCATTAGACATCTCCGGCATCAACCATTGGGCGCAAAAGCAAAGCCAGGCTTGCAGTGTTCAGCGTCCAGCTTTACAAGCCGCTGCTCAACTCAAGCATCTCTTTATAAACACCATTGCGCGGCCTCCCTCCTTCTTCTCTCTCTTCCCTGTCCCCCTACCGCCAGCCCTTTTCCCAAGGACGTTGTCAAGGTCACAAAAGAGGCTGCCGCTCCAAAGAGTGTATCAGGCCTACAAATCCATTTCGCCGGACTATTGTTGCCTGTATCCTCTGGTGCCTGCAACTTCATTTCCACTTCAATTTTATCAACCTTCCGCTGGAGACTCAAAGAGATAGGAAACAAGCACTGACACGAATTAGCCTCAAGATTGACTGATATAGCTTAGCCCAGGGAATTCTGGGTAGAACATTCTCACTCTGGCTCCCTCTTACATGTACGCACACCACCTCTCTCTCTCTCTCTCCCCCCCCCTCAGTCTCCCCTTTGCTTTGAAAAAAATCCACTCCAGCCCATCTCTGTCACTCTCCTGTCATGCTGGATGCCAATCCAACCCAAATGACGGACAGGCCAAGTTGCCTTCTGATGGGGTAATTTGCTGGTGCCTCAATCCGCCATGTATCACAGATGGCAGCTACGTTAGGCCAAGCTGCTTGAAAGCGAGGGTGTCGTTAAAGACAGGAAGGCAGTTATGGGGTGATTAGCAGCCCAGCTTTTATTTCCTGGGCCAAAGAGTTGTGCAGAAAATTTCAAGCTACAGGGAGTGATGAGCTGGGAAGGATTTTTCAGGGCCGGCCCTACCGTTAGGCACAGTGGAGCTTTTAGCCATCCTAAGTCACCAGCAAAACCACTGGCTGTAATGAGTGTTGTTTAGGAAAGTCAACAACGCTCAAGCTTCCTAGTTACGAAGGCATACGTCCAAACCTCATGGCTACACAAGTGTGCTAGTAAGCTGGTAATTTACAGCACACACGTGTGTGAATGCTGCACTGGTCACAAGCGATGTAGGGAGGTCCAGATGTTTGCCTGGCCTACGGCTGCTTGCACATCCTGTGTTGTGAGCAGACACAAGAGCAGGGAGGTGACCAGACCTCGTCACAATATCGCAGCTGCTTTTGTATTTCCGGCGACAAGCAATGTACACTGAACAAGATGCTGGCTTTAGCATTTAAGACCTGGGTGACCATGAAAATACTGCAAAGAAAACTATGTTGTCCAGGGTACTGAAAAATATGCTTTCTTTATCAGCCCCTGAAAGAGTTACTTTTGTAGACTATAACTCTCCCTTTGGGGAGGGGGTTCTCAGAGTCATAATTTAACACACTAGCTTTTCTTAGCGCCACCCCCACCCCATTTGATCTATATTATGTTGTTTCAAACACAACCTAATTAAAACAAAATCTTAGATCTTAAGCTGAGCACAAAGGGGCTCTTGAAATTCAACCCCTGATTTTCTGGTGGAATGATCAGAAGGCTGGCAAATATTCCCCCTCTCCACTTAAGTTAAATTCCCCCAACAGATTGGGCGGCAAGAGGGCAGGGGCTGCCATTACAGTCAAAGGTGCAGCTTCCGGCTGATGTTGAAATTTCATTTTTCTTTGCTCCCCTCGGAGACAGTAACTGCAGCTCCTGCTGTTGACTATCCAGCCACCATTTTGTGTCACCTCACCACGTCCCAAATGTCACCTGGTTCTGGAACAGTGGTGGAAGGGAAGGCAGTAAGCAGCGCCCGCCCCAAAATAACAGTTGAGAACGCTTGTCACTCCTACGTCAGAAATGCAGGTAGCTGGGCAGGTCCAGGACAATAAATAAGATGTGGTGCTTTTATAGAGGTGACCATACCATCCTTAGATATTGTGCATGACAACAGGGATACACCTGCAACAATATACTGCATTGCTCCAGGGGAGGAAAAAAAGAACGCTTCACCTCCAGCTACTACGAGAACTTCTCAGCTCAGAAGGAACAACAGCAAAAGTGTCTGGGAAGAGGGTAAATGGTATGGCAGATCCTGCTACTCAGAAACTCCTGAGACTTTGACCCCATGTGAGCATCATCTCCAATGAACCACTGCATTCCTTTCTTCTCCACGCTATCTGTCCATTTCTGACCTTCCATCTTTCTTTGTCTCTCTCTTTTCCCCTTTTCTTTCTCTTTCCTTGTTCTCCCTCCCTTCTTTTTTCTTATTTATTCCTCCCCCCCCCCTTATCAGTTGCTGTATTGGATAATATTGTTGGCAGGGCCCCTACCGCTCCCCCACCTCCGGCTGCCATTATCTGGTGAATAAAGCAAAGCAAAGCAAAGTGTTCTGCTTATATACCGCCCCATACCACTTTAAGTAGTCTCTGGGCGGTTTACAATTTTAATTACAGTGTGCAGGCTACACATTGCCCCCTCCCACCCTCAGCAAGCTGGGTACTCATTTTACCGACCTCGGAAGGATGGAAGGCTGAGTGAACCTTGAGCCTGCTACCAGGGATTGAACCCAGGTCGTGAGCACAGTTTTACCTGCAGTACAGGCATTTAACCACTGCGCCACGAGGCTCAGTACCAAATAGGTTGACAGAGTGATCTCTTTATCACACAGTCCATGGCGAGGTGTCCAGTATGGTTTTAAATTACAGGACAGCCAATAACAGGGTACCTAAGCGACACAAGTTTCTTTGTTGTGCGTTGATAGAGAAGACTGCTCAATGTCTATGTATGTGTCCCCCTCCAAATTCAAATGCAGAAATCTCCCAGCAATCCTGGCCAGCTCAGCTAGTGATGAAGACTTCTGGGAGTTGCAGTCCAGGAACATCTGGGGACCCACAGGTTGAGAACCACTGATCTACATTGTTCTGCACAGATGAAAGCCTGAGAAGGGTTCAATCAAAGAACGTGGTTCTAAAATGGAACCCAGAAAGCAGCTAGCTTTGCTGAGCTGAACTACGTCACAAACAATTGTTGTTCCTTTCCTTCATTTCTTGGTAACAGGAAGACGGCGTGGCAAGAAATGTTAAGAGATCAGCTTGAAGGAGGCAAGAAAAGGTGAAAAAAGAAAGTGGGAGAAAAGAATGAACATTGTTTTATATATTTTTTCTTATTTTTTATTTTATTTTTGGTGAAGGTGTAGGAATGAAGCTGATATTGAAAGTGAGTAAATTTTAATGAAATGGCACAAAAATGACATCATTTACTCAGAAATCATTAATTTGTCAGCATTAATATTTCAGCTACAGCACTGCCTGTCATCTTGTGCCAGCCATGACTGATAAATCTATAAAAGTGTGCTGCTAATTTACTGAATATTTATGTGCCGTGTCATTTGCTGAAGAGGTTTTGAAATTTATTTCACTCCTCATTCAGCCAAAGAAACGTTTCTCCCCCACCTCACTCACCCCCCACCCCTTGCAAAACCCTCAAAATGAGCCAGAGCCGGCTGGAGCAACTCTTGAAATTAGGTTGTAAAAATGAGCAGAACACGGCAGCAAGTTTGGCCTGGGCCAGACTGTGGCCCATTGGACTTACAGAAGGCGCTTCGGTGCTTGGAGCAGCGATGGAATAGTCTAATTGTGGGGAGGGGGCAATCTAAGCATTTATTTGAGAGTTACTGGCCCAAATCCTGTTAGTAAACTGCACTAAAGAACCCCATAGGACTGTTGGGATCTAGTGAGTCAACTCCTTAGGGAATTCCATAGATTCAAAGGGGACTACTTCGTTTTGCTAATTGGGACGGGCTATTCATTTCAGAAGCTACTGGTTCCGAAAGGACCTGCGCGAGCCCAGGTGCTGTTCGGGAGCCTCCAAAATGCAATCAGCCAATCCCTTACCTTGCTCTTTGCTCTCACAGAGATGAGCTCCAGTGAGGAAGCAGCCTCCGATGTCACCATTCCTTCTCTTTGGCGCTGGCCAATCAGGAGCTGTGCAGGGAAATGCATCATCCCGCCTCCCTCTCTGATCGGCCAGTGCCAGGGAGAAGGAATGACGACGTCTGAGGCTGCTTCTTTGCTGGAGCTCTTATATTGCTTTTGCTATACTAAAGCAAGTCACATTTAAAGGGGGCTCATTTGAATCCATGAAACATACAGAAGAGTTGGCTGACCAGATCCCCAGTGATTCAATGGGACTCCTTTACTGTAAATTACCAAGGATTTTGGACACTCTGCAGTAGTGCTCGGCTAGAACTGGAGAGAGCAAGGCTCCACCAGACTGTCTTTTAAAAAATTCCTGAATCAACAGGCAAACTTGATTCATGGCTCATTTGGGAAGAGTCCATGTTTTGTAGCTTGCGGGCTGTGACGAACCAATATGAACCACCATTTTGCTGGTTAATGCCCATCTCTCTTCCAGGCCCCGTTGACGTGGGGAACTCACTGGGTAGCTGTACATCGGTTCCTCTTTCTCAACTTCACAGTATTTACACTTTTTCATAAGCAGCTTCCAACTTCCATCAGTGCATAACTGTTTACATCCTTATTTCTGATAGGTCAACATGACCCAGAGGTGTGTTTACATTCCTAGGGGAGGTTCATATATATTTCCCAAGAGCCAGAGGAAACATCGAGAAGAGCGGGGAAATGGAAGATGCATGTATGATTCATTCTTCACCCAACTGGCCAGGTCTAACCACGTTCCAACTCTACTCTACAGTACCTTAATATTAATGAGGTGCTTGCGCAATCCCACATAGTCCCTGGACTCCTAAAGGCAAAAATCAAATCTCATTTAATTATTTCCCTAAAAGATGAGGTTGGATTTTAATATGGGGATGATGAATATTTAATAGTCTGAGCATGGTTTACATAATTCTGGCAGAAGGGTGGTCAGCTTAACCGGACCTCTTATAAATATCATCTTCCTGTATAATTGTCTAACAGAGGGGATTGGATGGGGTGGAGGTGGGAAGAACCACATTGGAATAGCTGGGATCAAAATCTTGAGGATGATCTGGAATGTTCTGGATCATACAAACATCCCCATTTCCCTGTAGCCAAGGCCAGGGAAAATAAATTTGCAGGAGTCTAGAAGCTGTAGACAATAACAAAAACCAGATGTCACCTTTGCACCAGCCAATTTCTGTAGTTAGGGATATTCCTGACATGCAGAGGCATCACGTTGTACCTGCCTTCCATTTAGGTGTTAAAGGTGAGGAGTCTCTCAAGAAGAAGAAAGATGGTGGGAAACCTACAGTAATTCATTCCCTCATGTATGGCTGAACACACAGGGATTCCTGTCTTTGGTGCTCAAAGATATTGACCTGAAATGAAGAATCTGTCCATTTCAGTTTCTCCTAGATTTGGATGCATTTTTCTAAAAATTCTTACATTCTGTCCACCTCCAAAATGAAGATAGTAGTCAAGATTGTTATTTTCTTTTAATCAAAAGCAAGCCAAAAATGGCCCATATCTAATACACTGAAGGGTTGGCGGCGAGTCCAAGTTCAAGGGGAGGAGAATGAATCCACCTTGAGTTTTAGTTTTGAAGCCTATAAGCGCTCTCCAAGGTGCTGAAATTGATCCCTCACATGACTTTAACTCTCTTTTCCCACTGGGTAAGCTATCACGTGACTGGTAAACCCCCAGGACCCTCTACAATATACACAGGGTCCATTTTAAATGCAGAGAAGCAGGAGTCAAGGGTAAATTTATCTTGCAGAGTCATGTTTACACTACACAAATACTAAAATTCTTTCTGTAATTTCAGATTTGCCCATTCCGACCATGCTACCACTTTTTTTCTCTTTGTCTTTCTTTTTTCACTAAATTTTGAAAATGAAAAATGATAACCTAACATCAACCCACAAGAGAGAGATGCCCGGCTTTTCCATTTAAATGGGTTAATCGTTAGTTAGCAAAATTATCTCTCGGAATGTTAATTGGTCCAGTCAAGAGGAACATTCATTATGGTTTATTTGATCAATCACAATGTTTCAGTCCCTTGTCACCACCCCCAACCGCCAGCCTCTTGGCTGTGGCTGCCGCTTGGGAAAATGAGTTACAACATTTCAAACAGAAGGATTTCCAAAGGGGTAGCTGTGTTGTAGAAAAAGCAACAGCAGTATAGATGTAACTAGCAGTGATGGTGCCTGGAGCTTTGGACCCCATTGGTTCTGCTTGGATCATGTGACACTGGCATACACTGGGAGAAGATGGAGGAATGGGAATAAAATTCAAGAACATGAGAGCCATATAAGATCCAGGCTGAGAACACCTCTTTTGCATCTCCTTTTGCTTGGGAAGAGCTTGGAGGGGGCATACATGCTCAGGGTGGCAATATTCAAATCTTCCCAGCAACCAGTATCAAGGGCCAGGATCATGAATTCCTAGTTGGAAGGGTCAGCAACATGCAGTCCCATAGGCTGCAGTCCATGCAGTCCCATAGGCTGTTTTCATGGGTCCCAGCTCACTTATTTAGCAGCAACCTTTAAGTAGCAAACTGGGCGGTTCCACTTTAAAGCAGGCACCATTTGCCACCCAATTCAGTGGTAATGGGGCCCACAGTAGGCTGTTAAGGGCAAACGGGCTCCCAGGGCCAGCTGGTTTGCCCCTGACGTCACCTGACCCTTCTGATCTGGTGGCTGCAATCTTCCCCTTTAGACATCTATGTTGGTGACACGCTATCACGCTATCGGTGAGCATAACCTCAGGAGCCCAAGAAGGGAAACCCTTGAACTCTACAAACTGGTTGAAGACCTCTCATTATTTGGAAGATGCATGGCAACTAAACTCACCTGGATGACTGGGAATCTTCACAGCCACCTCTCATTATTGCTCACAGAAACTCACACCTTAGCGTTTAATATATCTAATCTTCTTCCCCTCCATGTGAGACTGAATCTTTTCTCATTAATACTACCCTGTTGCTCAAGATATTGCGATTTACGGAAGCCGTATAAATGCCATATATTCATCTTTTTATGCCCTTATTTCCTTTGTTTATTATCATTTGGCTCTTAGTTATGGCTGCATCTCCTTTCCAGAGCTTTCTTCCTCTCTTCCCAACAAGCCCTGCACCTCGCAACTATGAATTTATTATATGGGACAGACCCATATTAGGCATTTCAACTGTGAGAAGGAGCAACACTCTTTGCTATACCTGGGACTAGTTTAGGGGTCCCTCTGACACACATCCTGGCTGTTCCTGAACCCCTGTCACCTTCAGGGGCTGCTTCACTCTATGGCAGGGCCAGGGCGGCATTTATAGAGCCATATTTGTAGTCAAAAATTCTGGAGGCTATTAGGTTGCTCCTCTCTTGCACTAAATGATTGGAGGCAAGGCAAGTAAGAGGTTTCTTCTTTCTTAGTGTGGTTAACCACCCTGGAGTAGGTCCATTGCATCAACGCAGGTTTGGTCAGCCAATGCTCCATAAGTCCCACTAATTCAACTGGACCTGATGTGACCACAACCTATCTTAGCATGCTAAGTCACAGGGAAGGCTGGCGCATGAAATCAACAGAACTCACCGGTAGGTTGATTCACTTTATCCTCACTGGGCTTACTCTGGTGCAATGTATGCACTAAGCCACAGGGTCTTTGTGTCTGATTTAATACGTCAGCATTAAAGTTGCTCCTTTTGCATTCAAGAGGAAGAATGCACATAATTTAGTGAAAATATCACTTTGCAAAGAACATGTAAAAGTCACTGTTAAAATACTATTCTGTAGATGGAGCAGTGGGTGGGTCGTCCTGTTTAAAGCAAAAGTGACAATTTTAACGTTAGCCCATTTAATAAAGGTCTCTCCCCCCTCCAAGCCCAGCGATAGGTCCACTGTGGCCACATGAAATGGAAGAGGCTCCTTTATGTGCTGAGCGTCATAGACAGGGCCTTATTTGTGGTGACCCCTCTGCTTTGGAATCCTGCTTATCAGGATTACAGCATGGGTGGGGTGGTGGTGGAGTATCCCCCCCCCCATTTGTAGTTTTGAAGAATATTCTTCTCTCAAAGCTACAGAAATGGAATCGGGCCTCCCTCAATGGTTGCTGCCTAGCTATGTTGGACTACAGTACCCATGGTCAGGGACAATGGTGGTTGTAGTCTCAAATCTCTGGAGAGTATCTGAGGAATCTTTCTGGAGTCATTCTGTTTTGAAAAGGAATTCTAATAGTCGCTTTGGATACAGCTGGTGAGCAGAGAGCAGTGGTGTCGTGGATTGTAGGCTCACATGGACAACGCACCAGGAGGGCGTCATCATATTGCTCACCATTTTTGCCTGGCTTTTGCCTGTTAAGCGTGACCATGGCTGCAGTCTTTAAAGCAAGGAGGAAATCTGGCCAGCAAACCACCTAAGCTGCTATGAGCTGTCCTTCTTGTGATATGAAGTAAGCTCATCAGAGATTCAAAAAGTTATTTATTTATTTTTGGGACATCTTTCTGAAGACAATAGCCAGGCTGGCTAAGGAGAATGTAGTCTTTAAAAGTAACTACTCCATGGTCTGGGGTGTGTTTACACAGAGACACACATGCTGTATATACATACCTACCTACCCATATCGGTATCGGTCAGCACAGTTGCCCTGCATATTTCTGAATTCTCTTCGATCTTGTGCTCTTTGGTACATTGCACAACAGAAGCCACTTCTAATAATAACTGTATGCAGTAAAATATAAGGTGCTTTGTTCATGTGTATTTTTTTCGCCCTGTCTTTTCTCTCTCTCTCTCTCTTTGCATTGCTCCTTTATAGAAGCTCATGATGTGGAGATTCATTCTGCGTAAAATACTGCTCTGATTTTTTTTTATTTTTAAGATTATTTTTTAAAAAACCCACATATTCGCACACTCCTTTCCTAACCTCCATGGCCAATGTGACTGCTGGGGTTAATGCAACCTTCTTCAAAGGAAAGTAAGATGTCCTTCATTTATCAAAGATTGTAGCTCTTCGCACGCACGCACGCACGCACGCACGCACACACACACACACACACACACACACACACACACACACACACAGAGACACACACAGACACCTCTGTAGTACATACTCTTTTTTAAAATCGGTGGTATCATTATTCCCTGGGATTCTGTGCAGAAATATTTTCAGTGCAGGCCAAGTGATCTATTTCACATCCCCACCCACCACATTAGCCTCTGAATATTCTCATTATGCCATTACTAATTAGAAAGTCTCTCAAATTGGCGGCTGTACGGGAAAAGAAGGTGGGGGGGAAAGACTGAGCGCTAAGCATATGGCATAATATCCTATTAATGAACACTCTAAATTCAAAAAGCAGGTCAGCTGTTCATTTCTTCCCTGTGTCACCCAGGCGAGGGAGAATGTGTAGGAAAACCCAACCTCACTGCAATCTTCACTGCTGTTGTTGTGTGTTCCTGAAATCCATAAAAGCTCAGAATGCAGGAGTGCCTGGGGTCAAACTTGGAATTCCTTTGAATCCATTTTCCCCCATAGGTGTGTGGGGTTTTTTAATTGCAGAGAATGGGGCATACAAGGGCTTGGTTTGTGGCCAGGGCTCAGACCCTCTGGAAATGGCCACAAAACCACACGCAGTGGGTCTTCCTTCTAATGGAGGCTGTGCAGCGCTGCGTCAAGTGAATCTGTTTCGGGTTTTAGCTTGAACTTTGCAGGGCCCTGGATAAGGTGCCAAACTCCAGTCGTCTCCAAAACAGGTTCAGCAGGTGGGTTAGGTTCAGGAGGAAAGTTCAGAACCCTTACTATCCTCAGAGCCACTGGCTCCCATTGACTTCTTTCCCAGTGCCACTTCCGGATCACAAGAGGATTGCTGAAAGAACCACTTAAAGCCAAAGATGGGGGGAACCTCCTAAGAGACATTGTCCCCAAAGAGTTTCCCATTTGACCTGCAGCTTCTCTGGCTCTGTAGCCAGAGACTTAAAGCACCGAGATATTCAGAAAGTTGTTGTGAGTTTTTTGGGCCATTTGGCCGGGTTCTGGAAGTTCTTCTTCCTGACATTTCACCAGGCTCTATACCTGGCCTATTCAGAGGGCAAGGACCTCAGGGAACTTGGAGTTCTCTCTGTGCTCTGGGTTCTAAAGTGTGTGAGACTGGTTTTTTTTTTTTTTTAAGTTGAGGAAACTTGTCCTATGCAGGAAAATAGGCGTTAGTCATTGTATTATGATGAAGGGATTAACAAGTTTCAATGCAATCAGGGGTAGCAACTATCCTTGATGGGTGTCATTACTTGTTCTTTTGTGTGAACTGATCACCTTTGCTCCTTGCCCTCTGAAGATGAGCCTCAGAGTCTGGCGAAATGACAGGAAGAAAAACTTCCAAAACACGGCCAAACAGCCTGAAAAACTCACAACAGCTGTCAGATCCCGGTGGTGAAAGCCTTCGAGAATACATATTCAGAAAGTCTCTCTACCCCGTGAAGTCGTTTAGAAACAGAACTTTGCTTCCCAGCTCAAATCCACATCATGATTCCTCCCTAGGTTAATAGAATGACCTGTTTTCATTCCAACTAATGATCACCTCCTGCCTTCGCAAGACTGGCCTACCAATTGGTTATAAGAATGGAAGAACATCATGGGACACCCCAATAGTAAGTCTTGACACTCTACCGGATTCTTCATTTCCGGTGCAATGGCTCCCCCCCCCCCAAAAAAAAATAATCAGGGTTTCTACAAGCAATCCGTCCTTCTCCACTTACTGCCCTTATATGTGCTTTAAAAAAAAGAAAAAGAAAACCAACACTCATTTTGTACCAGTTGCCACCGAGGTACTTTGCGCAAATTGTAGGAACCTTGCTATGTCCAAGAGGCCATTTGCACTGAAAGTGTAGAATCTTGTATAACTTCAAGGCTTCTTGTTGGGAGGTTTCTCATGGTGCCCTTTGGTTCTGATAAGAAGTTTGGTAGGCTGCTCCTAAGCACACGGCTGGCATCAGCTGATTGGAACGATGCTTCAGGCAGGTCCTTGAGAAAGCGGGAAGGATGATGGCCTGCCGCCCAAGCTTAGCTGCTGTAATCACTTCAGGCCGATTAGCTTAACCAGCAATTTGGCTGTTTCAATTTCCATGGATAGCTAGTGCATGCTAGGGAAGTGCCTTGCATTAATTTTTTTTCTTAAACATAATTAAATCAGAAATGACCCCCACAATGCCAATAAAATAAAACCTTCCATCTTTTCTCCCCTAGAACTGCTTAATTCTCATGTAACTCATCCTTAACCTAAACACCTCAGAATTTCACTGCTGTTCTTTGCCAAAGTCCTAAAACCAACATAATTTTTTTGGTTCCAGTCTTGCTTCAGAATCTTTACCTTCTCATATACAGTTTCCTTCTGCCTCGAGAATTGCCACCAAGGCATGTTCCTTTCTCTGGCAAATGTTTTTATGCAATGGCAATGGAAACGTAAGGGGTGGGGGAGAAGAGAAGAAAACTTGAGAACGGTTGTGAAGGATTCAACTGGCAAGGAAAGGGGCTCTCTCAAACACCCCCGAGTTGATAAAAAGTGACTCTTTTCCTTCCGCCTGGAAGTATTAGAAATCCTGTTGGATTCCACTTACCTTTCCCCTTGCTCACAGTTTACACGCTACACCCGTTGTGATTTCTATTACTATGTTGCCAAGGAGCTAATTTATTCCAAAGAACTTGTGTTTTTATTCCCAGCAAGTGATGAGCTAGACCCCAGCCTTCAAACCCATGTCAATCTCCGGCGACGGAAAATGTTGGTTAGTAACTTTTTTGGACTGGGGTCTTTTCTCGCGCTTTCTAAAGCTTCTGTTTCTGCTCTTTGCATTTTAATGGGGTGGGGGGAACAGTCCTGGTTTTGTAACTCTAGCCTTGCGGAAAATAATAACTGCCTCCCTGCCCCCTCCGGCCACTTTTTGTTCTTTTCAGAAAGCTTTTGTGTCTTGCGGGGGGTGTGTCTCCCCCCCTCTCTGATTTTTCCCCACCATCGGGCACAAAGGGGCAAAGGTGACCACCTTCCACTTTCTAGACCTCTCTGCTGGACCTCTAAAATGAAATCTCTCCCTGCCTCTCTGAAAGGAAAAACTAGGTCAGACCAAGAGATTATAAGCACAGGAATCCCCGATCTCCAAGGAATACCCCAAATAGCATTTTCATTATTGGACTCTGCAGGTGAGAAGGGATGGGACCACGGGTGGTTGTACCCTGAGGTGTCCCCATTGGACAGCTTTATTGGGCAGCAGGTATATTCATGGCAGACAAGTTCATCTTGAGGTCTTTGCTATGACCAACGAGTCTCTTATCATCTTCTGCTGGGGCAGGGGTCGCAAGTAATGGGCAGGGGTATCAAGGAAGAGAAGATACCCAGGCCCCTCTTCTTGAGCTTGGCACGACTGCTGATGGCTGGCATCACCCTTAGGCCATCACTCCCCCTGTCTCACAGCTGGGGGGGGGTGCTACATCTGCTTTTGCCACTGTTCAGTCTTACCAACCTTAATCCACTTGGAGACCAGACATGATTGTAGCAGTCACGTGCCATCAAGTTCATTCTGATATAAGGCAGTCATTTTCAGGTCTCTCCAGGTAGACAGTACCCAGAAGTGGTTGGCCTACTCTTTCTTCCAGGGCTGCCCTGGCATCAATGTCTAGCTTGCCCAATGCCACAGAGGCTGGTTCTGCTCACTGAAGGCACAAGTAGGGAATTGAACTCCCCAACCTCTGGCACCGCTGTCAGAGACCTAACCCACTGAGCTATCCAGACTCTTCAACGTTATCCTGAAATGGTAGATTTCCCCCCAAATTTGCACTCACGGGGCCAAGTCACATATTAGTAGGTGAACATAATGTAGATGCACAGTGCACATCAGCTCTAGACATTGCCTCTGACTGGGTACGTTTAAAACAATAGGCAAATTTTGGATTTCTAGCAGAATGATGCCCCCCACCCCCACAGACATCCAGGGGTGGTAAACAGTCTCAGCCAATGATGCCTCCTCCCATCCCTTCACTGTGTTAAAAATAAGATCACGCCAGCAAGTGGGTGGCTGGCATTGACTTCTTCTGTTCCAATTAAACAGGCCCCAAAAAGAAGGGGAGAAAATTATAAACTGGGCTAATTACTTAGTGCTCTCTGGGAATACTTGACACAGAGGAATGATAGAAGAAGAAGAGAAGAAAAGTTTGAAGGAAAGCTTTCTTTTGCCACTGAATGCAGGCATTCCTCCTTTTGGGGTGTGGGATTCAGCTGTGTGAAGCTCGCTGAGTGACCTTGAAGCAGCCATATATGCTCCCTCATCTGACCCGAGTTTATAGGGTTGTGGTGATGGTGAATTGGGGTGACCTCCCTCCATCCCACCAATCTTGAATTGCTCTAGAAGCTGCCACTGTTACCATCACCCATCCTCCCTTTTCTTTCTCCACTTGGCTGCAATCCTCATAGCATGCTCTGGGTGGCCTAGTCCCAGACAAGCACTTAAGACCTCTTAGCTTTACAAAAGACCATAGTAGAATGGAACCTGCTAGAAATGAGTTTGTGGCTCTCCTCTGCCAGAGGTAGAGGAACTTTGTGATTAATGAAGACAATGACTTCATCACTACTCCTACTCCTACTCCTACTCCTACTCCTACTCCTACAAAACCATGTATATTTGATGGGTTATCAAGTTATTCTGTTATGTTTGAACACACATAAAAGGGAGACCAGAAAGCATTTCAGTTACTGCAATTCTTGCTTATTTAACTTTTTGGGTCAGTCTCTCCAGAAGAGCTAAGTCCCAGACTTATGAAGTAATTAGGGATGGACCCATAGTGTTTTACTACTGTTTAGCTACACCCTATCTCACCACCCTTACAGTAGACTCTTTATGAAGAAGAATAGCTTTGTGGCCTCAAAACAGATTTGTCTGATTCAATGATTAGTCTAGTTGGAACGTCTGGTTAGCAATCGTTCCAATTTTCATAGGGGTTTGGGTCCATGGCTAGATAGCTTAGTGGTTTAGTTAATATGCCGTGGAGACAGAGGTTAGGAGTTCTACTCCATAGGGTCTCCAAGGAGAAAAGCCAGCCTGGGTGGTCTTGGGCAAGCTGCACAGTCTCATGATGACCTCAGAAGAAGGAAATGGTCAACCACTTCTGAGTACTCTTTACCAGGCAAACCCTGAAAGGCTTGCCATAATTCAGAATTGGATTAATGGCACATCATCATCATCATCATCATCATCATCATCATCATCATCATCATCATCATCATCATCATCATCATCATCATCTCATCATCATCATCATTACTGTTGTTAGTGAGCTGCTTTAGGGCTCAGCCACCACATGTGAGGGAAGGGACCTGGACAGACAAGATGTCCTTTTGGTTCTGTGAGCTAATTTAATTGTTGTTAAGAACCAAACTATGACATATTATGACACCTCTTATCCAAAGCCCCTGTTTCCTGTCTGCTCTGCATCAGTTCTAGCTTGGAAAAGAGTAGAAGATTTTGAGTCTAAACCTCACAGGAGCTGTCCCAGGTACTGAACCTCAACCACAAAACAGGTCCAACATTAGTTTGGATAGCTTTGTCTACTTTCAGCTTGAGCCCCAGTGTGGGCTCATTGCCCTGGTGAAAATAACATCAGCATGAACCTCCATTGGGTGGAAGACAGATTTCCCCTGGCATCATATATTGTGAGCGATCTCTGTGGCGCAGTGGTTAAATGCCTGTACTGCAGTTAAAGCTGTGCTCACAACTTAGGGTTCAGTCCCAGGAAACTGGCTCATGGTTGACTCAGCCTTCCATTCTTCCAAGGTCAGTAAAATGAGTACCCAGCTTGCGAGGGTGGCAATGTGCAACCTGCATAATTAAACTGTAAACCGCCAAGACACCAAGCATAGGGGGAATGTCTGGGTCTTGAAGGAACGACCAGGAAGTGTTAGCTCCACAAAAGACAAGTTGAAAGCTGTTAAGTTTTGTTTAAGATTTGTTTATTGATATTGGTCAACATAACTGCCTGTATTTTTTACTCTTTCAAGGGAAACACAACTGCAAAGACTGCAGTTAATAATTCACCACAGTACCACTGGAGGGGTCGAATATATATATACTATCTCAGGTTGTTTGCGAATGGTCTTTTAAAACCAATTCCATTAGTGCAGAGGAATATCTTTTCTCAAAATGACATAGAAATTCCCCATCATCTTATTCAGAGTATAGCCAACAGCAATACAACCATATGACGCCCCCCCCCCACCCAGCACATCTGCAGGGTTGCCAACCAGGTATAGACACAAAACGCACCAATATGCAGTAATTATTAGTTAGCTTTCAGTCACAAATCACAGCCACTGGTCTAAAATGTCCTAGGAATGTAGAGCTTAGATTGGGACCATAAGGTTCTTCAACCGTGTCGCCCATTCCTCAACATGTTATGTGTGGCAGCTACCAGCATCTCTATGGTCAAACTAATCTTAGCTTGAACTTTGCTCATTCCAAGTTCTGGATTTTGCTAGCTGCCCTGGCCAACATGTCTTATACCTCCAGAAGTCACCTTCAGCCCTCCTTAATCCCTCCAGGGCATCCTCCCAAGCGGCACACGAAGCAACCACATGACCAAACCAATAAGACGGGGTTTAATGACCTGGGAACTTGCACTGGGGGCAGTCGGTCATGTGCTATGGAGAAGCTAACTCACCCCGTGGTTGGGTTGAGTGATTCTTCTTCAGCTGTCATCCAGAACATCATCCCCCCTTGCAGATGGTCATCTCCCAAAGACTGTAGACCTTGAGTGTATTATCTTTTGTTGGCAGAAAAGTGCAAGGAGGGGGTGGCGCACATGCGTGTGTGTTATGGGTGGCATGTTCCTTACCTGAGGCATTTTACATTGGAATTCTGTTCACTGCAACCCTATTACATGTTCGCTAACTATAAACCATTTGATTTATATTCATTAACCAGTTCCAGACATCACCGGTGGCATAACTTTAGCGCCGGACATGCCACGGTCGAGGGGAGAACCGAAATTCCAGTTAATTAAAGGGCTGTAATTGTTGTCCGGTACAAGTATCTGCAGGGCATGGAGCTTGACAAATAATTTTTCATTGCCCTCCCCTTTTTTCCTTCTTCTTCCCCCACCTGTGCGGGGTTTGTGAGCCTGCAACTTTATGTGGGTTGTAACATTTATTTCTATTTTTATTTCTTGAAAATTTCTGCCTTAAAAGCCCCTCTCATTTCCTGACAGATTGCCAGGCACAGTGCTTGCACAAGACTAAAGAGGAGGGTTGAGAGATTAAGAGTTGGAAGGGAAAGTTAAAACTCCTCTCCCTAAATGAAGCACTAAACGATGAAGATTTGGGAGATTTTCAAAGGGTGGCACCAGAAGATTGCCATATACAGGAAGCCCCCCTCCGTCCCTGCAGTAGCTAAGAGTGAGGGTTTTGGAATGTACAGGATCATGGGGTCCTCAGGAGCTCACTGAGTTCCCTTGCAAGCATGCATGAAAATCCATGAGCCCATCAGCCTTGCGAACCCATTCTTGCAAACATGCATCGAACCCATCAACTCAACAGGTCTAGCAGAATTATAGGTTCAAAAAGTTGTGGAGCAGAAAACCAGTGCTCGGGATAAAATTACTCCCTTCACCCCAACACCTCCAGATTCTCACCCCTACGAATTCTCCTCTGCGGCCAAGATTGTGGGAGTTTCCAACAATTCTTCCTGAGGCTTTAGGTGAATGCACCACAAAAGAGGCTTGCTACTAGTCCTTTCACAATGCATAACACTGGATGTAACGTGCCGTTTTAAGTTGTTTTCACAAATGTCAACACAAAACCGTTGGCAACAAATACGAAGGGCGGCGTTGACAAAAACGTTGACTGAGACCGAATCTTGTTTTGAGTGCTGCTGTTCCAGAAGGCTGGGGCTGACCCAAATCTCCCTGCTGCCTGAGGATGATGGGGAAGCATTGTGACTTCTTCATCATCACTTCCCTGGCCGTTGTTAGTGTCTTGGCATCAGCCATTGTCTTGCTCTCACTCTGAAAGATGGGACAGGGGTGGGGAGCAGGGGAAGGAGAGGGCAACACACACACACACGCACACAGCAGAGCTTGGAAACGTAGGGGGAAGATTGGACTACAACTCCCAGAATCCCCCCAGCCAACATGGACAAAGAAGTCATGTGGACCCATGTCCAGCTAGCGTAAACCACAACAGACCAGATGGATGCACAGTCTGACCCAATATAAACACCTCGGCTCTGTGCTCTGTTAAAAAAATGATTTTACACACAGAGATACAGAGACAGAGTAATGCTGCAGCTTGTGTCATGAGAAGGAGTAACTCCTTCCTGGTGAAAGGATACACACCAGTGGATTTTTCTTCATGTTGGAATACAGGAGCCGCCTGCCAGAGGCAATGATGAATAGCTTCCAAAAGTCTTGGAAGCTTCGTTTTCAAGAAAGCATTCAACCTTCAAAATGTCCTTCACTGAAACTTGGGGAGGGGGGAGTAGGGGGTCTCGACCTTGCAAGATAAACACAGGACAAAGAAAATTTAGACACGGTCTATTCGGCCACAGGTTTATTGGGGTTCATTTAGAGGCACTCCTGAATTAGAGGATATAAGATTGCAGCCCAGAGGGTGAGAACTTCTCTGCTTTAAAACATCTTCTGCCCTCAGTTTTGAAAATGAGATAGCAGGATCTCCGCCACCTTTCTCAGCCTGGCTGGGACTGAACCTCATTGGGCCTCTTTTCTCCTAGAATGCACCAGTCCAATGATTCTACAGTTCTACTCAAGTTCTTTCCATTCCAAAAACATGGGGGGAAATCCAGAGAGTAGGGTAAATCGGTGGTTCTCAACCTGAGGGTCCCCAGATGTTCCTGGATTGCAACTCCCAGAAATCCTGGCCAGCTCAACTAGTGATGAAGACTTCTGGGAGTTGCAGTTCAGGAACATCTGGGGACCTACAGGCTGAGAACAACTGGGCTAAATCCTTCTCCAAAACAAACTGAAACAAAATTTTTGCTTTCATCCATAGCATTGGCCTCAGTGAGGACCATCCAAGGGGGGAAACAAATACGGATGAATCAGTTGGAAATTAAATGAGGCAGACCTATTTAAACCAGCACCTGGAAATATTGTTTTCTTGTACTTCATCTCCCATAACCTCCTAGCTAGCATCAGGTTGTTCTGTTCTTACGTTTTGAGATGGCAACATCCAGAATACCAAAGCCGTCCTGGGAGCTGTAGTCCCCCCAAAATAGTTTTTCCATGCTCTGGTCTTAATTCAGACTCACCCTCTTCTCCCTCACGCGGCATGCAGGGAATGAGTTGTGCACGGAATGGTGGGAAGAGCGGGGGGGAGCCGTTAATAAGCCCACAAGTGAACTGTTGGTAATGAGAAAAGAAGAACAGCAATCAGTCGGCACCAAACACAGCATCCCGCTGGTCCAGAGCCGGCATGTGCTGACGGCAGGGTGGTAATGAGGGAGGAGGCTTAATATGGAATTGGAAGTGTAATTATGAAAAAGCGTTAGATGTTGCGGTAATGTCGCCTTTAATGTTTTCGCTGCCTTCGCCGCCGACGCTGCCCACCCGATCTACCCCCTGGGCCTGTTCCTCCCACCTCCCCATCATCCCAACCTGACCCACAAACACTCATTCCCCTTGGATGAATCCCCATCAATCCCAGGAAGACAGGAAGAGAGGGAAATGTGTCAGAAGCCCGCAGAATCCCGGTCTTGTCGCTCTGTTTTGACTTTGTGAAGCGAAATCCTGAGAACACAGAAGGATGGGTTATTCTGCTGCCTCGTCATGGAAATTAACACCCAGCCAAGTTCTCCTTGCCCCTTTCTGCTACAGAGTTCCATACAGGGAGGTCCTACTAGAAACCTAATAAACTTCCCTTTCTCCTGACTTGAAGCTACTGTGGTCAGCTCCGACAGTTAGTCACACAAAGCTTCCCAGCATTTCAGGTACAAAATATTGGTGCAAGAGAAAGTTTTGCCATGCGAAATACTTGAATTTGCCATGACAATCATATTTTATTTTATTTTACAGTGGTACCTCAACTTACGAGCTGCTCTACTGACAAGCAGTTTGACTTAAGAGCAGAAAACCATTGGCGTTTTAACTGCTGCCTTAGAAATTTTAGATGCATTCTCCTCCACTTAATTTTTTTTATTTTTTTCAACTTTTCAATTTATGTTTTTGATTTTTAGATACAGCTGCTCTACTTATGAGTTGTTCAGCTTATGAGCATGCATTCGGAACGGATTAAACTTGTAAGTAGAGGTACCACTGTGTTTTATTTTGTTTTATTTTTGCCATGCCAAAGACTTTAATTGATGCTAGAAGAGAACACAACACAGGTAGTAAGGGAATTCAGAATTGAAAAACAGAGGGCTGAAATCCACTGATCTCAGTGGGGGCCAACCAATGACCTTGGGTCAAAATAGTTAGTGAGGTCAGTATGGTGACAGAATGGCAGATAAATCAACAGGTGATTGGCTGCAGGAAAGTCATAAAAATAATTGATAGGCTGGATGGACTTGCTTGCTTTTTTAGCAAGGTCGGAGGTCAGAACCAGAGATTCTACCAGGCTACTGTTCTCCAGGAAAACCTCTTGAGATCCCAACATGGATTAGTTGGCATGCCGGGGGTTGAAAATGTTGTTTTTTGGTTTTTGTTTTAAATCAGAGTACGATCCCCAGAATATCTGTTGCTTGGGGGATTTACCAAACACGAGTCTCCCTGAGATCAGGGGGATTCCTTCAAAATCAGGAGGGGCACAAGCAGTGGAGGGATGTCTTATGAGGCATTCGTCTTAAGTGGTACCACTGTAAGTCAAGGTTATGATACTTTGAACCTATCATAGAGGACAGGTGTCCTCTTATGAGAGGGTCCCCAGCAAAGAAGGGAGCAGTAGGGAAAGAGGAAGATTTAACATGAAATAGATCCAATCAGGAAAAGACGTCACGGCCATGAGGACTAGAAACTTCTCTTTCAATAGAACATAAGACACCTGGAGAGCCCCACAGGACAGCTATTGTGTAACGTGAATTGTAATGTGAATCTAAGCCTGACGATTTCCTTAGGGGATTTTCGTTCACTTGGTCAAGTTTTGCCGGGTGATCGAGCAGTTCTTACAAGGTGCAAAGGCGCCGTCTTTCTTCCGAGTTCACCTCCACTTAATAGAAAGATTCTGCCTCGTCCGCACCGGAATGAGCTGCACTTCATGTCAGCGGCAGCTTCAGCAGGCGTTTCAGCGGTAGGCCTCCATCTCACACGGGGATCTTGATGCCACAGCCGGCCTTCTTGGCTTTTTCCAATTTTTCACTACACTGGCCATGAATAAATCAGCAAAACCTATCAGATGGCTGCAAATGGGAAGACCCGGCGCGAGGCCCCACTTCAGTCGTCAAGAAGGAGCATCTTCATAAAGCTGGCCGGGAGCATCTCCACAATGCCCCCTGGCTCTCATCAGCAGCACATTCGTTTGTACGCCAAAGGCCTCCGTTGCCTCTGCCGATCGGGCACGCGAGGTAAAAAGCTCAGCTCCTTCAGCACAAGGAGAACACCTTTCGGCCGCAAAGGCAGCTGCTCCAACCTGGGTGATAAAACTCCTGAGGCTGCCATCAAAGCAAGGGTATTAAATCATCCCAGATGTGACCTTCAGTTCTTCCGCCCACTTTGTTTAAGCCCAAGCCGCAACTAGGCGGACATTCTAGTGATTCAAAAATCTATTTAAATGGACTCCGCTTCGGCGGCAAACCATGTGAAGTCATGTTAAAACAACGTTATTTATTTATTTATTTATTTATTTATTTATTTATTTATCTATCTATCTATCTATCTATCTATCTATCTATCTATCTATCTATCTATCTATCTATCTATTTATTTGACTTATCTACCGCGCCATCTGGCATAAAAGCCACTCCGGGCAGTTTACAGATTTTTAAGGCAGATGATGAAATATAAAAACATAAAACAAAAACAACAATAGACTGTAATTAATGTTAACTCAAGCACATTCTTTTGCTTTCTAATAAGGGGCTATAATGCCCAATGTGTGACATAATGACCTGCCACAATGTTGACTTTTTGCCAAAATGAGAAGTTTACTAATGATTCTTTTAAGCGATGAATAATATTCTAGCCCTACAAGTCAATTCTGTGTTGTGGTGACATCTGCCAGGGTTTTCTCGGTATAAAATACTCAGAGGTGCTTCGCCAGTTTGTTTTTCTCAGTGTCCCTTGGCCCAAGGCTACCCAGGTTAGCTCTTCTCCCTGAAGGCACACTGGGAGAATGAACTTCCCACCTCTCGCTCCCCAGCCAGATACTTAAACCACTGAGCTGTCTAGGCATAATCATATGCTATTATCCAGTCAGTTCTGACCTACAGCAACCCTTTCCCGTTTTTCTCTCTGGAAAGAGTCCTGTACTCAGAAGTGATTTGCCATTCCTTTCTCCTAGGACCGCTCTGAGACTTGCCCAGGGCTACACAGGTTGGCTCTCCTTCCTGGAGGCACACTGGGAAACTGCATTTCCAAACTCTGGCTCCACTGCCAGATACCCAACTCACTATCAATCAATCAATCAGCCAACCAACCAATCAACCAACCAATCAATCGATTGATTCACTGCCAGATACCTTATCTAGCTAGTTATCTAGCTAGTTATCTAGCTAGTTTTTAAAACTATTACAGTTATTAAATGTATTATGTGTATTATTTGCATGTATTGTGTGTTTATTTGCTTATTTTACTTATTTTTTCTACTGTTTATTTAATTTACATTTTAGTTTATTTCTTATTTGCATTTATGTAAACCGCCCAGAGTCCCTTCTGGGAAATTGGTGCGGTATAAAAATGCAAAAAATGAAAAATAAATAATTTTTGTTGGGTATTTTTAGGCAATCAGGAGGATTTAAAAGTGTTCTGCTTATATACCGCCCCATACCACTTTAAGTAGTCTCTGGGAGGTTTACAATTTTAATTACAGTGTGCAGGCTACACATTGCCCCCCCCCCAGCAAGCTGGGTACTCATTTTACCGACCTCGGAAGGATGGAAGGCTGAGTGAACCTTGAGCCTGCTACCAGGGATTGAACCCCAGGTCGTGAGCACAGTTTTACCTGCAGTACAGGCATTTAAACAAAGCAAAACAAGATAAAACACACAAAAACAAACAAAAACCCACCCCCAAATAGTACAGTAAGTTACTTTCAAATACTGTGATGGGAAAAATGTAAATGTAAAAAATGTTAAAAGGGCTGTTTAAAATTTCAATATTATATACCAGTTAAATAACAACCCTTGGGGTTCTTTGGGAATATGCTTGTATTTTCTTACTTTTTGAAATTAATGTTCCAACCTTAACATTCCCAGTTGATCCCAAATGGGACTTTGAACACATCATGCCATAAGTTGTATTTTTTCAAAATGCAAACACACAGAGAAGAAAAAGGCCTCCTATACAAAATGTAAAATGTGCTTGTCGATAAGGTAATTCCCCAGCAATCAGGCAAAATTAATTGTATGAACATCAGCTGATCAAATCCACTTAATACGTGGGGATATGTAAAAAGCTAGAATGTAATTTCATTAGCAATCTGTTCCGTCCTAATGAAATTTTCTAATAACACTTTCATTTTGATTTCTGTTGGGGAGATGATGATGATGATGATGGAGATACTTTCCCTTTCGTATTTTTTTTTCTTTTTCTTTTTCTTTTTAAAATTACTATTCCAACTAGCTTCCTAAGATAGTTTGAGGAACTTCTCTGTTTCATTCTCTCCCTTATTTTTTGATGTGATGTTTTCCCAGCTATACTTTTTTCCACATAAAAATTCTGTTTAACACTGCGCTGCGCCCCCTCCTCCCCATTCATATGGTTAAAATTCTTAGCTGGGCAAGTAAACAGGTTCATAAACACCAATGCTACATTCTCATCACTGGCTTAAATTGGACTCCTAATGAAGAATACTAACAAAAACCAAGCACAGGCACCAGAATATGTTCAGTTGTTCAAAGCCACCCCTGGAGTGAACCTTTGGCCCTCCAGATGTTTTGGACCACAACTCCCACAGTCCTTTGTCGCTGGCAATACAGGCTTGGAATTCTGGCAGTTGTGGTCCAAAACATCTGGAGTGCCGAAGGTTTGCCACCACTGCGTCCATGGCCTGGCCTTGTCCTTTGGGTTCCCCCAATCTCAGGAACGGGTTCTTTCTAGAGAATTAGAAATGGGCATGATGAAAGTTCACGGTACTGAATTATGAATGGGGTTGGAATGCCACCCAGCTGACCCAAAGTGGGTTCGTCCCAATTTGCATCCCCTTTATTTTGTCACAAAAGTGGCTAAGGAGGGTATTATAATACCCTTTAAATGATCACAACCCTTGAGCCTCAGAACAGGGAGGGATCCTGTGGAGGTGACAGTGGGGGATTCCGCAGCCTGAGACCTAACCCACTAAGACATACTCTTTTTGTGTAGTGTGTCAATTGGCTACTCCGTCTCTGGACCTAGCAGTACAGCATTGAAATCCAGGCTGATGACATTAGTGGGCCGCTCTCATCAGCATCCCTTATCCTTGACAACACTGGCTAAAACTAGTGGGAGTTGCCGTGTGAAAACCCTGCAACGCTCATACATTTCCCCCAAAATGTCTTGTTCCCCAAGTCTAAACTTTTTAGAGAAGTAAATCCATCACTCCGCCTCAGAGTGACATCTCAGTGCTTAGGGAAGTTACTTTTCTGGAACACAAGCCCCAAAGGCACTTCTGTTTCTTGAGTTGATTTGAGGACCCATTGAAAGACGGATCACGACGACACTTCTAAATAAATAAGCAGATTCGCAGGTGCGGTCTACCAGAAACTGGGGCCTAGGGGGGAAAAGCTGGGTCCCAGCTTTGGACCTAGAGGGAGCAGAGGATCCTGGGGAATCTGAAGGGGGTAATTGCTAAGGCGTCTCTTTAGCATAAGCGGTTCCAGAAAGGCAAGGAAACGAGGCACGCGGAGGCCTTTGAGGCAGGTTCGTACTGATGACATTGTCTATCTCTGGCATCGTCTCCCCTCCGCCCCCGGCTCCCCACCTAAGAGTGCTGACAGGCGCAACTTTGACGGTGAGTAGACTGTACCAGGGCACCTTTGCTTTCAAGCCAGATGTGCTGACGTGGACAAGAACCAATTCAGGTGGGCATCCAAACACGAAAAGTCCTTGCCTCTTTCCATGAAATGATTGGCAGGATGCCTCCTTTTACGGATCGCAAGCTGGCCGCTGTTCTCTTTCTTTCTTTCTTTTCCTGATGAATGCTACGAAATATTCCCCCCATCTCTCTCTCTCTCTCTCACACACACACACACACACATGCATGCATGCACGCACACATGCACACACACACAGAGACACTTTTCAAAGAAAACACATTCTAGACTCAAAGCAAAGTGAAGGAAGCACTTTCCGATTTTAATCGTTCACCTGATTTCGGGGAAATTGGTTCTGAACCTGCGAAAAGCATGAGAAAAGAGGGGGTGGGCTCCACCTACAAAAGAGACAGGTTTTGTCAGCTCCCCCCCCCCCGAAAAAAATGGGGGCTTCGTCTCGTAAAAGACAATCAGAGTGGAAATGCTGGCTCTGCTCATAAAGCAGCACCCATGATGGAGTGTGTGTGTGGGGGGGGTGCTCTGATGGTTGCTGTTGCACAGACTTATTTTCCTAAAGAAGGTATCTCCGAAGAAGGGGCATTAGCAGTACAGTGCCTACAACCATCCATGTTAATTTGGTGTGGAACTTCTACCCATCCAATTACACACTGGGGAATTTGGGGTTTTGCAGCCCAAAAAGTAGATTTTCCTGAGTCCATGCATTTTATCTCCATGAAATCCTTGACTAGTAAAGAGATCGTGTGGATTAGCTTGATAGATAGATAGATAGATAGATAGATAGATAGATAGATAGATAGAT
>JAHTLZ010000038.1:8568776-8580024 GCA_023846285.1 Phrynocephalus versicolor | reverse complement strand
AGATAGATAGATAGATAGATAGATAGATAGATAGATAGATAGATAGAATTATTGCATCTTGGGTGATACTGTGAAATTCACTTGTGGAATACTTTGTAGTTACCTCTTTTTTTTCCTAAATCCGTCAATAAACTTTTTCCAAAGACATGAACCCCCTCTCCCCTGTCCATCAACCCACCTCCAAAAAACTCTGACAAGCTCTCCTTACTCAAATTGACCTAATCCATAATGCCTCCAAAGTGTCCAGACGGAAAACCAGGAGTATCATGTTCACTCCCAAAGCAAACACCCTTCCTGGGACTCTCAGATGATTCTCTTTGGAGAGGCCAAAGTTCAGCCTCCAGCCTCCCCCCCCCCCATCTAAAACTTCCAAAACCCAATGGACCTTTAGCCACTGCACTGTATGTAACGGAACAAAGGGAAAGCCCAGCGCAATCCATCTTCGCCACTGCAGCCAAGTGTGTTTCGGTTGAGTAGGTTCCCCTTGTGGGACAAATGTGGGGGAGGAGAAGCGCCCTGTTTTTTGAGCAGCAGGGAATTTCCCTGTCGTCTCTTCTTATGGTCTTTGTGCTGATGTGTGAATCCAGTAGAAGATCACAACCCATTGAGGTCTGGGGTTCATTCTACCTCAAACCTGAGAATCAGGGTATTATTCAGAAACGCAGGTGAAATGGACAAGGAACTTTTCTACATTCTGGATGAAAGACCAGCTCCAAGAATGAACAAATTCTTCTAGCTGTTTGCGGCTGGTTAAAATCACAATATTGTTGGCTGTTTTCTTGGCATTGTCTCGGCAGAAGTGTAGGTTGTCTGGATCCTTCCTTCCTTCCTTCCTTCCTTCCTTCCTTTCTTTAAGAAAAGTTGTGTAGTACATTACTCCCCTTGTCTCTTCCTTTCTCTTAATTAAAAAAAAAACTGCCTGGTCCCGGACTGTGCGGAAGGCTGTTGCATCGGATGAAGAAAGTTGTCATTTACAAGAGATTATGCCACAAGTTAATCTTTGTGGGTGTTTTACAAAGGAATTGCCTGGGAAAAAATGGCGGATATAGATTTTTAAAAAGTTTGTTTCTTGTAAACAATCTCCTGTTTGCTACGTGTAACTAGTTACCTAATACAGTATATAACTTGTGCCTGGTGCTGTTTCCCTTTTCCCACTAACTAAGGTGCAGCCATTGTACCTCAGTGACAAATACAACTTCATAAGGGATCAGACACACCCCTCTTCAGCACTGCAACTACGGCTTTTAAAGTTACTTTTACCGTTAACAAGGCAGAGCTGGTCTTGCTCCATGGTGGAGGTTCTGCCCTTGCTTTGTTGGGTGCAGAACAAGAGGAGTGGGCGTTGAATGCATCTTCTCCCATAGGCCAGTGACTTGCTCCATTTGGTTGCTGGTGCTCTCAAGCAGCTGGAAAGTAATTTTTCTAAGGTCCAGTTTCAACCAGGAGACCTCTTCCTAAGCCCTGTCACTATCACTCCCTGAATCCTTCAGCTAAGAGATTCTGGGAGGTCTCCAAACTCTTGGGCTTGTCTTACATGTTTCCTTCGGTGCTTTTTGCTGAGTAGAAACTCCTCCAAAAGGTCTTCTCCCTTGGTCCACAGTGTCCTTGTTTACTTCCGCACGGATCATCGTGTTGATCTTTCCTGTCCGTCAAATGTTGGAGGGTAGACATTTAACTACAGGGGGACGAGACTGGGGCTGAGGACTGGCCCCAGGTTCTGTACTTTGCGGAGGTCTTTCATACCAGGATTCGGCTCATTTGCATATCTCCCGTGATGTTTGAGGAGACCCGCCGTTCTCCTCGCCAGCTTTGGAGGTCAGCACGACCCAACAGCAAGCATGTTGTGGCTTTGGTTGTCAGTGGGAGCCCACCGTGAAGGATAACCTCTTCCTCTCATTGTCATTGCGTACGTGTGTGCTTCAAAAACGTAGCAGCTTTCCTCTAACTGCAATGTGTACTCCCTGGAAAGTGGAGACATCCTCGTGGAGCGGTTGACGCTAGGAAGTGATTTACCACCAGTACAATGAAGCGAGAGAAATAACACTTCTAATCTCTGGCCCAGCAGTCCTTTGTGTATATATAAATATATGTGAATGCCAAAAGATCAAATTAATTGTATTACAGCACCGAAAGGGAATCACCCCTTCAAAAAACTATTTTGTCTGCCTCTGGTGTGACTTCCTATAATACATTTGCAACACAGAGTGTCTGAGAATACTGAATAATGCCAGTCTTATGTCTGCAACTCTGTTTTCAGGATGCTTTGAAGCCTTTTTCTGATTTCAGATGCATTTCTGGGTGGCCTTGTTTCATCTTTTCAGGAAGGAACTGGATTTCCTTATGCTCCTCTGAAAAAATTTCCATCCCCTCAGATCTGAGGAAGAATATCCCTAGGAAGTTTCTGAATCTAGCCCAAAATCCAAATGCATGGAAGCCCTGGATGGGTTGTTTGCATCTTTTCTAACATTCAACCTATCATACTGTGCTTGCTTTTCACGAGTACTCTTCTTTTCAAGGGGCAAGGACTCTAATTTTGCACAGAAGCAGTCTGTACAAATTATGGAGGGGGGAAATGGGATTTTTGTCTCACTATCCCTTGTAGGCCAGCAGTCCCCTAAGATTTCAACATTCTTGGTTGGGGTATGATTGAGGAAAATGGCAAGTGTCCTTTATAAACTCTATTTTCACTCCCCTAAATTTCTCAGCCTGAGATGTTTTTACCTTACTGCAATAGCAAAGATGGCTCAAGAGGTTTCCCATTGGGGTGGCCACTCGGTCTCTGTGGAAAATGGGCAGGTAGGAAGGGGTGGACAGAGAAAAGGGAAGAAAGGACTTCAAAACATTTCCATAACCAGCCAAGCAGAACCTATTTTCTCTCCTGGCACAATTAACAGCACCAACATTTACCCCCCCCCCCCAAAAAATGATTCCCTGTGCTTTCAGTTAAGTAGAGGCAAGTATATTAGATAGCAGCAAGGGGTTGATCTTAATGTGCCTTTTTTTCTGAGAGAGAGGGAGGGAGGGAGGGAGACTAGAGAGGGAAAACCTAGTATTTCCTTTGTACAAATAGAAGGGCTCTAAATTCTCTGTAGGCAGTAAAATCAATGCCGTGGAACCATGATAACAAACACAAGGCAGCCCCCTCTTGCCTTCTCTTGCTCTCGCACACATATTCTCTCTGTCTCTTTTGCTACATCCCCCCAATTAATTAAGCCTTTCACGGGCATGTAATTAGGAACATTAGCAAGTCATAAAATTGCCGAGAGTCTCTAAATTATGTGCTGGCCCAAAGCAATTTGTTTTTAATTCCTTTTGAAGACAATAGCACTGTAGGGCCCAATAGATCTTCATAGTGGTCTACTGTTTACTTCTTTATGACTCTATGAAGATCTAACTGTTTCTACTGCTCCCCGATGCACCCAAACAGGTTCTCCCGCCCCTTTGTATGTTTTGAGTACTGGAGGCAGATTTCATTGGGGAAACTGTTCATAAAAAGCATCAAGAGCTAACACTTCCCGTTGGGCTTGCTGGATCAGTTCTGATATGATCCAGGAGAAAAGCATAGCAAAAGAAGCTTAACCATGATCTGGTGTGACATGAGAATGGACAGACCATGGTTTGAGACTGGCAGACAAACCATGGTCTGAATGAACTAGGCAAACCCCAGTTTGCAATAGACCTGGCTGGGTATGATGTTGGAGGTGACAAGCTATGGTTCCACAACCTGAATGTGTATATTGTAGAGATGGAAGTTCATGTATGATCATACCCCATATCATAGGCTTACATCCAAATGATAGCTACATCTAAAGTCTACACTTTTTTGAATTCCCTTACTCAGGAGTGTAGATTAGCCCATCCTTACAATTCTTCCAGTAGCAGGTGAAAAACTTCTGTTTTAAATTGGCTTTCAACTTTTAAACCTTGTGCGGTTGATATTTTTAAAAGAAAGCAGCATTTTTAAAAGAATCAGGCAATTTAAATTTGTTTCAACTTTTTGAACGAACAACTCTATATTGGATTCTTAATTGGATTCAGAACATGGTGCCTTTCCTGGGAGGAATGAGTTAGAGTTGTAATAACGACAACACAACCAGGACTTTGCCCCTCAAGTTTTGAAATTTATACAGAATGCAGGAAAGTTACAGTACTTTTATGGGCTGTAAAAGCAAGGTTCTTCCACTCTTCGCGACCCATGTTTGGATAGGCTGAGGGAGTCTAAAACCTGTATGCCCTACTCCAGCATACACATCCTGTTTTCCCATACCCCGTGACCTGTATTCAGCCCCGGGGTTTTCAGATGGGAGGAAGGCTTGGTCTCTCGAGCTCTTTCAACCAACAATTAGCTGCCAGGAGAATTTATGAACTTTCAAAATCTAACCTGTGCAAACACAGAAGAAATAGAAACAGATATAAGGAAGGAAAAGAGGGAAGCATTTTATTTCTGTCATAGGGCGAATTATTTGCTGTTGATAAGAGTGTCTATTTTTTGTGATGAAACATCACACCAGCTTGGGGTCAGCAGTGGGAGAAAGGGATAAATAGCCCAAATGAAGGCCTGACGGGGTACCATTAGAAAGGCAGGGGTTGGGCGAGGTTGGTCTTATAAAGAGATCATATTTCCTAGGCTGAATCATCGCAATAATTTCCTTCTCCTTCACTTAATGCAAAGCCTGAGATCTCATGTTCGGCTATAAAACTAACAAAAATTCTTTTTCTACCCCCCCCCCCGCCCCATCTGAGACTTAACAAAGGAGGGGTGAAATGACCAGTCCTTTGAACCTTTGGAGTCTCAATAGTCGTACCTGTTGAACCCATTTCAGACAAGACTCAAGCCCTTGAGATATCTGAACCACCTCCAATTTCAGGAGAAGGCAGGTCCTAGGCAGACCAAGGCAAAGGAAGCTTAGTACAGGACCCTGAGGCTCTGCGACCCCGACTACATCACGAATGATTCTCTCTTGTTCACTCAGCCTTTTGAAATTCCACCAAACTTGTACATCTGGCCTGCAATCCACATGTCTTCTTGGGACCCAACGATAGACCTTCCATCTTCTAACCAACAAGCTGATGGATGAGGGACCCAGAGCCTGGACCTCAGGGCCCTACCATCCGTCCAATGCAATTTACATTGTGCTTGCTACTATATATCCCAGCATCCTCTATAACAGGAAAGGGACAGACAAGCCTCCCTTTCTAGCACCTCTGGACACTGGGAAGTTGACAAGATTTCCTCATCATGCATCATATCACAAGAGGCATCATATCACAGGAAGATGATTCCACTGCATCAAAACAACAACGCACCCGCACCCCTTGTTCTAGGATGTCAGAGACCGAAAAATCCATACTGTTCTTTTCTTTTCTGAAACAAAGCATCTTTTGCTGTTGTTGTTGAAGGAGAGAGTGCAGGGGAAAAAATATTAAAGACTCAGCGAGAAGTGTCTTAACTTGAGTAAGTGTTTTCCTGTTGTCATCTCCAGATCTTGAGTTAAGTCTGGGGAGACTTCACTGCCGCTACATGCATTACACTCCCTGCATTTTATCTCGCTCATGTGACGCCGTTCCCATCATGAAGTGTACATTTTTATTCTCACTGGTGGGGATAAAACTACATCCCGAAGCAGCATATATCAAAACGAGGAACATCGGGTCTCCTTGGCATTAATACAAATAGCTGTTTAGGGCTGATTCTTCGGTCAAATACTCCCTTCTCACCTGTCCTTCATAGCTCCAATTCAGCCTCTCGCTCCCATTTGGTTTCCTTTAAAGCCAGGATCTGATAGCTTTTGCACATACAAGGTACAGTGGCTGATTTTATTTTATTTTTTTAAAAGGGGAACCATGACATTTTCTGTTGTAATTTGGGGTGGAGGGTGGGGGAACCAAACCCCCAAATGCCCCCAAACTCTTCAGGGCTTTGCTGGCTACAGGAAATAGCAGATTTACATGCTGCCCCACTGCCCAATCTTTGTGCTCAAATATTAGGATGTAAGTAACTGGGAATGGATGGATGTATCTTTCTAAGATCCATCCCCACCCATCCCCCTTTTTTTCATGGCACAGCCTAGGAAAGACAATGGACGTCGGGAACACGACAGGTTATAGATCTTGGCCTCTATCACACACACACTAAATGTGCATGTTAATTTGATGCATACTTTCTCCAAGACTGGTCACATGACATTTGACGCGCACTTTCCATCCCCATAGTAGCATTTTTAATGCTCTATTCTCGCATCCCCATGGGCCGAAAGCGCTTCAAATTGCTGTTTTGAAAAAGCTGTTTTCTCTAAAGCTGTATATATGTATATTTTTTATTAATGCGCTTTCATTACCGGCATGCCAGGTTTCTAGTTTTGCTGCTGGAGGACATGACAAACGGGTTTTTTTTCCTGTACCAGTAATCCACTTTTTATTTTAAAGAGCAAATAAATTTAAGAAAATTTCAATAAATTGAGCAGAATAATAAAAAATGTGCACGAACAACACCCACACTTACTTTAGAGGTGCGCACTTTAATTCTCCGAAAATGCGGATCAAAAAATTATTACCGGAGAGGCAAGGATCAGGAAAATGTGGTGGGTCGTGCTTCAGGAGGTGTGGCGGAGACAAGTATTTTTTTGAGGCACATCACGGTGGGGACCGGTACTCCAGATGCAATTTTTTTAAAAAAACATGTGCTTTTTACATGCAGTGTGATACATG
Source organism: Phrynocephalus versicolor (assembly GCA_023846285.1). Taxonomy (NCBI): domain Eukaryota; kingdom Metazoa; phylum Chordata; class Lepidosauria; order Squamata; family Agamidae; genus Phrynocephalus; species Phrynocephalus versicolor. The sequence continues at coordinate 8,573,316 of JAHTLZ010000038.1, read as the reverse complement.
CCCTTGTTTTACAAGCACAAAATCAGTCTGGGAAGACAATTCCTGTGCATGCCAGGGATTTGCTGAACTGTTCTCCCCTGCACCCGCCCACCCGCGCCAGCATATGGGATCTCTGTTGCTTTGAAATAGATGGATATTTGACAACTGGGGAGTAGCCAAAGAAAAGTTCCAGCAAGCCTGAACTGAGACCCTTCAGGAGTAGGCTCAAAGCTTCAGGAAAAAAATATCATTTTGTGAACCCTGCGTTCCAGCATCTCCTTCTGCCAACATGGCCACTGGAGTCCAAGAAAGTAACTTCTTCAAACGCAGAGTGAGCTCCGTGGCAGTTTAGAGAGCTGAGGCCCGGGTCCAACTAATAATTCCAGCTATGTGTGTGTGTGTGTCCTACTGAAGTTATGAGATGTCATGGAAGTGTGGAGTAGCTCCTCAGCAGTTACTCAGCACTTCAGCTGAGACAAGCAGTTGGAAGGAGGCCTTTGGGTACCAGCCGAGGTCGCAGTGAGTGGCTTGACCTTTCTGGGTCACAAATCGCAAAGCAAGGGGTACTGGAGGAGGAGAAAGCTGGATATCGTCAGATGTGGTAGGCAAACCCTTGCAAAAGTGACAACCTGTGGCATGCATTTCCCACCTGCCTGGCCAAGAAAAGTGTTTCTTATTTTTTTTCTTCCTGGCTCTGGGCCTCGCAAGCTCAGTTTCACCCAGATTCTGGACGAGAGTCAAAACTAAAGAATACAACATTCATTTTGGGCCTGTGTTAGTATCACGGCTTTTGAAAGGCTCAAGTCAAGGTTCTTCCTCAAGGTTCATGCAGTGGACTAATGGTGGGAGCAAAAGGATTTTAAGGAAATCAGGCAGGTGTAAACAGGGAAATCAGAAGGATGGAAGGCTGAGTCAACCAAATCCTCTGAGCTGATGAAGATGAACTATGGAGGGACAAATGTCACATGAAACAACTTAAGGTTAGGGGACCTGTGGCTCGCCAAATGTTATTGGAGCCATCGTTCCTGATGGCCGGCTATGCTGACTGGCTGGGGATGATGGGAAGTGGAACCCAACAATATCTAGAGGTAGAAATCCCTGGTCCACCCACCTTGAGTAATGACAGAGCAGATTTGGTTCATGCATCCAAGCCTGTCCCTAGAATGGAAATGGAAAACAACCCAGTGGCGGCGACTGGGAATCAATAAGGAAATGGCTTCCTTCCCTTCCACACACACACCACATTTGGAGCATTTGGAGCATGGTTGCCATGATAAATTCACACCAAGAAAACAACATCAGTTTCATTCATTCACCTCTATCTAAACGGGCCTCTTCTTAGAGTCCCTTTCTCTGGCTGCTGTTGTTTGTCCTGAAAGGAAGGTTAAGGAGTCGTCTGGGGCCTCCCTTTTCAGTCTTATTTTGGGTTGGGTTGGGTTGTTTCTGCTGCTTTTTGTCCTCTCTGAACTCTCAGGCTCACCCATATGCTCCAAAAGCCTTGTTACTTCATTGACTAATTAATATGGGTCCGGGAGATCCCTGACATACATTATCTTAATTGTTCATTCCCCACTTCAAAAGATCCTCAACTTCCTTGTCACCCACAGGAAGCTGATCACTGAGGTGTCCTATGTGGGAGTGAGCTATGAGGTTGTAACTGGAGAGGAAGGACGTGGTGAGGGCAGAATGACTACATCCTATCCTAATTTCATTTCCCCTTAAGGAAGATCAGAACACTTTCATGTTTTCCGGGACTTTGGGTGTTTGGAAGGTTCTCACTCAAGTGTAGGATGGTGGGCACATCTCAAGGTTCCCATGGCTATCACTAAATTGAGTGCAGAAATGGTTTTTAAAGAGTGTTTGGAGTTGTCCTTTTGGGGGGGGGGGTTCCTCTGGTGTTCTCTTCATCTGAATTTCTAAAGAACCGGCTTAGATCATATACACCAGCCCAATAGAGGTAGCTCAACGTACTGGCAGCCTGAGTCACAGAAGCAAAATAAGCCACCCACTCCCAAATGTCAAGGCGCCAGAGAACCCAAGATCAACCAAGATTTATATGGCAGCTGAACAAGAACGTTACTCCTTACTTTGTGCTAATCCCGTTATTGTTGCACTGTCTAAAAGTAAGTTGCTGCATTGTGTGTCACTCACAATTTGCACAGCTGCCGTTAGTACATCGGGTAATGCATAGAAATATTCTTTGATACCCTCTAGTGGTGAATTCTGATATTGCACTTTGAAAAACGCTAACAACAACATAACAGATGAAACAACACTTCCATGGAGAAAAGAATGGCAGGAAATTATTTTTTAAAAAAATCATTTTAAAAAAATGTTTTCAAAATGTTCTTAAAAAGTAATTTCTGAAATTACCTCACATGCCCTCATCTTTCTTTTACCATCATCCAGCCTCCTTGGAACAACAACAAAATCAACTAGCAATTTAAAATTAAAATCTCAGTAAAAATAATAATATAGTAAAAAATAAGCACAAATGTGTTTTTCCTTGTTACAAAAGTTAATGAAAACAGAATTAACCGTAATAGCAGAAACAAAACTAATTTATCACGAAGAATGGTGTTGCATTTCACACTTGTGCATAAATACACACTCGTACTCCATGCAGAACAGACAACCTGGTTTGGGAAACAGTTATTTAGCAAGGTGCACTTAAATCTTGAAATTAGCCAGAAGATCCATTTTGAGATGCTTGCTTGAACCCTGTCAAGAATTGTAACTAGATACAATCTTGGAATCCCTCAGTAAACATACCTACATAAGCACACACACTTCTTTAAGGTTTATATTAAATAATAATATAAACCTAGTATTTATTTTCTTTATCATTACCAGGATGTTGGAATTTGTTATTAGGATTTTATATTCCCCTTTCAGCTGGTTTTAAAGGTTCTATCTTTACAGTGGCCTGGCCTTCATAAGTCTATGCCGGGAAGGACAATTTCATTTACAAGGTTTGATGAGAACACCAAAATTTTAATCACTCTGATTTTTCCTCTATATTGGATCATTTTTTTCCTCCGCTGGAAAATAAAGGGGACCTGGATTTAATACATCACATCATCGGCTGGTCCTCAAAACAACCTGCAGATAGTTACATGTATAACAGAATTAAGATTGCTTCTGTGTGGCTGCAATGTGAAAGTTGAATTGAAATCCCATACATTTCTCTGCAGATAATTAAAAAAAGAAAAGAAAACATGTTTCTTTCTGTTGAGATCGAGGAACCCTTTTGCATAATTATCTTTTTAAAAAATCCGGCACCATTGTGTATGGTCAAGGGAAAACAATGTTAATTGGGTTACACTTTTAATTGCCTGGTAGGTGCTCCCATTTTGCCCCACCAAAAGGCTCCAAAACCTTGTCAGGTCCACAAATGGAAGGTGGAAAACAGTAGCCAGGCTGCCAGTATAGTCCTCAGAACAAACGAGATGTTTCTTGCACTCCGGGGGCGGCGGCGGGGGGGGGAGGGAGTCATATACAAAAGCATACTGGGGTGGGACTTAAATGTTCTTCAATACTAGGGCAGTAACCTCTACCTGGAGCTTTGAAACCAATGCATTATCTTCATTGAACCCCCCCCCCAAAAAAAAAAATCTGTTGTACACCTCCATCTGAAGGTACCCCGGATGGCTGCTGATTAGAGACTCCCTCTTTCGATTTCGGGCATGCACAGGGCTCACGCACAATGAGAGAAAAAGGTATAGCTGTGGATCCCATCAGCCCTAGCTAGCGCCCCTTAGAGAATCATTGGAATTTCAGTCCAGTGGCTCCTGGAGGACCACACATTCCCAACCCACCCACCTTTAATTCTGCACCTGGAGGTCATCTCATTCTGTCCCTGATGCCCTAACTTTGACCTATTTGATTTCTTCAAGCGCCATCTTTTGTGCCCCTCCCCTGACAGACAGACAGACAGACAGACAGACACACGCACACACACCTTCTGTCCCAAATCACAAAGCCTTCCTCCATTCTAGCTCCCAGCAAGGTGGGATGCTAAGCATTCCTTCCCACCATTATTTCAGCATCCCTGATCTCTTCCTCTCTTCCTCTCTCTATATCCTTTTAAAGACTTTTTGCTGTGAAAGCGCCCAAGTCCCCTTAGCTTTGCAGGAAAAGATGCTTTCATTAGAGCCTACATCCTTCCCGGTGCCTTTTGACGGAACAGAGCTGAGAGCCACTCTATTTTGTCGTGCCGTTGTTGTGCTCGGGATGTGTGTGTGTGCGTGTGTGTGCGTGTGTGTGTATTAGAGAGGCCTCAATTTCACACGTGCTTACTCCTGCGTGCATTTCAACATAAAAGGATTAAGGAATGGGGAAGCACTGAGGAAATGGGATGTTGGACATCTTGTTAAACGGCTTGTCAGGGTTTTCATGGAGCAGCCGTTTAAACTCTATTTCACTCTACATAGAGGGCATGCCATTACCTGAGAGATCAGAGATAGGTTTCTCTCGTGGTACTGGGAGCCAAGTAGCAATTTTAAAAATAACACACACACACACACACACACACACACACACACACACACACACACACACA
>JAHTLZ010000038.1:8552655-8568766 GCA_023846285.1 Phrynocephalus versicolor | reverse complement strand
ACACACACACACACACACACACACACACACACACACACACACACACATTGAGCCAGGACTGATGATAATGCCATTTCATGAAATCGTGGGCCAAGCTCAGTCTAAAAGGAAAAGGTGATTATCGAACCTGGGGGCAGGCCTGACAATACAGGTAGCAGTCAGCGAAGAGGAGGAGGCAGTCAGTAAAATACAGCATGAACAGGTGGACTCCTATTTCAAAGAATTCCAGTATGGTGTGTCTGATGCAGAGGGACCCTTCATATTTCGAGGGCAGCATATCAGCACTGGATGGGATCAAAGCCAGTGGCGGGGAGTCCCAGAGGCCAAGTTGAGTCACCTGCCTTCTTCTGCTCATTCCTCTTTCTCTTCTCCTCTCTTTCTTTCTGCAGACAATTCATTTCCATTCTCTCTCTCTCTCTCTCTCTCTCTCTCTCTCTCTCTCTCTCTCTCTCTGCTTTCTGCCACCATCCTCTCTTTCTCGTTCACCCTCTCTCACTCTCTTTCTGCTACCTGTTTTGTCTCTCACATGCACCCTCGGCCTCCCTTTTTTCTCCTCTTTATATCTAACAGGCCACCACTTTTCCCTCCTTATTTTTATGATTAGATTGCTTGTGCAGGGGGCGGGGGCGGGGGGGAGAATTTGCATTGCTTTTTGTATGGTTGCTCAAGTCTTATGTTAGCTGCATGCGAAGGCATTGCATAACTTCAGCTGGATGGATGGTATAATAAATAAATAAATAAATAAATAAATAAACCTGTCCTCCCTCTTCTCACTCTATTCTGTGGGGGGGGGGGGGATCCTGTTCATTGTGTTCTGAATATCACATGACTACAACAAACGTTGACTGATTGGCTGGCTGACTGATTGGCTTAATGAGAAGAGTAAATACGTGAATGGAAAAAATAGAGTAATTGCCTTAATTGGTGCAATAATCAATAACTTTTGAAATCTAGAGCTGGAAGGGACTTTACAGGAACTGTCCATGGTGCTGAACTCTATCCCCAAGTTAGATGCAGACCTAGAAGAGGTCTTAAAAATCACAGACTAAAACATGGGGTGGACCCTCGTGTCCATACAAAATGCAGTCAAACAACTTCCACTCACTGGGAGTGATGAGTTGTAATGCACATCACGGGACATTCACAAACATTTCAACTGCCTGAGGATGAAATTTCAATTTCTCAGTGGTCAAAAGAGTAGAAAAGAGGCAGGCAAAGTCTAGCGCAGGCCTGCCAAAGCAAATTTGTTGCCTCAGGTGCTGACCGACATGTTAAGAACATGTAATGCCCCTGGGTTGAATCCCAGCTCCTTTTTAACACTACACATGTCCGTTCAACGCTGAGAAGTCCACATCTCCCTTTCAAGGCCACTTGGCACAAGGGAAAAAATTCACTTTGCTTGTACATGCTGGGAGATTACTTGGTAATTGCATTTAATGGCTCTGCAGAAGCAACTACCTGTGAAATCTATGTGGAGGAATCAGGTTCCATTAAGGAAAGGCAGTGCAGTCCCATTGCAAGTAGTGATGCAAGGCTAAGTTCCAGGCCATGGCTTGCCACTAACAGCAGGTCAAGCTGAATGTCACTGCTGAGTCCTGAACAGTGGTCAGACCAGGGGTCCATTTAGCATTGTACAGTAGGACCCTGGTATCCGCTGGGGATAGGTTCAAGTCCTTCAAGTGGATAATGAAAACTGTGGATAAGAGAGAATGCAAAAAAAGAAAAAACCCGAAACTGCTGTTTTGTGAGAGTAGCTTGCTTTATGGCTACTGTTTTGTGACAGTAGCTTGCTTTGTGGGTGCTGGATTATTTATTTAATTTTTTCCTCTGCCAACCGTGGATAACTGAATCAGTGGTTAATAAATCCGTAGATATGGGGGTTCTACTGTATTACTGAATGTATTTGTCAGCAATCGCTCTGTATGGTTTTAGGCAGGATATTTCTCTAGCCCTAGCTGGACATGCCATGGATCAAACCTTCTGCATGCAAAATACGTGCAAACCGTGTGCTTTACCACTGGGTTATATGCCAGGCATCAAGATTGAAGGCAAAGGGCAAAACTAAGCTCCTAGTCCTCAAGAACATGTGTTGGAAATTTTCCTGGTTAAATCAGAATTCAGGAGGAGTAGAAATTCAGTTAACAGCAAACGACAGGAATAATAAAATAATGGAACCAAGGGATGTTAGTGGGTCAGGTGGTGTGTGTGTTTTATTTTTGCCTACTTCTGGTCCCATGCTTTCCAGAATGTTTATTATGCACTGAACAAAGCACTCACCATAAGAGGGCTTGTACCCCATTTGGGTGTTCAGGCTGTCCTCATTTGTGCTGAGCTTAACTTCTACTATCTCCGCTATATATATAAGAAAGAAATGAATTTGGGGTGTGCTTCCCCCCCCCCCGAGGGCTGGCAAAAACTATTTTCCAGCCAGGAATGCCTTGTTGAAATCCCCTTAATGCATCTGCTTAAAGGGAAGAGATGGTATTCAAGTCAAGTTCATAAGTAATGCAGTTCCACATCAGGTCATTTCCTGTCAGTCAGATCCATTTAAAATGCCCTGATGAAAGCGGGAAAGGTTTTGGAAGCTATTCTATGAGCATCCAAATTAAAAGCTAAATAGGATGTAGCTTTTGGTTTGGCTGTATCTTCATATGTCAACATTCATTATCTTCATATGTCAACACTCGGGTTCCTTTTCTCCTACACACACACACACAGAGAGAGAGAGAGAGAGAGCTTCCTTCAAGGAAAGCCATTGCAGCCTCTACATCAGCCACATAGTAAATGGCTTCCACTGTTTTCAGGCTGAAGGCTCTTTCTTTCTTTCTTTCTTTCTTTCTTTCTTTCTTTCTTTCTTTCTTTCTTTCTTAGTTCCTTCCTTCCTTCCTTCCTCTCTCTCTCTCTAGGTTCTCTGATCTTTGATAGACAAAAGGAAGCACACTTCTCCTTCTTTGGTGCCACATTCACAAGACCATTCACACATTGCTGTTCTTCGCGTGTTGGCTGCCGCTTTCTTTGGGAAGGGTAACGGAATGATGGCGGAGAAAAATTCAGTTTCAGGAGGGTTCTTGGGAACTGCATTTCTGAGCTGGAAGGGGGATCCATAGGTGAAATGGCAGAGCAAAAAAAAAAAAAGCTAGTCCTTTTTAGTGTAAAACTCTTACTCGAATAAAATAAAATATATAGGCAACAATCCTGTTGTATAGTTAGATCAGTGCAAAGGTGACATAGTGTAACACACAACAGCAAATTGCTGCTAATGAACAAGTCGCCACTTGCCTTCCTGTTCATACCACAAGCCACTCAATTGGCATGCAATGAGGGACTGAAGTGGTGACTCGCTAATTAGAGGTCATTTGCCCTTCCACTGGCATAACTGCGAACATGATTTGGCAAAACAAAACAAAACAAAACAAAAATCTCCAATAATGGTGGCATGGAAAAGTTTGGCCCTCTGGTGAATTCTAGGAGATCTAGATTCAGCTTCCTGAATTAATTTTCCAACTTCTTGCAGATAATTTTGCTTTAATTTCACACATAGAAGCCTTCCTTGGATTGGGACAGGGGACAAAGGGAGTTTTCCAATGTCCTTCTTGATTGCCGGGGAGGGAACAGAAGGGGGTGGATGTGCCCATTGACATTCTTTTCAGCATCTCTGTGTCAAAATAAGAACATTTCTTTCGGGGTGGGGGAGAATGTCTTATGAGAAATCCTGGCTCAGCTCTCGCATTTTCTTGTCCTGGTTCTGCTAGCGGGCATACTCAGAATGAAGTAAGCTTCTTAGAACTGGCTAAGCCTTGAAATCATTTAACCACCAGCTAAAACCAATAGGACAACCATATCATTTAAGACAAAGCTGAAATAGATAATTCTCGATGCCTGTTCAGAGATTGGTCAAGGAGTGGGGGCAAAGGTGTGTGTGTGGGGGGGGGGGGAGGACATGTTATCCAAAAGTCATTCTCCATAACCGTGAGTCACCATCAGGGATATTACCACTGATCCAGGGAATTATACATAACTGTTCAAACTCAGGTAACTGATGTCAAACATCCTCACCTTTATCTGTAGATGTTGGTAAGTCTTTGGGTCTGTGTTCGAAGTCCAAGTCTTAGACACCAAATCCTGACCCTCACTCTTTGCTACCAAGTCCCGAGACCCAAGTTCCAAGTCTGATTCCCTATTTAAAGGAAGCTTTCCCCCCCCCCCCAGAAAAAAGGGGAAGGATGTGTGGGTGCCAAATTGTGAGTTGAGTTTGAATCACTGGAAAAAATCAGTCAGGTCTGAGTCAAGTGACCTCTGTGACTTAAGCCCAGCTTGATAGCCAGTCCTACAACTCAAGTCTCCATCTCTGGCTATATTTCTATCCGATATTTCTCAGAGTTTAAAATGTTACATTTTAAAAGGAATGTATGGCTTTACTTGTTACTTCTCAGCGGTCCGGTAGCCATTTGCATTATTGCTGCTCTCCAAATGTTGTTCTCCCTGCAAGTCATTCACGCTGAGCACATGGACTGGAATCCAGTAGACAGTGGAGACTAGAGTAGGCCCATAGAATCAGCTGAATTTGCTATATCCCCAGTGATTCAACAGCCCTACTCTAGTTGTGACATCCTACAGGAATCCGGTCATGGTGTTGTTGTTGCCAGTTGGCCAGAGAATTACAAGGAAGTACTCTCTGGTTCCCTCCAGTGACCAAACTATTTTTGAACAATAAACAGTGAACGATAAAATCCAACCATGCTTCTTTTATCACTTAGAGATGATAAGAGACTGGCATAAACAATCTGTTGAAATATCTCCGAAAAGGCCTTCAAATGCTTTCTAAAAGTAACCTTCATTGTGCCTAATTTACATAGATTTCATTATTTTTTATTTTTTATTGTTTATTTTTATAAATAAATAAATAAATAAATAAATAAATAAATAAATAAATAAATAAATAAATAAATAAATAAATAAATAAATAAGCTGGCCCACTACCAAGTGGTCTCTGTGCAGCATACAATATATCAAAACTATATATTAAAACAATATATTAAAACATTACATCTAAAAAGTAAACTTTCAACTACTAGTTACATTACTTGTTGCTTCAAAAGGAAATCATAGCAATTAACTATGTTACCAGTGGAAATTTGGTGCCTGGCTTCTCGGTCTGACTCCCTGACCCCGAAAGTCCATGACTTTAAAAAATCTACAACCAGTAACTATCACCCCAGAATGCAACACACACCCTGCCTCAGTACCAACATTCATTGTCAGTTAAGCACCAAACAAGAGCAATTGCCTTTTGGCAGATTACTGTGTAATGACATTGAGGACGTCCACAAAAACATGCTGTGTTTTGCTTCAGCATAACTTTGTAATTGTGTTCAGTTGCAGATAGCACCCTGTCGATTCACAGCTCACGTTCCTAGCGACCAATCTGGCTGCCTTTAACACATGGCCTGGAAAGGTAAGATTAAAATATGTTGGCAATTAAATGGTTTTGCAAAAGAAGGGGTAAAATAGGGCAAGATCACACAGTGACACACTGCTAACAGGTACTATATTAGCTGTCTTGACTTGTAGCATTTAGGCTTCTCAGACTAGCTTTTAAGCTTGTTTCTTAACTCAGACGTTAGCAGCTGTTGAGAAATGGGTTTGGAACTATAAAGATAATGAATTACTTTTTGAATTGGAACTACATATACTCCTAAGTAATTAGTGGGCAAAACCTGTTCAGGTAGATGCATATACACTTACAACAAAGAACATGGCTAACATGTTTTTAGTTGCTGCCCAATTGTGTTTGACTTGTGGTGGGGTGGTTTTTGTAGCGTCACCCCCCAGAGCATTTGCACAGCTGAGCAGGAATCCGAACCCAGGTCTCCCCAGTCCTAGCCCATCATAATATCCTCTACACCCCACTGGTCCTCAGTGGTTCACTGTGTCGTTACAGTCGTGACCGACTCTTTGTGACCCCATGTCCCTGGAGTTTTCTTGGTAGGAATACTGGCTTGGCTTGCCAGTTCCTACTCCAGGCACCTACAGCACCTGGTATTCCCTGGTGGTCTCCCATCCAAGGACTAACCGGGGCCGACCCTGCTTAGCTTCCAAAATCAGGCGAGATCGGATGTGCTTAGGGCATCTAGGCATCTCAGTGGTTCACTACCTGCATCTAAATAGGTGTATTACCACGAAGAGGGCAATGTGGTCCTTTTTAAAAGCCTACGGCTGGCCAGATCGTCTCCATTGTCTGCGAAGAATAAGCAGCTAAAAGAAGAGCAGAGTCCCAACGGGGTTTCTTGAGTTATCGCTCCTTGTGTGTAAACAGCGAGACGCAGCTTACATAGTAAACCCAGCCCGGAATAGCTTAGGGCTGATTAGCAGTTGTGTGATTCCTTGAAGATTTCCATAGGCTTAGACTTAAATCCATCTGGGACAAGACAAGATAAATATTTTGAAAGGCACCCTTGCTTTTCTAAATCAATCCCAAGGACTCTGGCTGCCTCTTACTATATTTGTAAAATTTTATTCAGCACCAGTGGTAAGAGAGACGGGAAGACTCTGCTTTTCCTCCAAGACATGAGATTTGAGACGGTTGACAATAAATTGAACAAAACAGGTATCACTTAAGACAGCAATGATGGGGTGTAAAACAGATCAATGGGGGGGGGGTATCTTAAAAGGAGTTTAAAAGCAAACCATTAATGGAAAGTTGCATTTCACAATTACATTTAAAAAGAAACAAAAGATGCTTGAAGCCAAAGCCAAGACTAATTGTTTCACACAGAGATTTTTGTGTGTGTGACTCCAGCTTGCAATGCACAAACATACTTCCCCATCCTAGCTACTAAAGCAGAAAGGCGTTTGTTTTATTCATCAGCTTAATGTTATTGTTACCCACTTTTAAGGACTGCCCCGCCTCTGTGTACAAAGTATAACCAAACCAAACCAAACAACACAACCAGCATGAGAACGGAAGGCAGCCTTGTGAGTTAGGCAGAGAGAGAAACAGTCAGAGAAAAGACTGCCTCGCTGCCTCGTAGTCAACCAAAGCTCAACTATTGCAACCCAAAAGTTGTTCTGGGGGCCTGAGCAGGCTGCACCAACTTCAGCTGGCCCAGTGGACCTCCCTGGATAAGAAAGGCCACCAAACACTTCCCATTTCACCTGTTCCCACCCCACCCCAACTAGAGTTACAGTTCCTTTCTACACTGGGATGTAGTAAGGACATATGGTGCCCTTTTTTCGGGGGGGGGGGGCTTAGGTTTTTTAAAAGGGGAGGTGAACAGACAAACAGATTCTTCAGTTCACAAAAAAAATCAATGTGATCCATGATTTGTCAACCTTGGAGAATTACAAGTTGTGATAAATCACATTTTACCCAATTTATGCCAATCTCTGCTCATCGTCCTATGCTCACCCCAGCAGTTGCTTTTAAAATAGAAAACAAAAGGTGTTCCTTGGTGGAATGAAATGTATCTCCAGGACTCAAAAGTATTCCCCCCCCCCCGCCTTTGGGATGCGGCTGCTGAAAGTATCACCCCAGTCTAGATTTTGGAATGGCTCTTTCCCACCAGTATGGAGCTGCCACCCTATCACAGCTCTCAGTTCTCACAGTCGCACAATGCATATGCTCTGCCGTTGGTGCGTGCATGTCCTGTCTTCTGCCCACAATTCTCGCCCACGTATGATCGCTTCTGAGCTCCGTACAGCTGGGGCTGTAATTCAGTTTAAATGAGTCTTATCGCTCCCGCGCCTAAAATCTTTGAAATATGCTGCAAAGAGGAAACTTAATGAGTATCAAGGAACATCCTGGGAGAGCCATAATATTCTCCATGTGTACAAATCACTGTTTAGAAGATCTTTGGGCCTGAAAAGTCCTTTTTCACTGACATCATTACACGGTATTAGATACTCCGGCAGAGAGCACAGAGTGCAAATACGCTTGCTACGGCTGTGCTTCCCCGCTTCCCTGAAGCCTATAAATATAGGTGCTGGGAGAGGGGTTTACGGTCTTCCCAAACTCTTAAATAACTTTCTTAAATTTTGTTTTTATTAACAGGGACCATCGGAGAACACAGGAGACAGCTGTGTATGAAGAAATGTCGCCAGAATAGAGAAGATGCCCGGGAGAAATGAGCGCCTTTCTTTGGCCTTAAATCTCTGAACCTGTCATGTAAGCCTCTGAAAAATACATCTTTCTGAATCCAGGAGCAAACATTGTTCCCAAGTGTGTAAAGGCGGGAGTCGGGGTGGAGGGAGAGAGAAAAGACCCAGGGAGCCTTTCAAGGACTGGAGATAATATGTTTTCCTCTCCAACGCCAGTTGGGAGAGAAGTAGAGAAGGACAGGTTGTCACATGTGCGGGAGATTCAGGTGGAGGAAGTCAGGAAAAGACAGCACCTACTGGCCAAGACCTGTGATGTGATTTTTGAAATGTGTGCCTCTTTTAGTGGTTTACTTATCTATTCTATTTTGTATCTGCTTCAGCAGTTTCTATAGTTATATACATTTAGTAACAGTAGAACCCATAACCTTGAGAAGTGGTGAGGTGAGTGTCCCAACACTACAAGCATTCAAGGGGAATTTAGAGAACCACCTGGCAGATATACTTTGATTTTTATTCCTGCATTGAGGAGGGGGTTAGACTCAATAGCCTCTAGGCCCCTTTCAACAATATTATTCTAAAATAAAAATCTGTGAAGGAAGTGTGTCTTTATATATTATATTATAATTGATGCTTTTGAGCTGTGGTGCTGGAGGAGAGTCTTGAGAGTCCCCTGGACTGCAAGGAGATCAAACCTATCCATCCTGAAAGAAATCAACCCAAAATGTTCACTAGAAGGACAGATTTTGAAGCTGAGGCTCCAGTACTTTGGCCACCTCATGAGGAGAGAGGACTCCTTGGAAAAGTCCCTGATGTTGGGAAAGATTGAAGGCAAAAGGAAAAGAGGACAGCAGAGAATGAGATGGTTGGACGTTGTCATCGATGCAACCAATATGAATTTGACCAAACTCCGGGAGGCAGTGGAGGAAAAGAAGGCCTGGCGAACTCTGGTCCATGGGGTCACGAAGAGTCGGACATGACTGAACAACTGAACAACAACAACATTATATTATATTATATTATATTATATTATATTATATTATATTATATTATATTATATTATATTATATTATATTATATTGATGAGGTGAAGAGTGAAAGTATAAGCAAACAACGACCTTCACCCATAAAAACAGTTAGGAAAACAAAGGAAGTGAAGGAGATACAAACTGTGTCTAGAAAGATGCAATTTGCTTTAATATAAGCAGCAGTGCCTGGACTGAAATGGCATTCAAGATAATAACAATAAATTAGCAGTAAGTAACTAGCACCCATAAGCATATGGAAATGACAAAACACAGCTGCATATTTGGGCTCTAATAATTTCCTCAAGGGGGGAAGATACACATATTTTAGGAAGACACAAACAGCATCAAGTACCAAAGCTACACACCTTTCCTGTTACATAGAAAGCTACTTGAGACACAGAAAGGTTTCCGTTGCTCAGGGCTGGGTTAACTCCTGGGATCAAGGGTGGGGTTTGCCTTAACATAAGACATCTGTGGAATATGTGCAGTAATTAGTAGCCGCCAGTCACCCAAGACAATTGGTGCTCGTTGGCAAGGAGGTTTATACTTCGGAGATATAAACCATTGGTGGCAAAACTTCAGCACTCCAGATGTTTTGGACCACAGCTCCCATGGTCCTTTGTCATTGGCAATCCAGGCTTGGAATTCTGGGAGTTGTGCTCCAAAACATCTGGAGTGCAGAAGGCTCACCGACCCCACTGATATAAACCCATCTAGACCAGTGGTTCCCAACCGGTGGGTCCCCAGATGTTCCTGGATTGCAACTCCTAGAAGCCTCCACCACTCACTGTGCTGGAAGGGGTTTCTGGGAGATGCAGTCCAGGACCATCTGGGGACCCAAAGATTGAGAACCACTGATCTAGACAGTCAGCTTTCTAGTAGAGCACAACACGGTGACTGAAATCGTGTCAGGCTCGGTCCACCTGCGCGACGGGAGTCACGTCATCTTGAGTAGCAGAAGGCCACTTTTGTGATTTTGAGGGGCACAACACTTTTTCGTGTTAGGTATGAACCGCGTGCATTCTGAAACCACAGAGGAAAGCCCACGATCGGTGGCAATAAGTGGCTGCCAAGGAAGCCACTACCATTGTGCAGATTCCAGCTATTGGCCTTCATGCATCATAAGCACCTCGTGGCTGAAGCAGACAGCACGTACGAGCCCCTGAAATTTGGGAGTCCTCTTGGTTCACACACTGTCCAGGCCATTTACATCAGAGCAACGCAATGCTGCTGGAGAGATGTGTATCTTGCCCATTACAGAGAAGAGGTTTGGTTTCAGATTCCCACTGAGTCGTCTGTCTCGGGAGAGTCACCTGCTAGAAGCTACCCTAGAACTCACAACCACTCAGACCAGTGGTTCTCAACCTGTGGGTCTCCAGATGATCCTGGACTGCAACTCCCACAAGTCTTGGCCAGCTCAGCTAGTGATGAAGACTTTTGGGAAGTGCAGTCCAGGAACATCTGGGGACCCACAGGTTGAGAACCACTGATTCAGACAGTATAAAACACAACCAGTTATGCCTCCCGTGGCAAGAACACCTTGGCTAGTGGAAGAGGCCTCAATCCAGTCTAGAGGAACGCCTGAAAGAGCTGGGCAGGTTTAGTTTTGAGACAAGACGACTGAGATAGGATAGCACTTTCCAAATACTTGAAAGGCGATGATGCAGAAGAAGGGCAGGGTCTCTTCTCGATCATCCCACCAATGCAGGATGTAATAATGGGCTGAAGTTAAAGGAAGACAGATTTAGGCTGAACATCAGGGAAAACTTCCTAACTGTTACAGCAGTACAACAAAGGAACCCGTTAACTCAGGAGGTGGTGACTGCTTCCCTCCTGGAGACATTCAAGGGAAAAATGGACGAGCATTGATGCACTTTGCTTTCAATTCCTCCTTTGAGCAGGGGCTTGGACTCAACGGCCTCATAAGTTCCTTCCAACGCAATGATTCAATGGCTGAGTCTATCATCCAGTTTGGAACCACGCTTCTCCCCCGCTTGAATTGGCACTCGCCTCATTCTGCATTGCCCTCTGATCACCTGTTTAAATGTTTTCAGGGGGTAGAAGGGATTAACATCAGGAAAAGAGGAGCCAGGAAACCTTAGTTCCTCTAAACCAGTTGGGTGGACCAAAGCTTTGATGCACCCAATTGTTTCTCTAGATAACTTCTGTTACTTTTCTGGGTCATCTCTTCCCTTTGGTAAGGAATGTGCCTGTCGGACCCCTCTCTCTAGTCTTCGGACTGGAAAGTCACATATGCGTTAAATCGAACCCGGTCCAGCACCATGCAGGGAGAGACAATAGTGTTCGGCAGAGGTGGGATGGGTTGTGTGTGTGGGGGGGCATTTTCGACAGACTTTGCACATAAACATTGACGATGCGGACAGTTTCCCTGCCGTGAACATCTGCAGATGTGGCCAGAAGCATGAAGGGCCAGGTTTTGAGGCGACGTGGCGCTCAGCTTCCCTTCCCTTCGGTGGCCAATTAAGCAAATTGCAACAAAACAGCACTTTATTAGAGTTTGCTCTTAGCAGCCGCCTGCTGCCATAAATTTCCTTGCGACTCACTTGGGGGAAAATAGGAGTGGTGGGGAGAGAGGGGGAGGGAAATTGGCCAGTTAACTAGCGGATGGCAGGAGGGGTGCGCCGTGGCATCGCCTCTGGGGCTGATGCAGAAGAGAATGCCTGTCTCCTGTGCAATTGTTCGCTTCCATCATAAAGGCGGTGAGTTATGAGATGCTGCCTGGCTGTCCTGCGTGCATATCATAATCCGGAGGCTGAGCCAGGAGGAGAAGACATCTCTTTTCTAACAAACAGGGGAGCTGCTGTTTGTTTCTGGAACCGAGACACACCAGAGCCCAGACCCAGGTGGAAATGCCTTCTTCCAACACATCCAACCTGACACGAGCCAAACACAGAGAGCTTCTCAGACAGCTTTTAGCAGGCCCTCAACACAGACCACAACAAAGAGCTGCACGACCCTGCAGGGATTTGAACCTGAGCCTCAAGGCATCACAAAATGAAAAGGATAACCCAGGTCCACAGTGTCACACAATGTTACAAGAAGAAAAAGGATTGGGGATGGAAGAAGAGAGGATAACAGTCCCATCCTTGGTGGCTGGATATAGCCAGGTTGGTGGCCCTGTGGTCTAAGCATGACAAAATCACTCCAAATTGATCTCTTCCACTTCCTCCAGGTCCCTCCGTCAACTTTGTAAAAAAAATGCCCCCTAAATATTGATGTAGGAACATTCTTCTTTCCTTTTACAACATGCTTCCTCTAGTTGAGCTTCACTTCTGTAGCAAGAAAGCTGTTGTTTTTGTACCTAGAGTGCTCTGTGCATTGTATTCTGATAAACTTTACATAAACACAACTTTCAGGGAAATCGGGGATAGGTGGGTTAGATGTAAAGTGTTGGGCAGGCAGTCCAATTGATAATTCTCATAACTTCTGTGTGTGAAAGGGAAGAAGAGGGTGGACTAACCCTGACCTCTTTGCTCTTAAGGCCATAGACAATAAGAAAAAGTTTGTTCACACTGGGAAATAGTTATGATATACGGTTCCATGATAGGACTATTTGTCACAGGAAAAAAACACCCCATCCACCTGTGTTTCTACTTAAAATGGTCTATCCTTCCTCTTTAAGAGCTGTTCCATATCTTTCTGGCACAGGGCTAGGGCGTGCATTCTTTTTGGAATGATTCATTGAGACGCAGAATAGCTCTTTGTTGAGCCTTCATGGATGGGTTCTTGAGTTAAAACACTGTGGATAAGGACCTTTTCAGTACCCTCTGGTTTGCACCAGATTTCACAGTGTGGACAGGCCCTTAGTTTTAACGAGAAGCATTTCCAGCCTCTAGAATGGAAAGAAAGGAAAAACGATGTTCTGATGGATACCAGGTGTTGCTTTATAGGGCAGCCCAAAGGGCTGGGTTCGGCTCCCAGGAAGGCCAGGGTTGGTCTCAGGGATGGAGAGTCTCCAAACTTGTTATATAATAGATTTCAGGTTCTAGACAAGGCATGTCCAAACTTCAGCCCTCCAGATGTTTTGGACCACAACGCCCACAGTCCTTTGTCATTGGCAATACAGGCTTGGAATTCTGGGAGTTGTGGTCCAAAACATCAGGAGGGCCAACGTTTGGACATGCCTGTTCTAGACAGTGTCGGTCTTTCCCTTGCTCAGCGAATTCCACCAGCTCCAAAGCAATCCTAGTCAACTCCCTGATTGGCAGACCGGCGCCAGCCGTTGGGCCCCTTGCCCTCTGCCCAAACCTGATCAAAAACTGATCAAGGCTTAAAGAACAATTGCTCTTCTGTGGCCCAGCCAATTATCCTGCTGCATCAACTCCATCCTTTCGTTTCTGTCTGGAAAACAGCATTAGCATTTCTGCCTTGTTTGTTTGTTTTCTCCTCAGAACAACAAAAGGCTCGTGTACGGGTCTTTAGATGATTACTTATTAGCGTTATTATTATTTTATTCCTGTGTTGTTGTTTTTTACTGTAGGTAATTAATTATCTAAAGGCAACAAAAGCCGCTGACAGGATTGGTGCTTGATGGATGGCACAGAGGAAATCATATTACCGATGATACATAGAATATGTTTTAGACAGCATCAACCTTTTGACTTGAGCACCGTTTTGATTTATATCTCATAAACATCGTTCCTAACATGGTGCTGCTTCGGAGAGGGGGGAGGATAGCGGGTATTTTTTGTTGTGGTTGGGGAAGCAAATGAGTACCTAAGTAGAATCTAACAAGTTTAATGGTTTGCTTGAAGGGAAAAGAGAAATAGTCAAGTTGTTGGCTCTTCTGCGGCTGCTAAAATACAAAGAGCATCAGCGCTGATTGCCGAATGCTGAATGGCTGCTGTTTCGTTGGCCTTGAATCTATGCGCGTATCAACTAAAGTAGACCCCTTGAAGCAAAGGAATTTACACAGGGGTTGATTTATCCTTCAGTAATTTGATTTAATCGGAACAAGCAATTGGATTTAGACTATCAAGGGGATTACACATCAAGGAAACATTGTGTTAGTTTTCATTCTTAACTTTCTTTTAAATTGTGTGTGTGTGTGATTGTTTTCACAATAGCAAGAAAATGAAATTCATCACCCACATTATGCAGTTATTTAATTGTCCAGAACGGGATTTCGCTTTTCCTTCTCCCTCCCATCCCTTCTTCTTTTTGTGTCGTATCTTTTGGATTGCAGACAAGGGTGCCCATGTTGCCTCCTGGTGTGAACAGGCTCTGGGAGACTTTTCAGCAACAGAAAAGCAGCAAAGGATCTTTAAATGGTTTTGTTCATAACAGATACCGATGGGACCAAATGGGATAACAGATCTGTTATAAGAGGCTGTAATAACAACAGTGCTTTGCACTAGCAGGGGCAATGGATGGATGGATGGATGGATGGATGGATGGATGTTATTACCTGCATACTGTAAAAGAATAACACTGTAGCATACTGTTATTCATTCAGTACAGAACAATCATCTTTAGACTGCCACTCCACCATATAGTTCAAACCTGTGTACAGAATACCCCCTTCATGTTACTCTCGCAACAGCCCTGGTTTCGATTAAGAAACAGTGATTGGTAAGTTTCACGGCTCAACGAGAATTAGCACTGTGTTGTCTCTCAGATATCAGGGGTGTACTAATACCACTAAGCCACACTGCCCAACAAATAATTAATGAGATGCCAGTGGGTTTTCTTATTAGGTGCCTGGTGCATGACTAGGTGAACAACCAGGAACTTATCCACCGCCTTGTGAATAAGTGGCAGTTTGAATCTATACACAAGATTCTGGCCATTGGATTTTATTTCTGTATAGAGGCTCATGAAACCATGGTTTGGTCACCTCTTTGATACTGCATGTTGGCTTAGAGGTCTATTGGCAGTTGCTGCATAGAACTTAGTTTTTCCTGGAACCGAGCCCTCTGTGGCTGCTCCTGCAATCTCCTGCTTGCAGATCCATGTTACCCAAACTAAATACAGTGGCACCTTGCATAAAGGAATTAATTCATTCCAAATGAAATTATGTTGAGCCAATTTTCCTTTGTACAAATTTCCCATAGGAATGCATTGAAAACGGAGTAATCCCTAATCGCGACCATCTTTCTGTTGTATGGATTTGCCCCATAGGTGATTCTGTTAAGCGATTTCCCCCTGTCTCCGGAATTTTTTTCCTTTAAGCGGATTTTCTGTTAAACAAACCGCTTGTTATACGAGGGTCCACTCTACAAGGATGCTTTAAGAGCTCTCATGGGATAATGAATGTTCTTTTGTGTAAATGGCCTAAAAAGGCTTTCATTATGCTATGAGCCATTGCACACATGGGAAATGGAGAGGACTTTGTTTATTTTTTCTAATTAATTAAAGAAATCGGGAAATGCAAAGGCACTCTTCTTGAGGAGGAGCAAAGCATTCTGGGAAATGGAACTCAACCCTTCCAAAGAAGGTGAAGACGAAGAACAATGTGGCTTAAGGACCACATGGCTGAACAGCTGTTTTCTCCCCAGCGGTCACCTAGATGGGCATTTTTTATTTTATTTTGGCCAGAGCAGAGGTGCACCCAGAGTGGCTGAAGCCTCATTTATCAGGATGTGGAGGCAAAGAGGACAAGAGAAGAGAAAGGAGTGGGGGAAGAATCAGAGGAAAATAGAAAAATGTTCCTCTTCCTTTCCCCTTCCTTGGCTCTTCTCTAACCCACCCCCACCCCTTCCCCAGCAAACCCATCTTAAATGTGCTGATAGAGCTAGTTGTAATTAATAAGTACCACATCTAGCTGGGACTCATAGTGGGCTGGAAACCGCTTCTCGTTAATCAAAGTCTTCAGTGTCAAAATGCCAAATTGTGGTGGGGTGGGGTGGGGGTGGGGTGGGGAGCGGATTTTCTAGGAAGAAGAAGAAGAAGAAGAAGAAGAAGAAGAAGAAGAAGAAGAAGAAGAAGAAGAAGAAGAAGAAGAAGAAGAAGAAGAAGAAGAAGAAGAA
>JAHTLZ010000038.1:8525815-8550190 GCA_023846285.1 Phrynocephalus versicolor | reverse complement strand
GAAGAAGAAGAAGAAGAAGAAGAAGAAGAAGAAGAAGAAGAAGAAGATTATAATCTTTAAAACTTCAAATGAAAAAAATAAATCTTTCCATCTCGTAGTGCCACAGTTTTGTTTGTGTATCTCTGTAGGTGAATGGAAGGGCGTGGTGTTTGGTTTGCTGTGTTTTCTCTTATTTGGGTTTGATTTGGTTAGGTTGCGATTGGGCTGTGCAAGTCGAAACAGACTAACCAGCCAACTCTTTTGAAAAGTCTCTTAATTCCCTGAGCCAACATGGCGTGCTTGTCCAAAACGCAAGGCCTTTCTCTAAGCTCCGTGAAAATGCCAAGGCAACCAACTGAACGAGCCTTGCTGGCTCTTATGCCTAGCTTGGCTAAATTTGCATACATTTAAATTCTCGTTTGCTGTCACCCTCCCACAGGGGAGAGGTGGTCCCCTTCGACCTCCTTCAATCTGGAGCAAAACGGTTGCAGCCAAATGCTCCAGGCTAGCAAATACATCAGGGCCTCCGTCTACCTCTCGAAGGGGGCAACCTACCCCTCCCCCCCCCAGTCCGATGAGGCGTCAGCTATGAATGGCCGGGGCCGTTAATAGGTAGCCCACTGCGCTTTCAAAGGGCACTTAATTTTTCATTCTTAAATGCTGAGCTGTTCCTGTCTCCCCAATCCCAAACAAAACCCATGCGTGGAGACAAATGATCCCACACTGAACACAGTTATCAGAAATATTAAGCAAAGACGTTGTCATTTCTTGGAGGGGAGGAAGAGAGACACAGAGAGGAGGGGATATATATATATATATATATAATATATGTCACCCAAGCTGTCAAGATGACGAGCGATGGCCTCTTAGGTCTTGGGACACATCCGGCACCTTTAGTGCCCATAGTAAAAAAAGAACGATAAAAAATACCATCAAAGAAAAGGGTAATGATGAAATTTAACTGCTCCGTATCGCACACCTGGGGTCTGGTCCTCGGAAGCAGAGGAGGGGTGCAGGTGTTCCATCTCTTTATGGCCTTGTCCTTGGCAGTACGGTTAAGGTCCTTCTGGCATGAGCCATAATCGATGATGGTCATTGGGAACCACACACCCCCTGCCCTCCCTGATTCTCTGAGGGGAAGCGGGGAAGATTTCCGCTCTTGTCTTGGAGGGTCTCACATCACGGCAGCCCTTGGGCCGGAAACAACACAGTCCTTACAAATAGAGATGGGTGAGAACTTGATTTCGGAGCCTTGTGGCACCGGTTTTAAAAAAGGAGCCTGTCTGATTTGGCAGGGGTTTCTCTGGACTGTAGCCTTTTTCATCAGATGTTTCTGAAGAGGTAGACTGTGAAAGTGGGCTGTAAAAGCTTAGAGTGATGATGATCATAATCATAACAACTACTTTTGAACCAGCAGAGCTGGGAGGGATCCTGTGCATCATTGAATCCAGGAGTCACAGCAGGAAATCAAACTCTCAGCATCTGGCTGTGCAACCAGCCGCCGCAGCTACGGACAGAACCTGCTAATCTTTAAAGTTGTTGGTTTTGCTACAGCGAACAAACCCGGCGACCCCACCGGGATTTTATTTCAGATTATCATTGTTTTTCTACTGATTCATCAACCTTCACAATATTTTTTTTTCTTACACAAGGAATAATTTGTGCTTTAGAAACAAAAACAGAAACAAAAGTTGAACACAAAAGCACAACCTTCCACATTCAGGCTGATGAAGTGCTCAACTTCTAAAAGTATGGATTTCAGCCCTGTTTTATTCAACCATGGCTGTAGCACCAAATAAAGGTTGCTACTTCTTTCCCTCTTTAAGACTCCTCATCTTTTACCATCTAGTGGTTGATCTTCCAAAAAATAAATAAATCAAAAATTCATTCATTCCTTTTTGACCTAGCCTTCCTGCTAAGAATAGCATTCAAGGACACTAAAACATAACTAGAAACAAATTAAGGGATAAAAACATTCAAAATCATTATTAGAAACAAATGAAGTAGTAAGACTTTGATAAAAATCGAAAGGGTTTAAAAGGCCATGCAGTGGACTTGGTAACAATTGCTGTTTAAAGTCTAAAGGCCAGGACTGCCCCATCTCTGCTGCCTTTCCAGAAACAGGCAAAGACCTTTCTCTTCAGACAAGCTTTCCCTGAATGATGGACTACCTATCTTGTGTCTCTATATGAATCTACCATACACGATTATATAGACTTTGTGTTTATAACCACTTATAACTTTGTGTTTATATCTCCTTTTTGGATGGTCTACCATGCATGATTACATGGAGGTTTTACTCTCTCCTTAACGGCTCGGGTTCTCTTGTAGCTTTAATGTTGCCTTTTATTGCTGTAAAAGATGTTCCTCAATTCCCTGTTCTCAAACTTGAATATGTCTTAATTGTACTGGACTGTATATTGTCCCTCATTACTGTAAAC
This sequence comes from Phrynocephalus versicolor, assembly GCA_023846285.1. Taxonomy (NCBI): domain Eukaryota; kingdom Metazoa; phylum Chordata; class Lepidosauria; order Squamata; family Agamidae; genus Phrynocephalus; species Phrynocephalus versicolor. The sequence goes on along the minus strand of JAHTLZ010000038.1, from coordinate 8,547,770 downwards.
CACCTTGGGTCCTTTCCCAAGGAGAAAGGCGGGGTAAAAAAATACTTTAAATAAAATAAATAGAAATAAATGCACAGAAACAATGTGTGTGGTTAACACCACATAATCCATGAGTTTGTGCCTACTTTCACACACTTTAATGGCACCTGTGTATCTGGGGTGCAAACACGATGACCTTGTCTCCTTGAGGGGGGGTCCCAATGTCCCTCTCAAGAAAAAATGGCTGATTGGCCCCAGATCATGAAATTGGCAGCCCACCTCTGCTGCCTTCACCCATGGCCGATTGAATAACACCTGGGGGGTCTCTGGCTCAGTCCTGTCATTGACATGCAAATTATTTTATGACAATTAGCTCCACTCATGGGTGGAGAGAGACTGAAAGGCGCACAGAAGGGGATAATTCAAGAGTAGCACCATTCCATCCCCCCAAATTATTGGTCCTCCCTCCCTTGCTCATGAAGACAAATGTCATAGCTGGAATTGGCCGCTGTGCCCCCTTCCGCCACCCATTTATCCCCAGTGACACGGAGGCCACTAACAGCATCTGGATTCAAATGAGATTGGAGGGGGAAGGATGGGGCCGGTGTTCAGTTCATTCTGTGATCTGACTCCTTGGGAGATGGTGACAAAAGAAGGTGGTGGAGTCCCAGGACAGGGTTTGTCCAACACAGTGGCAATGTTCAACCCAGGTAGAGTGCACTTAACAATTCCGTTGCATCGAAGGGTGCAGAAACCCATGAACTTTATACCTAAATGTTAAAGGTAAAGGTCCCACACACACACATACGTGTGTGCTAGTCATGTCCGACTCTAGGGGTGGTGCTCATCTCCGTTTTCAAGCAAAAAAAAAAAAACAGTCTTGAGCAGATTCATGGCCATGTGGCTGGCATGGCTGCACGGAACACTATTTACCTTCCTGCTTTTTACAGCAGTACCTGTTTATCTACTTGCATTTACAGTACATGCTTTCAAACTGCTAGGGTGGCAGGAGCTGGGGTTAACAGCAGCTCACCCCGCTGCGTGGCATCCGGGATTCGAACCGACGAGCTGCCGACTTTGCAGCCAACCGTTTCAGCAATCTAGCCTGCTGAGCCACCATGCCCCCTTTATTTAGACTTCCAACTATTTAAGAGGAAAAAGGGTCCTTGTATTCTGGACATCTCACCATCAGGACATCCCCTTTTGTATCGCCCAGATTGAGTTGTGCTTCTATAAGCAATGCTAGCTATTTCACTTTGCTTGTTCTTTGTTTTGTTTCATTTATTATTTGATTTCTATACCGCCCATCTGGTGGTGGTGGTGGTGGTGGTGGTGGTGGTGGTGGTGGTGATGATGATGATGATGATGATGACGACGACAAAATCTTGATTATAGAAGAACTACACAATGGTCACAATGCTGAACATTCAAATTAATGTTGACAATGCGAACACTAAATTTGTTAAAAAAAGTATACCTTTGTTCAGCATCAATCCAAAAAGGGTCTCCAGCCAATAAATCAGAGGACTAAGACTCACAAAGGTGGCAGCGAAGGAATTAGTGAAGATCATCAACTGCAAGGGTGTGTTACTGGAGACCAAGATCTTGTATTGTATTGTATCACTGTATTCCCAATGACTATGTAGAGGTGTGAAAGCTGGACAGTGAAGAAAGCTGACAGGAAGAAAATTGATTTCTCCTGGTGCGAGGTGAGCTTTGCAGATACACTAGACTGTTAAAAAATCAAAACAAGTGACCAAATCAAACCTGAACTTTCTCTGGAGGCAAAAAAAGGAGTTTGAAACTGAAGCTGACTTACTCAGGTAGATCGTGGGAAGGCAAGAAGGAAAAATGGAAGACTGAGCACGAGATTGGCTTTCTCTCACTTGATAACTCAATGGTAAATTAAGTATCTGGCTGTGGAGCCAGAGGTTGGGACTAGAGTTCAGTTCTCCACTTTGCATCCTGGGAGAAGAGCCAGCCTGGGTGGCCTTGGTCAAGCTGCACTGTCCCAAGGCACCCCTGGAAGAAGGGGTTGGGAAACCACTTCTGAGTATTCCCTACCTGGAAAACTCTAAAAATGGGCCGCCATAAGTCAGAATGTATTTGACAGCACAGTTATTGTTATTATATACAGGTTACTACTAGCCTGGGAGCCTTGCTTTTCACCCCTTAATCTCCTATATGTGTGTTTTTGTTTGTTTTTGGTTTGTGTAGTGCTGGAACAGTACTTGATTTTGTTGACATGTTATGCATACGTACAATGAGAATACATTTCTATTCTATTCTATAACCTCCTATTTCCCCCCGATATTTCCACTCAGAACACTGAATTTTGTGTAGCACTTCTGTGCCTTACACCTTGAACCAACAATTTCTGGAGCTTCTTCGGCAACACTGAGCAATTCAGCTTTCAGCTGTTCAAATCTGTCTCTGCCTTGGATCCTGCTCTTCCAATGTTATTTCTTACACACAAACACACACACACACACACACACACACACTTATGTTTACTAATGCACCCTACCTTTGCCTAGGCCAGTGGTTCTCAACCTGTGGGTCCCCAGATGTTCCTGGACTGCAACTCCCAGAAGTCTTCATCACTAGCTGAGCTGGCCAGGAATTCTGGGAGTTGCAGTCCAGGAACATCTGGAGACCCACAGGTTGAGAACCACTGGCCGCCCTAGGCTCTACCAACTTCAGTTGCAGGAACACGTCCAAATGGGGAAGAAAACCCTGACCCCTGCACATGGACATGGAGCATTCCAGGCAGGACAACTGCCATAGTTTGAACTTGGCCACAATGCAAGCTTCCTTGCTTCTGACCTTATGGGTGCATGTCCTTAGCAGTCTCCAATGCAATGCATTCTGCTCCTGTCCTTTTTTTTTTTTTTTGGGGTGGGGGGGTTGAGTTCCAACTCTGGACCAATATGGCCTATACACCCTTTCATGTTCTCCCCATTTGCATCTGATCTCAACTGCCTTTGTCCAAAAGGGAAAGTAGAGCTAGAATATTGTGGTGAGGGACAAAACCGAAAACGACATTGGTTCCCGTGTCCAGCAGAGTGGCCAAGAACATCCAAGTGAGTTCCAAAGAAACAACTTTTCCTGTATCTTGCCCATGAAGCAGGAGTGGGGAGGACCCATCGGGTTCTGCTCTCGCTCCCTGGCCTTAATGTCCCTTCCAGTGTCGTGGGAGAGAGAGAGATGGTGCCTCTTTAGTGCCAACGTGGTAACGAAGGCCGTAGCCTATTAATTGCGCTGACAGTGATAAAGGAAGACTCAGAGACAGCTATTTGTCTTCATGTTACCTCGTGCATCATCGCAAGATAAATGAAAACTCATTTTCTGCCTTGATTTGGTCTAATTTTTCAGCTGCATCCTCTCCTCCTTTTTTGCACTTGCCAGAGGCCTGTTACAGGAGCCCCTCCCCCCCCCTTCCTGGCTTCAGTCCCATAAAACTAGAGAGCCCTCGGGGTTCAAAGGTCACCCAGCGGGCAAGCCCACATAGAAATCTGTTTCCCTGCAGCATCCCAGGGGAGGCCAGAGAATGATAAGGAAATCAGCCCTGTGTTTGTCATTGCCTTTCCATTGCTATCAATGGGAATGCCATTCAACCCCCATTGAAAGCTATTTGTCAGAGCTCAGAAGGAGGTCACCAGAACCTGCGGCTTGTTGGTCTAAGATCCCTCTGCCCGTGTGGGTCCCAAATGGAACTGCCCAATACGCCACATGGCTAGTGGGTGAACAATTAAAAGAGGACTCAAGAGAGACCAGGGCCTGTTTGATGCACAGAAGTACACTGAAGCTTAAAGGTGCTGCTGATGATTATGATAGATAGAGGATACAAATTATCTATATTTAAAGCTGCCACTGTCAGGGTTGTGGGCAGTGCTGTGGATCATTTTGAACACACTGGACTGCAGCTTCCATAAGATCTGGGTAGCACAGCTGGAGGTGAAAGGCTTCTGGGAATTGTAGTCCAAGAGCATCTGGGTGACCCAAAGGTGGGAACTGCTGCCTTAAACTATGGCTTACTTAAATCAGGCACTGGCCTCCTTTTAGGATACTGGGCAAAACGAATGACACCTCTTTCTTTCTTTCTTTCTTTCTTTCTTTCTTTCTTTCTTTCTTTCTTTCTTTCTTTCTTTCTTTCTTTCTTTCTTTCTTTCTTTCTTTCTTTCTTTCTTTCTTAAGTGGTTGCAAACTGCACGGCCACTTGGTCATGCCTTGCCAAGAAAAAGAATGAACGACAAGGAGGGATGTGTGACAAACTCCAAGTACTGTAGCAGGCTCTTTGTGCAAGTGCTGAGAACATAAAAGCCCATTGTAGGAGGTCAGAGGGACATGTGAGTTCCTGTATTTCAGCCCCACCCCACCCCCAAAAATAAAATAAAATAAAAAATAAAAAATGGATGTGCGGAATTCTAAATGCCAACATTGTCTCCATGGGACTAAACCTCTTCTCTATTTGCCTCTGTTTGTGCGACCCCCCCCCCCCCCGCGGTCCGCCCCCGTTTTCCCATCTGGGAGCTCAGGTTCTTTGTTTGTTTAGCATAACCCGCTGCCCATATTAAAGAAGTAAGAGCTTCAGATTTAAATATGTTAAATCCATATCTCCAGCAAGCAGGCCTGATGCAGTGCTGTGATGATTAGCAGATTCCTATCGAGCTGGGACAGGCTTCTCTGCTAACTGATGGCAGGGAGGCTTCGGAGTTAGGCTTTCCGGGAGACGAGGCTGTCTTCCAGATTAGCAGGGCCTGGTGCAAGAGTGGGCAGATGCAACGGGAGACAAGGGATGCTTTAAGAGATACTAATATTAATTAACATTATTTGTCAACTGCCTTCCAACACGTGTTTGCAAGGAAGTGCAAGATAATACTAAAGGATGCAGTGAACACAAAACTATCTCGGACCTTTAAAAAAAAATAACAGAAATGAGTAGTTTCCAAATAGGTGGCAGAAAATGATGCCTTAACTGGTTTCTGAGAACAGTTGAGAGCGAGAGATGAATAAGCATCACGAAGGAGGTCAGTCCATAGCTCCTGGGACCAGCGTAGAGAAGGCCCTGCTCATCACGAAGGAATAACATCTCGCGCGAGATCCTGGTGGCATCTGATAAAAATGGATACAAGTTGACTCGGTCGCAAACAAAGAGGCGGTTTTAAAATGTGGAGCTTGTTCTATTTCACATCTTTCGGAACCTTTTTGGGTGCAGTCACTGATATTTCATCTTCTAGTGATGGGATCATAGCTTCGGGGCAGTTCACACTTGGATGGGCTGCAGTGATGTGAACTGCAGCTGCATCCAAATACAACAGTAATTCAATGGCAAAGCACTATGTGAGCAATGCTCACGTTACGCCACTCTCCCCCACCTCTGCTCTTCTAGCACAGTCACAAGCAGGAGCCCAAAAGTGTTTTAATTTAAAGAGTTGTCTGGCATCTCATCCAAATTAGTGTCCTTTAAACTATGGCTTGTTGGAAGAAGCCAAGATCAAACCATCATGGCTTGTTCTGGTGAACTGTTGCTGTTGTTCTTGTTCTTGTTCTTGTTCTTGTTCAGTTGTTTAGTCATGTCCAACTCTTCATGGCCCCATGGACCAGAGCATGCTAGACCCTCCTGAACATTATTTTCTCTTCTCTTTTCCTTACTGCCTAAATCATATTGTTGTGCCTTCTAGTACTGTTTTTCAGTTGCATCTACAGTTTTGTATACCCCACAGTTTTCCGCCCGCATCCTATGGGCAAAGTAAGGAGGGTAGAAAGATATAGAGGCAAAATCCACAAAGCACTACGGCTGTGTCTCTTGCTATACATTTTTCACCCTTTCTCTCTTTCTTCCCCCATCTCGCACCCCCCAACGGCTCTTTGGGGTGGGGTGGGAGAGCTTTGGCTAACATATTCAAATGAATTTGATATTCAATCAATGAAGATTAACTGGCCCAAGGTAAGATGGTTTTTACATTCATAAGGAAGTCAAATACGATTATGCAGATGAGGAAATTATACAGAGATGAGCAGAGTATAATGTATGATAATTATTTGAAAGGATATACTTACACCCTGATTAGCATATCTGGGAGGCCAGACAGAGATAGGAGAATAAGAAGAAGGAAGGAAGAGATTCCTCGAGGTGGACAAACTGCATTTCGGAGCCTCCTCCTGGGTGAACTGCCCAGGAAAGAAAAAAGGAAGCAAGCTGGTTCCCTCCTCAGCCTCAGATACTTAGGTCGGTCCGTGTCCGCAGGTTTTTCCTAGCACAAATCCAGGCTCAGCATCAAAAAGTCACTTTTTTCCTGGACAAGGATTCCCAAGATTTTCCCCACCAGCTTAGCCGCTGGCTAGTCGGATGATGAGGGCTCTGGAAGCAACCCCTTCAGAAGGGTAACTCTTCCAGCGAGCTTTGGTTCCAGGCATGGGTGCCTCCTAATCTAGGGGCTCAACATACCACAATATAAGCAGAGCTGGGCTGCTTCTTAATAGTGATGAGGAAAACTCTCAGATTTCTCCTAGATTCAAACTACACGTTCTTTTTTACCCAAATGCTCAGAAGGTTTGCAGTGTTGCCTTAGCACTTGGATGCAAAATTCCCCTTCCGCTGCGTTCACCAAATGCAGGCGCAATCATCATCATCATCATCATCATCATCATCAACCTAGGCTCTTGGAAAGAGGTAGATTGTTGAAGAAGGCCAAATTCAGCTTAACACTTGGCAGCTGTGTTCAGAAGAAGAAGAAGAAGAAGAAGAAGAAGATGATGATGATGATGATGATGATGATACAAGCCATTGCAGATTGCAGAAATAATACTATCAGAGCTACAAAAATGGCAGTACTGTATTAGGAACAACATATATATGGTGCAGGTATATAACAGATACTGTACTTAGGTTTCTGGTTAAAATTTATATCCGCTCTATAATACCAGTCAACGTATTTATAATTTTGATTGACTTCCTGGTATTTCTGGATAACAATAATAAAGTGCCGTCAAGTCAATGCTGAGTTATGGCGACCCATTTCACGGTTTTCTAGGTGGAGAATATAAAGAGGGGGCTGACCGTTCCCTTCTGCAGGGGGAGCCCTGGGACAGTCCCACTTGCCCCACAGCTATACTGGTGTTGGGGCTCGACTTGCTGGAGTCACAGTGGGGGATTGAACTTCATAGTGGAGAGTATGGCAGCAAATTAATTATATAATTTATTTATTAATTATTTATTTATTTGTTATATTTCTATACCACCCATCTTCTGGAATGGAACTCTGGGCAGTTTACAATAAAATACAATCAACAGAGTTAACAAAAAAGAAAAAAGAAAACAATACCCTGTTTTAACCTTTTCCCCCAAACTATCTCCCTACTTTCATATGCAATTCCTGACCCTTTGTCACTGCTGGGGGGAAAAAGATTCATCCACTAATCCAGTCTTCTCCTGTACAAGGATGGTCTATTGTTTCAGGCAAGAAACTGTATTGTGCAAACTTTCCAGGTCAAGGAAATTGGCTTCTTTTGTCTCTGATATTATCTAGTGTCTCTGCACTTTTCGGGGTGTTTTGTTGTTGTTATTGTTGTCGTTGCTGCTGCTGCTGTTCCTTTTCCCAGCAAAATGGGGGAACAGTGTCTCTTCTCAGTCACTGGGGCAGCATCGGATGGGGAACAAAAACTAACCAGACGTCCTTGCTGTGCTTGTTGTTAGCTGACGCATTTAGTCATTTAGGCTACCAGAGTGCCAGTGCTGCTATGGTGCACACTTTTTAAAAAATGAGATGTGCATCAGTAGAAATCATAAAAAGTTAGCTGGCTGCTCTCTTAAGCCTAGCACCTGCAGCAAATCATCATCGGATAGGAAGGGGGGGGAGAGAGAGATTAAACCCACGAGGTAGAAAGAGCAGGACAAACAGAAAAAGGAAAGGGTACAGATGAAGGCTGTTGAGCAGCTGAAAATATTTCCCTGGCAAGAATTTTCCTGGATCTCGAGCTGGTTCTTGACAGAGCTGCAAATTCGTCACCTCTGCATGATTTTTTTGTTTGATTTTTTTTATTATTATTATTCTGACAGCTAACTTCAGCCTTTCGACAAATCTGGCCCCAGAGGATATTAAGCTAAGACACACGAGGCTGTAATTTTCTGCTTCCACGTGTGAGATGCTATAATGATCAAAAGAAAATGACTTTCTAACTACCGCATCTCTTTTGTGCTGTTTTCTTCATGCCTGATGGACTAATTGAATCCCCGCAGTTCCACTGTATCAATTCTAACTTCTGTATTAGGGTTTAATCAGGCATGGGGGAGGACCAGCTTGGAGAGGTGAGGGTCCTTTTGTGAGGTACCCATCTGCCTCCGACATTAAAGGAAACAGTAGTGGCACTCCGTGTGTGTGGACCGATGAGCAACTTAAGGGAAATCGGGCTGAGGACTTCCAAGAAGGATTAGTTTGGTGAGCTGGAAACAGATTTTTTTTTCAGATCTCAATTTATTCATGGACTATTCCAGGCCTAGGTAGCAGGGAAGGCAAGAGGTGAAGAAAGAAGCAGATGATGACAGAGAAAAGGAGGAGGAGGAGGAAAAGAGAACCAGGGGGAAAGAAATAAGAGTAGGGCTGGGGAAACCTATGGATTTGAACAACAATCATCTAAAGGAGTTTGAAGAGTTATCATACCCATAAGCAGAGAAGGGACATGTTACTTTTTGGAATACAAGTCAGAAGGGAGGTTGATAAGTATTTGGGTCCAAGTCCGAACCTCTGGTACCAAGTGCCAGCTCCGAGTCTCAGTCTCGGACACCAAGTCCGAAGCCCCAAGTGCAATTTCCTATTTAAAACAAGGTTCCCCCCCCCAAAGAAAAAGAGAACGGTGTGTGTTCTGAAACGGGTTGAGTCTCCAGTGTGACTCCAACTGGACAGCGAGTCCCAAGACTCAAGTCTCCATCCCTGTAAGTCAACCATAGAGACATTGGGTAAGAGCTGTTGTCATCCCAAAATGTAACTTCAATTATTCAGACTCCCTGAATTTAACCACAGTTGAGCAGGGTGGGGAAAAGACCTGTGTTGTGCAGGGAGAGGGGTGGATGGTGAGAACAGCATAAAAAAGTAGGGTGGGAATGGAGAAAACTGGTGGGGGAGGTAAAGGGAAAGAGTGAACCAGAAAAAAATGGAGTGAAAAGAAAAGAGAAAGATGGAGAAAACTAGAGAAAGGAAAGAGGAAAAAAAGAACACCAGAGGGAAAGTACAAAAAGGGAGATCAATGAAATGATTGTTGGTGGAGGGGAGATCAAATGAGAGAAAGAGAGAGATTTTTGGATGAAGAGAACCAAAAATGTAGAAAAGAAAACAAAGAAATGAAGGGAAGATAAGGGAAGAAGGGAGGGAGGGAGGGAATGAGAAAGAGAGAGAAATCCTGTACGATGTCTCCATGGCAGATGCGCTTTTTAAAAGGGCCACCTCACAGCCAAATTCTGCCAGCCAAGAGACACCTCCTTACTTGACTTCTGTGCTCCTTTTAATCAATTCTGAATGTAAAGGAGGGGGGAAGAGAGAAGGAGAAAATGCCTTTTGCCGTGGCCTGTGTGATGGAAGAATAGGCAGAGTGCGTGCACCAGCGTTGAGTTTAAAGGAGGTGGGGCCCCGGCTGGTGCCCCAAACAATGTAGACCATGAGTCCTGACAGACGGCATCTCAGAAGGGTTTCTGTGGCTCCAACTGTCACAACAGCTGCAGGGGAGCTCTCGGACAAGAAGAGGCGGGTGGGCGCGTCGGCGGGATGGCACCACGGCCAACTTTCCCTTCCTTCGCTTTCTGTTGATGGGGTGTCATCGCTGGGCCATTGGCAAGAAAAGCCGAGAGGCACTAGAAAGTTCCGGACGGTGGGGAGAAGCTGTGACTAAGGGATCGCTTTCTTTTCCGTGACATAACCTTGCCAAAAATTGAGATCATATTCCGAGCTTGGGAGAATTCCCTCCAAGGACTGCCACTCCCCAAATCCCCCTGCTAATACGGTCACAAACTTACGGGGTTTCGTTTTCCAGGTCTTGGGGTTTGGCTTGGAGACTTCAAAGGACAGAGGGCTACTGTACGGACGACCCCAGGACCAGACATTTACACATGTAGTGGTGGTGGTGATCCTGGTCCCTGCTCATCCAAAGGACCCCATGCTTTGATCCTACAAGCTGGGCTCCACTGCACCCCTGAGCTATCTCTTTCTCTCTCCGTCTTAACTTTTTTCTCTCTTGAACTTATTCCTTTCTAAAGCTGTTCGAGCTGGCAGTCATCACATCTTGTTGCAGGCTCTTCGGGCTCTTGTTAAATGTAAATGTTGTCCAGAGAGAGGAGAGAGAGAGAGAGAGAGAGAAGCACAGCAAGTGACAGACGGTCTCCCAGGGAAGGCGGGCTCCTTGCAGAGGGTGTCACAGACCCAATTTGGGATGCAACCGCCATGAAATTGATCACAAATGAAGACACACACCTCCCCACCCCCACCCCGCCGCCTTCCTCCCTTCCCGAGACACAATTGGCTAATTCACAGGACATTTTGTTTGGTTTTGTTTTGTTTTTCACCCACACGAGCAAGGGGAAAGGGCGGGGGAAGAAGGAGGGAGAGGATGGTTTCCATGAGTTGCATTTGGTTTCTGTACAGATGGAGTCAAAGGGGAAACATCACGCCCCTTCTTCACCCTCCCAAAACACCTCCCTGTCTTCCCTCCAGGACCGTGTGGACCAGACAAGCTGGTGCAAAGAGCCGGAAAGCATCGAGGGAGTCAGAAACCAATCCCTTGGAGGCGTTTTTTTAAAATGGGAATCCTCCGATAGAAGGGAGCGCCATATGTCAATTTGGGTCTCCCTCACAAGAACTGAGAGATTCCCTTTGCGTTTTCTGATTGTCACCGGTAGAGATGGGCACGACTCCAAAAAATGGTGTTTCGTTTGTCGTTTGGTCGTTTAGGGGTCCGTTTCGGTTCGTTTCCGTTTTTGTGAGGTTTTTTTGCAAAAAATGTCATTTTCGTTTCGTTACGTAATGAACCGAAAAAACAAAAACAAAAACAAAAACAAAAAATTGCTGTTTCCTTACCATTTAGCACAATTCAATGTATTTGCCGTAACGAAAACGAAGCGGTCGACAAAATTTTTCGTGTTTCGGGTCATTTTGTTTCACTTTGGAGTCAAAATTCGTTTTTCGTTTCGTTACATAACGAAACGAAAAAACGAAAACAAAAACGAAAAATCGCTCGTTTCGTGCCCATCTCTAGTCACCGGGCTATCTGTCTGAACTGGCACCAGTCAAGTTCCTCATCTGGTTCACACACGCACACAACCACAGAGAGAGAGAGAGAGAGAGAGAGAGAGAGAGCAAACATGGTCAAGTGGCAAAGACCTTACAAAAGCAGATCTTTGCAAATGGGGGAGGGACGGCCACTTTTACTGGGATGGGGTGAGAGGACACACCACTCCACAATGTGGGGCGGGAGGGGGGAAAAGGAGTGATGGGAAAGTCCTTTCAACCCACATTTGAGGGGACCTTTTTTGAATGAGAAAGAGCCCTTTCTGTCTGGTTTGCACTGGCCACTTCGGTTCCTGCAAAACACCACCTCCTCAGCAGGGTTTTTAATGTGTGTTGCATAGGTGTGCACCCACGTATACACTGAGAGAGAGACACAGACACAAATATTTGTCCTGCCTGTGATCTAGCAGAACTGATTTCAGATTTTGCTTGTGGAGGTTAGGCCCAGAAGTGCATAAAGCAATACCATCAAGGAAAAAATGTGCCCTAAGCATACCTTCCTGGCACTGAGACTTTACTGATGTAAGAGATGGATATCTATCAGCTGAATATTTATTTGGTGTACTGCTACGGTAGGTACTAGACCACAGTACACAACCCTATATCCACATTGAGGCTTTCCTGAAGCATCCTCTTCAAAATGCTTTTATAATTTTTATTGCACAAATATTCCAAATGGAGATACAGAGAGAAAAGGAACCAGCAATACGGCATTAAAGCCATGTGTATAATGATCTAATCTATTTGTGAGAGTGTTTATACAAATAAATATGTATGCACATCTATTGCTATGGTGCAGAGTGCATCCCAAGGGTAACTTATCCTATTTATTTATTTATTTATTTAGAATATTTTTATCCTGCCTTACACCTTGGAAAAGCGGCCCCAATCCTTGCCGGCACCTAGGTTTCAGCCTAGCCAGCATTTATGAATAACACGGCCTTGCCCACTCATGGACCTGGGTCTCGGGTGCGAGATTTGTTGTGGTTGAGGGATAGAGCTGCACCCCACCCACCTCTCCAATACTGTACATTTGAGAAAACCCAAACCCTCTCCCTGTCCGTCCTCATCCGCTGCCGTTCTGAAGAGGAAATCCACTGGTGGGCTGCTCAAGAGACAAAGGTAGTTTCCGAACGCCTGGCAACCTTCAGAGCTCTACTGCCATCATCAGAGGCAGAAGGGAGGCATCTGTTCTCTTCCAAGATGAAGGCATAACAGATGCCCATTTAGTGGTTACAAAAGGGGGAGGGGAGTGAGGGGAAAGCCCTGTTTGTTTGTCTGTTTTCGTTGTTTGCTTCTAGCCGCGGATTCTCATCTTTTTCTACCCATCAGGGCTCTGGACGCTATCTACGTTGCATAGATTCAAAATAATTAAAATTGATTTAAAACATGTTTGAATATGAAGAAACCTGGGCTTGTTTGTTTGTTTGTTTGTTTGTTTGTTTTGAAGCAGGTTGGAAACATTATCTGAGATGCATTTTAAAGTTCTGCCAGCCTGTTCTCCAGGATTATTCTCAATATGAAACAACAGGACTGTGATCTGTGGAAACTGTCAAAGAATTAATTACAAACTGGCTGGCTGGGTACAGCCAAATGGTTTTCCTCTCTTGGCTCTGCTTTTTCTCTTCAACTTTCCTTGTGTTTACATTCCTTTCCTAATTATCCCCCCCCAGCTTTGTTTTAAAATTGGATTCACTGCAATCTTGGGACATCGAAGGTGGACCAAAAAGGGAATTTCCCACAAATTCGGGTCTTTGCTAAAAAGTCTTAGCGAAAGATCTCGTGCTCACATGTCTCCAATGCTTTGTTTGGTTTTTAAATGTGATCCTATTCTGTGCCTCTATGCCTTTTTTTAATCTATTTTTGCTCCCACCTTGTTGGCTTTGCACACACACAAACACACAGCATGGTTTCAAAAGAGCCTTCCTGGTGGATATTCTGCCCAGCCCCCTCAAGCAAGGCAGCCTGGGCATGTGGTACTCAGCAGTGAAGTCCACGCTGCCAAAAATGTCAACCTGCTAGCCAAGACTTGTGGGGAAGGAAGCATATTGCTGTTTGGGTTTGTGTAGGCAGAATCTCCGCTGCAAATGTGAACAGGGCTTGGAGAGGAAGGGAAAGACACGTTTAATATAACAAGGTTTTCTCCTTTCCAAAGAAAGAGAAGCCAGTGGGTCAGGTAACAAACAGAACTAGAATCCTGTGAACAGAAAGGCAGTTGACTCTGCCAACGCCTCCGCTGTGGTTCTGATGCAAGCACCCCAAAGACTGGACTTTACAGTATATGTGTGCATTTATCGGCATGTTGACATATGCTATCTAAAACACTTAGAATCATAGAATCATAGAATCACAGAGTTGGAAGAGACCTCGAGGGCCATCCAGTCCAACCCCCTGCCATGCAGGAACCCCCATCAAAGTAATCCTGACAGATGGCCATCCAGCCTATCCTTAAAAACCTCCAAAGAAGGAGACTCCACCACCCTCCTTTGGGGCAGCATCTTCCACTGCCGGACAGCTTTTTAACCATCATGAAGTTCTTCCTAATGTTCACATGGAATCTCTTTTCCTGTCGTTTGAAACCATTGCCCCGAGTCCTAGTCTCTGAAGCCATGGAAAACAAACCAGTCCCCTCTTCAATATGACATCCTTTCAAATATTTAAACATAGCTATCATATCATATTCTGTTTGTTTGTTTGTTTGTTTGTTTTTTGCTTTGGATCTCATTTCTGTGAAAAAATGGGACAGAAATCAAATCAATCAATAAATGGGTTGGCCCTACAAAATTTTATTTATTTATTTATTTATTTATTTATTTATTTATACAATTTATATGCTGCCCGCTACCCAAAGGTCTCTGGGTGGCTCACAGTCAATGCAATTAAAACTATTAAATGTTAAAATACCAACAAATAACTAAAACGATAAAAACATTTAAATACAAATGCAATGCAGTAAAAAAAAAATTACCATCAGGACCCACAATCTAAGTTATATCAGTTTAAAAACTTCCGAAATATGAATTATTCCCAATTCTTGTCCAATCTGTAGAAGTAAAGAATCAACTTCCATAACGAAGTAGAAAGCACGAAGGCAGAATGTTATGTCACCTTGTCTGTATTCCCTTTTCAGCAGGTTTTTATTGTCTTTTTTAAGAGGGAAGGAGAGAATGGCTAGGCTGATGGATAGAGGGGAGATTTCAATGTGATGTGTTGTTAGTACCATATCAAATAGGCTTTTAATTTTCTAGAGAGGGGTGGGGGTGTCTCCTCAGCCGGTGCATCTATCATCATCATGAGGCGTCATGTCCCATCTCCCAAGGGGCCTCTCGTCGTAAAGAACTCCCCCCCCACACACACACACCCCATCTGACTTGGGGCAATGCCTCGCACAGACTAATCGTTCCCTCCCATCTCTTAACGATGATAAAGACTAGTGTCGCCAACAAAGGGAGTATTAGGACAGAGGCCTCGAAACGTGGCAAACTCATTTAGAGGGCTCCTTTCTCGGTATGCTGTGGGACAGTGTTGTCAAAGAACTGGGAAAGACAAATATACACAGCCACGGATGAGTCCAGATGTGGTGCAGTGGATAGAGTGAGAGATGAGGACTTGTGAGATTGGAGTTTTGAATGCCTCCTTGGTAGTGGAAACTCATGAGGAGGGGGTCACTGGTTTATCCACTCCTCAATTACATGTACTTCACCTTATCAAAAGCTAAGATTTTAAAGGCCCTCGATGTGTTTATTTGATATGTCATGAGGTCCAGGGAAGGTACTGAATAAGTGTTGTTCATGACACGCACAAATAGAACAGGTTTTGATCGGAGAAGAAAATAGCTCTCCTTTTGGGCTACTTCTAACCCAGTCCTGTGTGGACTATTTTCCATGATGTACTTGAGATCACGAACAAGCCCAATCCGGATCCATGTCCATGCGGGACCTTTTTTGGGGCCAGCAGCAGGACAGATCTTTGGGGGAAGGGTCCAGATTGGAATGATTCCTTCACAGACGGAACAGTTGTTTTAAGGGAGACCACTCTCAGCAAAACCAAGCAAACGAAGCTGTATGATCCTTACACAATACAAAGCAAGGGCAGGCTGTGTTGTGTGTTGTGCTGTTACAGTTGTGACTGACTCTTCATGACCCCATGTCCATGGAGTTTCCTTGGCATGAATACTGGAGTGGCTTGCCAGTTCCTACACCAGGTGGCTACAGCACCTGATATTCCCTGGTGGTCTCCCATCCAAGTACTAACCAGGGCCGACCCTTCTTAGCTTCTGAAATCAGGCGAGATCGGATGGGATTAGGGCATCTAGGCAATATCTTGACTAATAATAACTGCACATCATCAAGTCAATTGTGACTTATGGCAACCCTTTTAAGGTAGACAATACTCAGAAGTGGTTTACCCTTCCCATCTTCTGGGGCAACCTGAGACCAGGCAACTTGCCTCAGGCCCCACAGTCTGGCTCTTCCAGGCATGTCCAAAATTCAGCCCTCCAGATGTTTTGGACCACAACTCCCACAGTCCTTTGTCACTGGCAATCTAAGCTTAGAATTCTGGGAATCGTGGTCCAAAACATCAGGAGGGTCGAAGTTAGTGGGGAATTGAACTCTCCCATTCTTGCTCTGTAGCCGGATACCTCAACCTCGCTATCCAACCAGCTGGTACCTTATTAGACCATTAAAATATTATTTTATGAAAACCAGCTTCAACCTATACTAGTCTTTATCAAGAATATATTGTTTGAGTTCCGTTCCTGCCTTGAGCATGGAGTTGGACTCAATGGCTTGATAGTCCCCTTCCAAGTTCATGCTTCTATGAGGCTGAGCTTTGCACCAACCTATTGTCACTCAGGCAGGGGTGGGGAGAAATATGAAGACCCCAAAAGTCACAGCAGATGTCCATTGCAGGTCTGTTTTTTTAAAATGACGTGCAAAATGCAGGCTGCAAACACAAGTCAGGAGGACTTGGACCTATAGCTCCTAGTGGAGTCCGAGTCTTTGCATCCTACCTCTGTTGGCCATTGGTTGGCAGATGTTCCCTTCAGTTTGCAGTCTCAACCGAGGGGCCCTTTTTCAAAGCGATCAGACACGATTCCATTCGCACCCTAAGTCACTTTTCAGAAATAATCCTTTTCGCGCCCCCCCCCATTAGCCCTGAAAGGCCCACATCGCAAGTGGCGTAATTATGTGTAATGCACTGCAAGCCACACCGCTATTTCCAACACGTCGCAAGCAGGGCCAGTCATTTGCTGTGTTTTGTAAGTGGTGTCATTATTTGCTGTGTGTCACGTCCGAGCTCTTTGGGAACGCGAGCCAGAGCAAAGGGTTCAAACAATAAAAAGACGGAGATGCCTGGTGGAAAAATGCAACTATCGCAAACTGAAGGAAATAGAACCGGGGGTGGGGTAGGGGGGTTGGAGGGTTGGAAGCATGTTTACCAAAGAGGATACTTGCCCGAGAGGGTGGAATAGGGTTTTTTTATTTTTTAAAAAAGACAATCCTTGCATTCTTCCCTCTCCTTATCCTCCCCCCTCCCTCCCGATGCAATCCCCTGTACTGTAATTTCTGGAGGAATTGGTTCATCTGAGGTGCAGATATATTTGTGTCAAGGTGCAGCCGAACAGATAGCAATGCTCTATGCATAGTAAGCGGCTTTCTGAGAAAGAGGTTAGGCCGAGAGCAGGGGTCTTATCAGTGCAACCTGGCTGCCATTTATCTAGTCCCCCATCAAATATGAAAACAGGCCTCAATCTACTGCTTCTATTTTCCTTTTGAAGGCGATGGGTGGAATAATAATTTACTCCCAGGGCTGGGATGGAGGGGAATACACACACACACACACACACACAGAGAGAGAGAGAGAGAGAGAGAGAGAGAGAGAGAGTTGTGGGATTTGAGAAGGGAGAGGGTGGGATGGCCTTTGTTTCTAAACCCATTGGTTCTTTCTCAAAACTTCCACTGGGTAGCTTTGTGATGCAACCACTGGCCTGTATAGGCTCAAACACCAACCACAATCCATCAGATCTGTCTTCTCCCACCTGGTTCCTGCCTTTTACAACTGCCCTTCTTGCCTCCAACAAGATTCCTGTCCTGGCTACAACATCACCTAGCCATGGATTTTAAGAACATCATCTAACTAAGGACTTTAAAAGTAACCTCCTAGTCAAGAACATCTTTCACCATGTCTGAACTTCTGGGACCTGCTTTGAAGAAGGGTGATTGACTGCACTCGAAAGCTTGCAATGTTGCTTTTTTTATTTTAAATAGTGGCCTATGAAGGTATCGCCTGTAACCTATTTTTGCCGTTAATGCCTGTATCCTAAGCTTTCTTTTCAATGCAAAAGTATCTTTACAATCTGGAAAGGGATGCAGGGAAACCTCAAGGGTATTAGTTGAGAGGATCCCCCAGTTCTTGGATTTTTCTCTCTCATCCTTTCATTGAGCTTATTGAATGCTGGAAGGACAGAAAAGACACCTGAATAATGCAGAATCCTTCCCTGTGTTCCCATTTCTTGTCACCTCACACTCTGACAAATCCATTTTTAAAATGCCCTTTCCCTTCGCATTACATAGCCTGAAAACTGCTCCATTTACAACCTCCTCCCGCCTCCCGCCTCCCAATATATATACAGTATATATTTAAATCCATATCTGTGTCTAAGCTGCTGATGCTGAACTCTGGTTCCTCCAAGCCTCTGAGGACAACGCTATCCAAATGTTAATATTTTAAGCCCATGCACTAATGTTTTTATGTGGGAAATTGGGATTTTCTATGGTTGGCCGATGAACGGGCCTTCTCTGTGCGCCATCGGGAAAAAGGCGGCTGCAGCTGAAAGTTGGGTCACCCGAGGCGGAAAGCATGGAATAGAAGCATTTGATATCTGTCTGTTGTTTTTTACATATCGATTGCCAAATCCAAGCCAACAAAGCATTCCCTGGGCCAAGAGACTTCAGTGTCTGGATTTCAGGCCCTTCTCATCTATTAATGTTTTTTTCTCATGCACTTAGATACTGAAAGAGCAGTGTGCTGTTGGGCAAACCCTGAGCCCAGGAATTTGGTAGATTTGGAGATTCAGGTGGAAGGTTCAGAAGTTCTTCGTGATAACAAGGTCCACCTACATTTGACAGTAGAAAGGACTACCTAGGAACACTGTGGACTATCCACAGAAGATTTTTTTTAGAAAACAGAGGATGCTCAGTCATCTGCAGAGGAAACTTGAACTATGGATTCTTGAACTGCCAGGTTGCCCAACTAGATGTTCCTTAGGACACCTTCCAACACTCCAGTTGGATGATTTTGTTATTACCTTAATGGGGAAACAAGGATGGAAGGAAAGATCACGCACGGCCACTAGTAAGCCTTTGCAATGGCACAGCAGCCAGTGTCATTTTTTGTACTCCTTACAAGCTTGCAAGATCTTCTTCTGTCTTTCATGAGGACTAGAAATCTCACAAAGGTTTGGGACATGAAAACCCCTTTATCTTCAATTCAACCATGCTCTGAAGACAGACGCCTGGCCTAGGGAGGGGGTGGAGGGGAGAGAGAGCTCAGTCCAGCTCTCTCTTTAGAAATAGGGTCACCCTTTGACAAGCAGGAAGAGACTGTGCCTGGCCAGACAGTTATAAGAAACCCGCAGGAGCGTGGGAGGGAAGGGAACAGGAGGCAGTGCTTTGTGATCAGCAGAAGTCACTGTCCAGGCTTATCGCTAGAGTTACAGACAGTCCATCTGGTAAAATAACTTGATGCCGAGAGATGGACAGTCCCCCAAAGGGCCATTATAAATCATGTTTATGGGCAGCGGTCACGGTCCAGGCAGTGTGGTCTAGCTTGTCGCCTCTTTGGAAGCAGAAGCAGGAAAGAACTGGGGTCAGGTGCAGCTGTAAATTGCCACCTAAACGCTTGCCATCCAAAGCTAATCAGAAACCAGTAACGGCAGAAGGCAGCACACACCAGGGACCTACCAGAGAGGCAGCCTTGCAAGACTTAAGCCGAGCAATGCTTTTGAAAACCCTTTGCAGGTTATCTTGGCGGCCATGAGATCTAGCTACTTGCAATTAGAGGAATAGTTTAAATTCCCCCATTCCCCCATGGAGCATAACCATTGGGATCAATGGGATTTACATATGTATTGACTTAACATTTGGCACCTATGGCAATCTTGTGGATTCAAAGTTTCTATAGGTTAATTGCCAAGCAGTGATGTGTAGTAGACAGGCTGTTAGACTAGATCACAGGAGACCTGAATTCAAATCCCCTCTAGGCAATGAAAACTCGCTTGGGGCAAGGGTTGAGGAGGGCAGATTAGCAATGATTAAACCCAAAACATTGCACATACCTTGAAAATCACATTAGAGTCATTGTAAGTCAGACAAAATTGGCCAGGACATAGCAACAACAACATCAAGAAGAAGAAGAAGAAGAGGAGGAGGAGGAGGAGGAGGAGGAGGAGAAAGTAGCAATTTGCTGAGGTTATGTTGCCAATCAGTGGACAACAAGAAGCAACAAGCAAAATCCCAGTTGAAAACCTAAATTACCAACCACCTTTCCACACTGGTCCTTGTGCCCCTTGCCATTCTCAGTCAACACACAAAAGATTGTCTCTGCTTCTTGTCAGCTCTGGATTTTCTCCAACCCCAATTAAAATTCCCCTTCAGGTAACATTTTTGGAACAAAATGTGGTTTCAGACCAAGGGCTGATGGAAATGTGTTCGGAGGCACATTATTCTGGCATTGCTCCTGAAAAGGAAGACAGGGGCCTACTCTGCCTATGACAACTGTTCCAAATATAAACAATCCATACATTACTCGTGGGCGTTCACTACGCGCCTAACACACGCCCCACCAGCTGCAAGAGCAAGAAGCCTTTCCAGAGGCTAAGCAGATTAGAGATGAAAGTGGGTAAATATTAAGACAGACGCATCCCTGCACCTCTCTGGTAGATCAGCCTGTCTTTCATCAGGACAGGCCTAATGAGAAACCCAAGGAAAAAAAAGATTCCCCTCTCCCCGCACACCCCACCTCTGATTATAGATTCACGAGAGAGCACAGAACAGGTCCACATCATTGCTTAAGACAAGGCCCTGATGCAAATTGGCAGACGTAGAAGTGAGCGGTCAATATAGATTAGGATTAAGCCTTGAGTCCTGTCCACAACACGAGGGTCCAGCATTGATTGGATCAGGGATGCCAGAACACTTCACCTCCTTCCAGGAGGGCACAATGAGAGAAGACAGAGTGAGGGGGAGAGAGAGAGAGAGAGAGATTGCCCCCCATGCTCACGTTGCAACCTATCAGGAGCATTTGTGGGGTATCCTTACTGTGTATCTAAAAGGGAGAGCTTTTCTTAGGAGCAAGTGGAGTGCCACAATAATGTGCAAGCTTCTGAGCCCCTCTGAGTTTTGCATCCTTGGTGGTGAATTTAAAATAACAGCCTGAAGTTCAAAGTCTTTGCTATGTATTCAAGTCATACAGCCTCCCTTTAAACTAAGTGCCAAGATACAGTATGCGAAGTTGATAAATGGCTGGGACGGAGGCAAAATGGTAGACTCCCAACTAGGAAAACATAAACTCCAGAAAACAACCAAGTAGGGTAGGCAGGCACACAGCATTAATAAGGTTGACGTTCACATTGA
Organism: Phrynocephalus versicolor; assembly: GCA_023846285.1. NCBI lineage: Eukaryota > Metazoa > Chordata > Lepidosauria > Squamata > Agamidae > Phrynocephalus > Phrynocephalus versicolor. The sequence goes on along the minus strand of JAHTLZ010000038.1, from coordinate 8,526,877 downwards.
CTCATCAGTCTATGGGTCTACTCTCATTAGGGCTACCGAGTGAACAGAGACCAAGAATGCATGTAGCTCCAAGATCACCCTCTTGATTGACATGGAACCACACAAATTTCCTAGGAGGCCCATACTAGAATTACAAAAGCAGATCAAAGTGCCTATATCTAACCATGCATCATTCCATTCCACTCTTTCTTCGAGTTAACATAGTTTAAGTGTGGTTCTGGCAGCAGAAGAATTGAGAATTCTTGAGCCTTCCCCCCCCCCACAAAAAAAAGGGAATGACGCATGCCTCTTAGAGACTCCAATTCCAGAGGTGCTGTGAATCCATGCCACACGTTAATCTGCAATTTGCAAGAGCTGCACAACACACTGAACTCTAAGGGTGAAATAGATTCAGCACCATGGATAGTTCCTATGAGATGCACACACTAAAACCACCCCTAAAATGAGAGTCACTGCAGGAATGCTTGCACAGACTAGCGGGGCTACAATTTTGAACACCTTCAGACACTACACTTGCCAACAGAAATATCAAAATAAATATATAAAACCAATTACAAATTCTACAGGAATATTGTCATGCAGTAAGGCTGCAGCCTTATATGCACTTACCTTTGAAGATGTCTCATCGAACTCAGTAAGACCTCCTTCTAAGTAGACATGCTGAGGGGTTCACTGCAAATTATAAGAGACAGGGACATGTATAAGTCATAAAGCAAATCATAGGATTGAATCAAATAAATATAGTTTTTTGATGATGTAAGCCACCTTGGGTCCCTTTTAAGGAGAAAGGTGGGGTCAAATATTTTTATTAAAAATAAATAAATGAAAAGAGATTGCTGTGTGTTGTTAAGCTGCTTCCCACTAGTGCTTTTTCTAAGGAGCCATTTACATTCACTTACTCGACATTCTCAACAACAAACAAAAGTTGTGTTGTTAAATGCTCTGGCTTCTGTGTTCCTCAGTAAAGTCACGTCACTAAGCAAGGGGAAAGCCCTAGCAGATCATCATGTTATTTATTTATTTATTTATTTATTTATTTATTTATTTATTTATTTATTTATT
>JAHTLZ010000038.1:8494200-8504427 GCA_023846285.1 Phrynocephalus versicolor | reverse complement strand
AATAATAATAATAATAATAATAATAATAATAATAATAATAATAATAAAAACTCTTGGGAAGCATTCAACTAGTGATTTGTAATACAAAATCCAGCATAGTTACCTGTGTGATGATGATGATTGATAAATAAATAAATAAATAAAAATAAATAAATAAATAAATAAATAAATAAACCTCAACAAAGCAAGAAGAGATGTGGGATGCTGGTCGAATAAATGCAGAAACTCAGAAAAACCTGAGTGGTCACTTCACCCTCAGCTGGAGAACAAGAAGAGAAAAGATTGAATAAATAAATAAATAAATAAATAAATAAATAAATAAATAAATAAATAAATAAATAAATCCACTCTACATAATATTGCTTTTTTGCTTCTCCCCCATGCAGTGGGGAGCTGGGCCAGATTTTGGCATAAATATTGTGATAATCCACTTTGTAAAATATTGTTCTAGCCTTGTAGCTAGATGGGTGGTATAGAAATCCAATAAATAAATAAATAATGGCATAGAGTTTATTTTGGATTTGCCCAGCATGCCCCTTCAGTGTGTTTCAGCTTCTGTGAATAGGTGAACACAGAATGTTTATTCAAAATATTTTCATCGCCTCTCTTCATTTTCTTCACAAAAGTCACAATGTGTCTGCCTGTTCTTTCCCGCAGAAATACTGTAACTAGTTTCAGGTAGCTGGTTCCTAGTCATTAGTGCTTTTCACCCATAACAAAGAGACTTTTTATTTATTTATTTAAAACATTTCTAGCCTGCTTTTTTCCCTTTCAAAGGACCCATGCAGCCGACAGTAGTCAAAAGACAACACTGAAAAGCTAGAAAGAGGAAGTGTACAAACATTTAAAAAATATTGAACACATATTATATTAAAAACAGTCAAGAAAATATTTAAAATGCATTTAAAAGCAACAAGGCATCCATTTTAAAAATAAAAATATTTTAAATAAATATATATTTAGTTCATTTAAAGTATTTATTTTGTTATTAATGTAACATATTTAGAATATTTACTTAGTGAGAAATGATGAACCTTCTGTAGTGTAATGTAACTTTTGTTTTTGTATTTCTAGATTAAGGAGAAATGTCACACTGTTCCAGTTTCAAATGCTCTCTGGAAAAAATAGAGGAGTTTTGTACCACAGGTCAGTGGCTAGTAGTACTCTACAGTTTGTTTTTTAACCAAAATAATTAAATAAATGGTAGCAATTTTCACTACTTTTCAGAAACAGAAAAATAGTTATTTTTTAATTATAGTAATTACTATAGTAACTGTTGTAGTAGCTGGATATGTTGCTTTTCTGAACTGTAGACACCAAGCACCCCATGCATACTGACTGGGGATTCTGGGAGCTGTAATCCAAAACATGTTTGGGTGCTGGTGAGGAATAACTACTTTTGGATCTTTGGAACTATGACTGCAACTAATTACTTTTAAAAAATAACATTCCCAGTTCTAGTAGTCGGGTATATGTATAGGTGAACGTAATGAAGAATACCATCCAAATAATCTTTGTTTTCATACTGACTTTTCTATTGTGCAATGTTATGGTCAGTACTTATTTAAGGAGACTGTGAGCATATGAATGGATTTATGGATAGATGGATGAATAGATGAATGGATGCATTGACTGATTTATACATATTCCACTTTTCTCTAAATGTTAAGCCCTAAATTACTCAGTAATACCAACTGTCTGTCTTGCTAATCTGGTCCTGCCATTGGACAGAGGGAGTTGGCCACCTCAGGAAGCAGATTTGAGAATCATTGTATTAGATTTGTTACTGGACATTACTTGTTATGCGCCATCCAGTCGAACAGTGATCCTAACAGGCAATTCAAGGCAAGTGAGATGTTTAAAGGGTAATTTTACAGATCTCTCCCCCAGTGGAAGAGCAGGGATTCAAACCCAGGCCAACGTCAACCTAGTTGGCCACCCTATCCACTACACCGCACTGCTGTGCCCCATTAAAAGTTTCCAAGTCATCATTTCTTATTTTATTTTACTATTAATATTGCATTTTTGCCACCAGGAAGGAGGTGAGGTGCTTGTGTCATTCTATGCTTTTCGGAGGGAATAATATTATTGGTGTAGAATATTGTGCACTTTTACTGTGCGTATGTGTGGGAGGACACTATTGTTGTGTAGCCTCAGGCAGAAAAATGTCTGGGGTCAGCTCTGCATGCCACTTATAATCAACATTTTAAGTTTCCTCAGCATCTTTCTGAGGTAATGTAGGTCTTAATAAAAGAAATGTGAAGAACCATACTCTTCCAAATGATATCAGTGTGGATCCATGGAACTGAAACTTAAATATTTCCAATATTAAATCAGATCATGAGATGATTATCAGAAATCCAAGCCACCCCCCTCCAAACAAAATATCCAAGTAACAATACATTCTTGAGAACTGTTCCTATTATTAACAAAAGTATTTTGTTCTGGCTTGGTCTTGCAATGACCATTAAGATCCAATAGCACTGCAAAAGCCCCTCTCCAGGTGGATAGAGGGGAAATGATATACAGTAACGAGCTTGTTGGTGTGGATAAATTACCGTGGTTCTCATCCTTTGGCCCTCAAGATGTTTTGGGCTTTAACGCCTAGAACACTGGCCATCCCTGCTGAGGCTTCTGGGAACTGTAGTCCAAAACCTTTAGAGAGTCAAATGTTGAGAACCATTACATTAAGACATCTTTTGCAATCTATGTCAGGCCTGGCTAGTGAGACCAACACAATGATTATGGCCTTCAAAACTTACTAATATACCCCACTGGGTGGGATGACTTCAGATGATGGTAGGTTTGCCCCCTATTTTATAAATAAAAGTGTGGATGTAACTCAAACTTGATCATCAAATACTGTAACTCTTATGCCGAAACAACAGGCAGTACAAATGTAGCAGCAGCTTTGAATTCTGAAAATTATTGTTTCTTTTGAGTTGTCGCTTTTATATGTCATCCCGGGGAAAACGTGTGTGTGTGTGTGTGTGTGTGTGTGTGTGTGTGTGTGTGTGTGTGTTGCTTCCAAAGTATATAAGGGAGAAGCAAAAACATAACACACTTTTGTAAAACGGCTTCTTTTGTCCGTCTGGAACCTCAAAGATTTCCTTTGCTAATGGGGAGAAACGCACAGTCTTTTCTGTGCTCTACACACACACACACACACACACACACACACAAGTACACAAATAGCAGAGAATAAAGGCCGAGGTGTCCTACATTTGAAAGGCTGCTTGGTATGATAAAGCCGAACTGCAACGCCGAGAGAGCAGGGAGGGGTGGGGTGGGGTGGGGAATGGACAAAATTGGCCTTTGATTCTAAGCGAGCTCGGTATGGCCCACTTTTGATCCTTCTGGCTTTTTGGGTTGAAGGGGAGGGAAACCCACCAGCTCGTTCCGAAACCTGCACGGCACAAACTCATTGATATGCAGCTATTCACGTGTGCAGTAAATTCCAATTAGTTTTACAGAAGTCTGCTTAACATTTATGGGAAAGGAACCTTCACATTACTGCAATATTATCAGTGCAGGAGGTTTGGACTAAGTGAGGATATTATTATTATTATTTTTGAAAAAAGCTCACACTGAGTTAATTATATTTTGCAGATCTGGACCAAAAAAAAAAAAGAGGGTGCGGTGGGGGAAGGGGGGGGAGAACCAAGGACTCCAGCTGAGTGCTTTGAAGCTAGGCGAACAATTCAATGAATTTTATTTGTGTTTTCATCACACTCTATCTTCCATGCCTTACGTCCCTGGTTGACAATTAGGAAGCCATCTTGGCATTTGTTACTCTGATGCTTTCCCGGCACACTAGGAGGGAGAACTATAGGATGAAAAAAGTGTTTCCCTCCACCCCCGTCTGCCCTATTTTAGGAAATCTGATTTAGCCTATCTGTTTCAACATCAACAATTAGACAAAGGGTGTGCGCGTGTATATATGTCTTTGTTTTATTTTTTATTTAGAGTCTTTTTACCCCGCCTTTCTCCTTGAAAAAGTATCCAAGGCGGCTTAATGTAATAAGGGACAATACACAGTCCAGTACGATTAAGACCTATTCAAGTCTGAGAACAGGGAACTGAGGGACATCTTACAGCATTAAAAGACAACATTAAAGCTACAAGAGAATGTGAGCAGTTAAAGAGAGAGTAAAAGTTCCAGGTAAAAGTTATGAGGGATGGAAACGAACATTGAAAACATAGTGTCAGTGCAATCACACAAGGTTATAAGTCGTTATAAACACAAAGTCTATGTGATCATGTATGGTAGATTCATATAAAAGCCACATAATAGGTAGTTCATCATTCGGGGAAAGCTTGCCTGAAGAGAAAGGTCTTTGTGGCATATGACCTAGTATGTGTGTTTTGTGTTTGCACTGACGGGTCATTGCCATGCAAGCAATCACTCACATCCGTCTGTCAGTTTTGTCATACAAACGTGCTACATGGAAATAAACATGAGTTTACAGGTCCCCTAGAGGGTGGCGGCATGACTGGTTCCAAAACATTTTGCTGCCTGAAGCACAGAGCAAGATGGCTCCCCTTCTCGGTCCATGCAGAGGAATCGCCCGGGTTGTTGTCCTGTTGACACCGGAAATAGAAAAATATCCCCTGCTATGCCTGAAGTCCAAAAGCTACCTTAATGGGAAGGGCGAAGGAGCAAAGCATCCATTTTGCTTCTATCGTTCGACACCTTGCAGCTGCCTCCCACTAACGGTTGCCTGGAGCAACCACTCTGTGGCTGTGGACAGCCCCCGTGGCATGACAGCATCGATCCGCTTCAGGTTGGACGTTAAACAAGTTGCTAAAGCTGCTGAATCCGTTTTTGGGACTTGCTTCGGTAGCTCGGACAGGTCCTCTTCAGTTCGGAGCAAAACCCAGAGCAGGTCCACGGCGGCCCCCAGCGATTTTGTTAGGACTGTTCATGCAGGGGGGGGGAGTGTCCATCTTTTGCATCTCACAACAGTGATCTCTTACTGTCAGAAATAGGGTGGATGATGAATGAAGACAGGGCCTTTTCCTGTGGTGGCACCTCCTTTTGGGAGTTGTCACTCCAGAAAGATTTTGCCATGTCTCCCTCGATTTATTGCACTTTTATTAGTAAGTTACTCTGAGAGCAATGGTTATGAAATGTAATGAACTACATAACTATACTCCCCACCCCCAGGCTCCTTTCTGTTTGGTGTCAGGGAAGGTTTGACCATCAGCAAAGAAGTTCGGCCCTGCCTGCTTTGAGATGCTATATTAGGAATATCAACAGCAACCTTCAGTCAGGTGAAGCTGTTCATCCTTCGAACCCAGAACTTCTCCTTTGAACTACCGTGCCCAGATTCCCCTCCTACCAGCACAGCCCAAGCTGTGTTCTAGCCCAGTTTTGTCTTCTCCAACTGGCTGTCTCAGGGATTGAACCTGGAGACTTCAAATGTGCAAAGTATGACTTATAACCCATTGCCTTGGCGGTCTGGGGGCTTTGCCATGCGCATATGGCTTGATCCCTTTAAAGTCAGGGCCAGCTCTGTCATTTAGCAAAGTAAGGTGACATCTTGGGCCACCAGTGACAGGAAGTGGCAGTGGCAGCCTTCCAAACACCCCTCCTTCACTTCCCTGCCTGTGTGTTCTACGGCCCGTAGGTCACATATTCCCCCTAAACCTAAGCTGTTGTCCTCAGAGATATTGTCCTAATTCCAGCATTGAGGCATGGTTCAACTCCAGTCCAGTTTGATTCTACATTTTTTCCTTTGTTTCAAGAACCAGCCCTGCTTAGAATAAATGAAGACAACAACACCTTGCATGATTTTTTTTAAAAGTATCCTGATTTTGGATTATTGCCAGTAATTGTGATTGGTAATCGTTTTCCTTCTGCACTGGTGGAATTCCCTACCTTCTCACCCAGCTCTTAAGTGGCCTAATATGGCATCTGGATTGCTAAACATTCAAAGTTTTGGACTGTAATTCATGTGATGGGTCTTCAAAACACACACACACACACACACACACACACACACACGCATATCCCATAATGTTGCCCAGTCTCAGAGTTTGGACATGATTGTCCCTTTTTTCAGGATCCATTTTCCATCTCTCAGACTTTGGCCCTGAAACCACAGGAAATAAGATACTCCTGACCTGGCAAGCTTGGTTTGAGATGGTTTGGTTTGGGAGTCCATTGGCAGATCAACCAAAGAGCTATCAGTCGAACCCAATGTACTTGTGTCCCATTTGTGGTTTAGAAAACCTACAAAATCTCTCCCACCAAACTCTGGGATGCAGACTCTTGTCAGAACAACCTTGACATGCCTCAGTGACAACACGCATGCAGACACACACACGCATATTCTAGACGCACACCGCAGATCTGCCATCTCTCTCCAAAAGAATGTTCATTTGGAAGTGTATACAAGCGCACAAAACTACTATACGACACCCTCTTTCCATAGCACACCTCCCGAGCCTGAAAGATCAAAACAATTTTCTAGATAATGGGCTCTCCTCTGATTGCTCGGATGGGGCGACCAGGCGGGAGCGGAGAGGCGGTGGCGCAAAAGAATCGACATGAACCACGTGGCCCTATCTCCGGATAGAGGCGTAATCTCTCCAGCAGGTGTACATAAAAGATTTATTTTTGAATTAACATGCTATTGATTTGTATTATGTAAAGCCGTGCGCCGAGGGCTAGAACAGCCAGCCGGCATTATGCGCCCGTAGCGTGCGGGGCCCAGAGATATCGGAATGCCGGCATGGCCGTGGCGGTGTTAGTGATGCTCCAGGCTCTCTGTTGTCATAAGGACGAATGGGATTAGCATTTGTGATGGTAAAGTCGATCAAACAGTGGGTGGCCCCCAGTCTTTAATTTCTACTAAGAGGCAAGCGGGAGATGCCAGCCTCCTTGGAAATCTTGTCCTCTGACCCGGGAGCCTTGCTCCTTAAGGCTGGATGTGAAGAGGGCGTCTGCCGCAAAGCCACCACCACAACTTTGCATATCCTCAGAGGCACTCTTTTTGGGGCTGCTATGCATAAGTCCCACAGCTGAGCCTTGGCATCGCATATATATCTGATATCAGGGCAGCAATATGATTTCAGAGCTTGACCTTAATCCAGGCATATCCAAACATTGGCCCTCCAGATGTTTCGAACCACAGCTCCCACAGTCCTTTGCCATTGGAAATACAGGCTTGGAATTCTGGGAGCTGTGGTCCAAAACCTCTGGAGTGCTAAAGGTTTGCCACCACTGATCTAGGGGCACCCCTGGGATTGCGTAGCTTGCCCAAGGACAGACCCAGGAATCAAACTCCCAGCTCACACCTAAACCCTTAAGCTATCCAGCATCTTAAATATTCATACCTTTTTTTAAAACTCCCTTTGGCTTCAACGTTTAGCTTTGTCTTCAGTATCAGATCATTGATATCTACCAAGTGTTTGATTGCTGACATGCAGCCCTGTTTCATATCTGACAGTGTTCTGCACAAGGAAGCAAGGAAAGTTCATTTCACCCGTCAAGAGCCTTCTCATGAACAAGGAAAGGAAGGCGGATAGAAATGAGTTGTTTTTGCGTTCACATCAGGAAGACTAAGACCTATCGAGAAAAGGATATGGTACGTTGTTTTTAAGTACTGTTTTCTTATTTCACGTTTCGTATGATTCCTGAGGACTAACTGTCAGTCTTACAATAATAATTTATGGCTTTGGGTTGTGCTTTTTTTAAAAAAAATCTCATTCAGACTTTCTTACAGCCTTTGACCTTGAGCCAAACAGTAAAGCTCCCTGTACAGTAGGACCCCAGTATCTGCTGGGGATTGGTTCCAAGCCTTCCTTTGGATAATGAAAACCGTGGATAAGAGAGAATGCCAAAATGTCCCCAAAACCGCTGTTTTGTGATAGTAACTTGCTTTACAGCTGCTGTTTTGCAACAGTAGCTTGCTTTACAGCTGCTGTTTGTGACAATAGCTTGCTTTATGGCTGCTGTTTTATGACAGCAGCTTGCTTTTACAGCTGCTCTTTGTGATAGTAGCCTGCTTTGTGGCTGCTGAATTATTTGGCTTTTTTTAAACTGAATCAGTGGATAATGAATCAGTGGATACAGGGGGTCCTACTGTATTTTATTTTTTAAAACAACAACAATAACACAGAGGTCTGCTTAACATGGCCTAGTGTTTAATGTGTAATTAGTTCTAATAGTTTCTCATGCAAGGGCATTAGGATGAGATGTATGACAAGCAGCAGTGTTCGTACACAAGATTTGAAACCAAGCAGGTGGTGGGGCCTCAGGTTTCACAGCTGACCTGCAACGTTCATGACAGTAGTTGATAGATGTCACGCAGTAGCATTAGTATCTGGGAGCCAAAAACTTAGGAAATATTACATCTGATGCCAACAGTAATCAAAACAAATTAAGCAGGGAAGGGAGACTAAGCTCCCTCCTCCTGAAGCCCCCCAACCAACCCTGCTTCTTTGCAATCTCTTTGGAAGCACTCATATCTAAGCGCTGTGCGTGCATGTGTGTACTCAAGAATGTAAAATTGTGCATATAAAATTCAGACGGAGTTTGAAAAATCCTCCGTGTGAGCTTGAACTTCGCATTTTGTACACAGAAATCTTGTATCTCATAGTTGCTAGACCCGGCAGGCTTAATTTTTATGCCAGATCTGTGGTATCAAATTGGTCATTCGCAGGAATTTGGGGATTAACTAGGACGAGTCCTCTATGATTGTTAATAACGACTCCCTTCAAATCTGGTAGAGTGGCTTTGTCGCGTCGAAAAGAGTTACAGCAGGAGGTATTGCAGTTTGTCAGTTGTCTTAGGCTGTGTCAGTGACCTAAGTGTAAAAATCTGTCCATGCTGGAGTAGCTAAACTGCCCAGCGTATTAACCAATGCTTCTGCTCCATGCAAAATGTTCCAGCCTACATGAATATAACTCATTGGCTCCAATCTCTGGTTCTGGATCAGAAGAAGCTTTGCAGACTCTTGTTGTTGTTGGGGGGGGGTACCTCTTTGCAAGCCAAGTTAGAAACATGGATCACAGGTCCCCTTCTCTGCTTTAACTCCTTCCTTCTTTCTCTGTCCAGTCACAGAGCTGTAACTTGCTGGTTAAGCTGGCAGCTGCTGAATCAGTCCTGTTGATTTCTCATCTCTGTGAAAATTTGCTATGGGAAGCTCTGAAAGACACAGGAAAAAAACAAAACAAAACCAGCACGTGTTAAGATTCTGAGTGAACCAGCTGGGGAGAAAACATTGCCTATTACCATGGATCACACATTTATGAATGGCTTTTGCCTCTGAGCAGGAGAGAGTTAGGGCTGCGATCCTCTACACGCTCTCCTCAGAACAGTTCCCTTGAGTTCTCACTCTTCGGTTCATGCATACAGGATTACAGGCAGAGCCTCGTTCATTCCGTAGGTGGCATTTCTACCACTCTGCTATATTTAAAAGCACTTCTTGCACGTGGCCAAACCCTGCTGTGAGGCAAAGAGGGGTGTCACTGGGAGGTGGCATCCGAGTGGCATTCAAAAGGGGATGGGACAGATTCCTGGAGGAGAAGTCCGTCACAGGTGACAAACCATGATGGAGATGTGTCCTCTCCAGGCTTAAAACCGGGGAACTTCAAGGACCAGATGCAGGGGGGTGGTATCAGGAGGCAGATATCTAGTCTCGTGCGCTCCTGGAGTCCAGAGGGATACGGGAGGCCCCTCCATAGCAGAGGTTGAAATGAAATCATAGGCAGAGGAGCAAGCCAAGGGTTTCAATGTTTCTGGCCAGCTGGCCTCTCTTAAACACGAACCATCTGAATTTTTTAATTTGTTTTAAGAATTGCGAGTGGCTTTGGCGTATCCCGTTTTTCCCGTATGATTCCATTTCATTTTTGTCCCCTAGATTTCTCTCTCTTGCCGGCTGCTGGTAAGGAAGAGAAAAGCTCAGAGGGCACCTCTAAATCATTCTCCCTTGCAGAAGTTCTGTCAGAAAAAAGGGCCATTAATATGAGGATGGGGGGAACGCATTACCATCTATTATTTGCCATAACATGAATTTAAAACCAGGAAGTCGAATGATAAAATATGTGGTGGTCGGTCGGAGAGGGTGGGGAGAGAGACGCAGAATAAGTGATAGCTTTGGGCCTCGGAGCCTTCAACTTAATGTGCTAAGTAAATCCCTGAGGTTAAAATTGTATGGAAATTGTTGCAGCTCAGGGAGACATATTTTTAACTCTCCAAAAGGTTCCTGCAAATCTACC
>JAHTLZ010000038.1:8453419-8469585 GCA_023846285.1 Phrynocephalus versicolor | reverse complement strand
CATCATCATCATCATCATCATCATCATCATCATCATCATCATCATCATCATCATCATCATCATACAAAATGTGGCTACACAGTAGTTAGAAAGCATGAAATACAGTGAACATGAAATGCTAAATCCACACTAGTCACGCCAGTTGACCAGTGCCTTTCCAGAACAATTTAATATGCTGTCCATTATGATGTTTTATATATATATATCTACAGTACCTTTATATATATATATATATATATTTATATATACAGTATAGAGAGAGAGAGAGAGAACCTTTGAGATCAGGTGATGGTGAAGGACCACCTGCACATCTCTGCACCCACTTGGGGTGGAAGATTAGCTACAGAGGCCTAGTTTATTCGCTTCTTCTAGTAAAGTCTTCTAGGATGGCATAAAGACCATTTCCAGGGACGGCTTCCATTTGTGGAAGATCATATTATGGGATGTACACATGCCTCCTTTCCCTGGCTGCTTGTCCATAGGCCTTCATTAAAAGACTGATGTGCTTTTCAATTCACAGACACCCCTCTGCATATTATATCTGTATAAGGCAAATATCCATCTTTATTCTGCAAATCTGTTGGCTCCTGTTGCAGCTACACTTTGTTCATTTAATGTGTCTTTTTCCTTTCTGTCTTGTAAACCACCTTGAGGTGGTCAGTGCAAGAGGTAATTTTTTTTTCCTGTAAGAGGTGGTATAATAATATTTTGAATGACTGGATATAAAGAAATGACTCAGACATTGTTAAAGTCCCAAACTTTAATAAAGGCAGTAACACTGAAAACTTTAAAATAATGTGACATTAAAACAGCAGCAGTAAACACAGAGTGCCATATTTTTTTTTAAAAAATGAAGTAAAAATGTTTGCAGTTTACATTTAAAAGTTGGTAGTACAGAGGGGATGGATCTGTTTCTGAAGGATAGGAATTAGAAGAGGCATCTTAGAACATAAAACAGTAACATTAGATCTACAAAGAGCACGAAAGAATAAAAGAAAAATCCATTATGAGGGCTGAAAAGCAACATGGAAAATACTAGTGTTCTTATGAAATCAGTCAATGCAATCATGTATGGTAATCCATATAAAGTCACATAGTAGGTAGTCCCTCATTCATGGAAAGCTGGCCTGGAGAGGAAGGTCTTTGCCTGCTTCCGGAAAGACAGCAGAGATGGGGCAGTCCTGGCCTCTAGTGGGAGGGAGTTCCAAAGTCTGGGAGCAGCAACAAAGAAGACCCTTTCATGTGTTCTTCTGTGAAGGTGGTGGGATGGAGAGAAAGGCCTCTCCTGATGATCTTAGCACCCAAGCCGGTTCATACTGTGAGATTAGATCTTTGAGGTAGCTTGGACTGAGGCCGTTTTGTGCTTTGTAGGTTAAGGTCAGCACCTTGAATTGTGCCCAATAGCTGATGGGCAGCCAGTGGAGCTGCTTTAATAGGGGTGTAATGTGATCTCTGTAACCCACTGCACTCTGTGAAACTTGGCTACTGGTTTGTTTGTTTTTAAAGAACTAGTCTTTTTGGTCCATGAGAACAAAACAAAAGAGAGAATTCTCACATGAGCAAAACTTTCATTGGGATCAAATGATATACTAGAGAAGGACACCAGCTTGTGATTCTCTGGAGCTCTTCAGAAGATCATGCATTAAAAAGGAGTAGAAGTGGTACAGAGAAAGGTCAGTGGTTGCTAACCTTGGGTCACCCAGGTGTCCTTGGACTGTAACTCTCAGAAATCCTGGCCAGCATGGCAAGCAGTGAAGGCTTCTGGGAGATTTAGTCCAGGAACATCTGGGAATCCAAGGTTGACAACCACCAATGGAGATCCTATCATTTGACCAGATGTTGTGGCCAGGATGTCTGACCTTGTGCTCAGCCCCAACATGGAGGTCATAGAATCATGGTTCAGTGTTAAATGCAATATTGGTTGGCATAGGAAAAAATATGTGGTTGGGGTTGTTGCTGGTGTCATCAACATTGTAATTGTCACAACTACCGCTGTTGTCAAAATCCTCTCAAGAAGAAACGTGTGTGAGCAGGAAGGTTGTTGGTTTCCTTTGCCTACCATCTGCTCCTGTTCCTTCTCAACCTTAGCCTGAGCTGTATGGATAAACATGTGGGAAAAGTGCCGAGGAGGGCAACCAGAATGATTAGGAGACTGGAACTCCTTCCTTACCATCTGAGGCTGCAACAGCTGGGCCTCTTCACTCTTGAACAACGGCACCTAAGAGGTGACCTGATTGCAGTCTATAAAATCATACACGGTGTGGACAAAGTAGATAAGGAAAATCGCACAACTCTAGAACTAGGGGGCACTCCATGAAACTTTTGGGTGCTAGATCTCAAACAAAAAAGAGAAAGTACTTTTTCGCCCAGAGGATCACTGGTCTGCCAGAAGTGGTGACAGCTGTCAGCCTTGACAGCTTTAAGAAAGGATTGGACAAGTTCATGGAGAACAAAGGTATCGATGGCTATCATGATGGATGCCTAAGGACAACCTCCGGGTTGGAGAGATAGGCAGGAGATCTCTCAATGCCATTTGCGGGGAATCGTAAGCAGGTGAAGACATCTGCTTGGGAATACCCTGAAGCAAATGGTGAGCCGCTGTGTGAGACAGAATGCTGGACTTGGATGAGTTGCGGCCTGTTCCAGCAAGACTGTTCTTATGTTCTTATGTTCTTAACACATGTCAGTGCTTTCTGTTCCATTCCTTTCCACCAAATGCTTCATAGATCATTTTCTGCAGATTTTGGACCCAGGGCTGAGTGGGGAAGGAGTTGCCACCTAATAACCCGGCCGGGGGAGGTGGGGGAGGTGGACCTGAGATGAGAGGCAGTAATTTCCTCTGAGCCAGAGTCAGGTGGTGATCAACCTGAAATTCTCTAATTCTTCAGCTGAGCGGGACCAAAACGTTTAGCCACCTGAATGGGGAAATACCAAGCGACACCTACCCAAGTCAAAATGGGTGGTAGCCAAAACCAGCCAAGTCATTTTGGCACAGGAAGCAGGATATACCAGAAGCACACACCCCGCTCCCTCCCTTGGCTGGCAAAATCCAATAAATAGAAATTAAGTCATTAACGACGTGGCCCCCTTCACGACAGCCCCTCTCTCTCTCTCTCTCCTGTCTGAGGAAGTTACTCCACCCTGCCCAATGGTTACTTTTTAAAAGTACCCAAAGAAAGTAGCAATTCCAGAACCCAATACGGCATTTATTTGGAAAGAATCAGAAAAATACAAGCTTCTGCGCCGTGTCTATATTAAGACACAGCATAGCACATTCAATTTTGCTATAAAAGTAATTTTAATAATACACTGTGCTGTGTTATTTTACGTTGTTGTGATGACCTATGGTTTAACAATAAAAAAGTGTTCTGCTTATATACTGCCCCATACTCTTTCAAGTAGTCTCTGGGCGGTTTACAGCATGCAGGCTACACATTGGCCCCCAAGCGAGCTGGGTACTCATTTTACCGACCTCGGAAGGATGGAAGAATGAGTCAGCCATGAGCCTGCTACCTGGGACTGAACCCCAGGTTGTGAGCACAGTTTTAGCTACAGTACAGGCATTTAACCACTGTGCCATGAGGCTCCTGATTGATTGATTGATTGATTCGATTGACCATGAGGCTCCTGATTGATTGATTGATTGATTGATTGATTGATTGATTGATTGATTGATTGATTGATTGATTGATTGATTGATTGATTGATTGATATAAAAGTAATTTTAAAAATGCAGTTACAGTACAAAAGGAGCATTGTTATTCCTTGCACAACAGAACCGTAATGTAACTTAGTTATGCCTTAGCGATGATAAAAGTGAATGGTATTACATTATTGTACCCTTTATGTCTGTAAGACATTTATTCATGTACCTCGCTTCAAACCTTTAAAAAACTATTGAAAACTTGGTTTTACAGAATGGTCGTTCCTGACTTCTCAAACACCTAGCAAGGTGCTATTCTTCTTTTTACTGCTTATCTCCTTTTGTTGTTGTTTCTTTTTTGATCAATCACCTGGTTGTTTTTACTTTTATTTTACTTTTATTTTAGTTTTATGGCTGTTGATTTGGGTAGTTATATTTGGTTTATATTATTATGTTGTTTGTATTTTGATTATTTCAATGTGTTATTGTTGCTAGGCTGCGATGTTATGTTGTAAACTGCCCAGAGTAGCCCTAGGGCAAGAAGGGCAGTATAAAAGTCAAATAAATAAATAAATAAATAAATAAATATGCCCCATGTTCCTCTAAGGCAGGGCTGTCCAACTTTGAACAGGCTGAGGTCTACTTTTTCTGGACGAAAGTGCCTGAGGGCTATTACACTAAAACCTCTACTTATGAATTTTATCTGTTCCGAGCATATGCTCATAAGTAAAAAAAATTGTAAGTAGAGCAGCAGTTTCCCATAGGAATGCATTGGAAATCAATTAATCCTTTCTGGAGATAACATATTTCAATGCATTCCTATCCACTCCCCTTCCTCCGCTCTGCACCAACAACTCAATTGGTCACGACTCACGAGACAGTGGCACGCCAATCATCTGGCCAGTAGGGAGAGCAGGGGACTGTGCCATGGCCCTTGAATTGCCCCGCTCGGCTGAGACAGTGGGCTGGCAGACCCAGAGCTTTGCTGGGGCAGTGGTGGTCCTTGGGGTGGGGGAGGTAGAGGTGGAGAACTTAACCCCTCACCTTTTTTATTGATGGCTGGCGGGCTACTTTTGAACCCTTCATTGGCTACTGGTAGCCCCGGGTCTACCTGTTGGGCAGCCCTGCTCAAAGGAGCTCAAACATCCACATCTGTTTTCTGCTTACAGTGGCAATGTAAGGTTAGTGAAGCAAAGGGGTATAGAGGCCAAGGGAGTGAGCCTTTGACCCTTGGCCTCCCCAGTTCTAGGCGTGCAAGTGTCCATCTTATCTTTCTCAGATGGTGGGCATCTTATGAAGTGACTTTGTTTGACTATGAATGGGCAAGGGTGGATCCAACACCACAGACTGCTCCCGTTAAATCCACTCTGTCTCCGTTTAACATTCCACAAGCGAGTCATCAAGGATGGTCCAGAAATGTGCCATGGGTTCTTTCAATCCTTCCAACATAAGCCTTGTAGGACCTACCGAGGCCCGTTTCTCTTGAGTTCATGTCAACAATGTACACACTGTTGGTTCCCATCGCCTGGGAGTTCTGTCCCATATTTAGGAGGATGGGATTCTGAACCTGGTTACGGAAGGGTTTCCACAATACAGTGGACCCTTGTATAACAAACGGTTTGTATAACATAAAATCTGTACAACATAAAAAATTCCGGAGATAGGGGACATTTGCTTAACAGAATCTCCTATGGGGCGAATCTGTACAACATAAAAATGGTCACGATGAGGGATTACTCTCTTTTCAATGCATTCCTACGGGAAATTTGTATAAAGGGAAATTTGCTTAAACTAATTTCATTTGGAATGAATTAATTCCTTTATACAAGGTACCACGGTACTTCAGTTTGAATCCTGCCACCTACATTACACTTGTGGTGAGGTGGGAATGGAATGCGGGGAGACTCTTATTTCAGTCTGAATGTAGGAGCCTAGGAAAGAAAATAACATTTCTTAGCGCTGCGTCAAGATTGAATCAGGGGAAAGCTCCCTGCTGCAATAAACATGCCAGCTCTTTAAGGTACCGCAGGATTCGGGGTTATATACGAGCATCGTCCTGTACATGCCTGCCCAGGATTGTAGCTTGCGACTAGAAACCTATGCCCACTTAGTCAAAAACATCCCCCCTCGGACTGAGTTCTCACGCTGCGCTCAGGTGCAGGTGTTTCCCTTTTAAAGCCTTAATCGGGTTGGGACCCCAATACATAAGCTGGCATCCCATTCTTGCTGCTTTTGTCCATTGGTTTGTGTTTGTTTTGACAGATTGTTTTAGAGAGGTGCTGCTTTTTTCAACTGTGTCTGTCCACCAACTTAAGTATCCAAAAGGGCAACATGGATGGATGGATGGATGAATTCATTTCAACTTACATACATTAGACAATATGTTCTATTTTGAGTAACAATACAAATAAGCGCGTTTTGCTTATAATACCACCTTGACTACCAACCTGCTGCCCTCCATATTTACTGGAACACAACCCCCATCATACTGTACGAGGACAATGGGAGTTGTGATCCAGCATCTCTGGAGAAGACTCAGTTGGAGAAGACCGCATCTTCCTTCATTGCCCATAGCATGTTGCCTGGTCCTCCTTTCCACCCGGCCTTCTAACCTCCACCCTGCTCATGTAGACCTCCGTTTTGATTGTCCTCTTCTCTCCTCCTCCTCCTTCTCCTTCATCCAGGTGTTTTGGTACCAAGTGCGCTGGCTGCGCGCAAGGCATCTCTCCCAGCGACCTGGTAAGGAGAGCCCGGAGCAAAGTCTTTCACTTGAACTGTTTCACCTGCATGATGTGCAACAAACAGCTCTCCACCGGGGAGGAACTCTACATTATCGACGAGAACAAGTTTGTCTGCAAAGAAGATTACCTGAGCAACAGCAGCGCTGCCAAAGAGAACAGTTTGCACTCAGGTGAGGCCCGTGGCGCGTCGGCTGCCCCGCAGAACAATCATAGCCACATCCCTGATGGGTACTCCGTTTGTTCTAGTGGGGTCCCCCCCCGTCCCATCCCCTTGCTGACTCCAAACCAAAATGTGTGACGGTAGGACGTGTATGCCTGCGTGAACCTCTTTGCAAATAGTCTCAGAGTTACAAAAGTCTGGTGATTTCCAAATTATATTGACCAACGTGGTGACACAAGAGCTTCGAAACCATTTTTCCTGAGGTTGGACGTTAGTTTAGAAAAGCAGTGGGCCGAAGGTCGTTCTGGATCAGCTTCTCGATTATGTGTCCTTAACTGAGTTGTTGAATCAGGTGACAAAATGAGTTTTCCACAAACAAAGTACACTACTAAAATGAAGGAAGGTACTCCAGATGTTTTGGGGGAAGGAGAAATAAGTATGGCTGCCATTCCATTCCGAAGTTCAGAATAAAGTCCACAGCTCAGATTTTTGCCAAGTGCACACTTTCAACCAAATTCTGGGTTTGTAAACAGGATGGGGTTTGTTTGTAAATATTTTATTATTTCACTTGCTCGTAGTGTGCCAACTCAGTTGCAATTCATCCTGTTGGATTACAGCAGACCAGTAAAAAACAAAAGCCAGCGTTTTTCAAAGGACGCAGAGTCTTGACTAGCTTAAATGTTGAGAAGGAAGCAGTAACACAGCTTTCACAACACTTTGAGATGTGCTTTATGGGGTCTAATGTTTTAGGATGCTAGGTTGCAAGACCTTCGCTCCATATCTTGTTGGAAAGTTCAATGACTATGTTACAAATAACATTACTTTACAAATAACATTAGGAAGAACTTCCTGATGGTTAGAGCTGTCCGGCAGTGGAAGATGCTGCCACCAAGGAGGGTGGTGGAGTCTCCTTCTTTGGAGGTTTTTAAGCAGAGGCTGGGTAGCCACCTGTCAGAAATACTGTGATGGGGGTTCCTGCATGCCAGGGGGTTGGAGCACACGGCCCTTGAGGTCTCTTCCAACTTTATGATTCTATGATTCTTGTGTAGGTCACTGCCTGCAGGGCTAATTTTTCAACATAATCTTTCCAAGGGTAAACTATACCCTGCACAGCCTGCCTCTTAACCAGTTTGACACTCACCTTAAGGGGATACCTGGTAAACTTTTGCCACAAATTTTTGAGACATTCATTTTCGGCCCCATCCACAAGTTGCCAGTGCATACCTGATGAAGGGATTTTTGAATCCGTGAAAGCATGCATTATTATTTTTTGGAAAAAAATCAGACATTCTTGACCCAATATTTTCAGCCCAATTTCTATTTTATCTTGTTGTGTTCCTCTCCTTTTTGGTTGTTTTCCATGTCATTTCAAGCATCCTAGCTAAAGAAACCAGAAGGCGACGGATTTGTTATTTGGGAAGTCAGGAGCGTTGCCCCTTCCTATTGATTTGGCGTTGGGGGGGTTGTGTTAAAGGCCGTAGCAGTTGTGTATGCACAGTTGGGGGATCCACACTCTGTTACAAACGGTTGGGAGGGGCTGCCCAGAGGTGTGTATGGCTCCTTTCCTTTTTAGCTTGGGTGAAATATGGAACTGGGGGGAGAGTTGGATTTCCATGTTTAAGTGCTGGAGAAGATCAGAGGGGCACGCCTTGAGAGACGCAGACAGACACTTACTTTATGGCCGACTTGGTGTTGGCATGGAGAAGGGAGGGGGCAGGTGGAAGAAATCACACACCCCTGGAAATGTTTGGACAGGCAGACTTGGCAGGGGGGTGTCTGTGTCAGCTTCACACCCGGGTGTCACAGCACCCATGTCAAGTGTGGTGGCTTGTTGGGTCGTGGTGTTGGAGGGAGGGTGACAGGGGAGCAATTTTCACTCCGCCAGGAGAAAGTCGTTAGCACAATCCCACCATCAACACCACCAAAGTTAAAAAGGAAGGAAGGAGTGTATTGCAGAGACCTTTGCAGCTGGGACAACAAAGACTCATGGGGGGCATTAAAAGAGTCCTTTGGTGTCAGCCTTTACAAGAGTCCAGTCCTACAATTTCAGAGGCAGCAGCCTCGCAATAACTCCTACTGAACTCAGTTCATATGCAGCTCTGTTGACGATACAGTTGTGCTGCCTTGCCACTAGCTCGGGGATTTTTTAAAATGATACCAGACCAGTCCCTGGTGGGTCGGGTGCCTAATGCCCAATAGGCCACCGGCCACGATGGCTGCCACCAGGTCCAGCAGCAGTATGCCTTTCTGGATACAAGCTGCTGGGGAACTCAAGGAAAATAGCTTTCTTGGTTCCCAACCGCGGGTCCCTGGAAGTTCCTGGACTACAACTCCCAGAAATACTAGCCAGGGCAGCTAATGGCAGGGGCTTCTGGGAGATGCAGTCCAAGAACATCTCACGACCCAAGGAAAAGCTCTGTTGCATTCCTGCCTTGCTGGTGGATTTGTCATTGGGTGGGTGGGGGATCAAGGAAGCCACCTTAGAAAGGTACCCTGGAGCCAAAAAGCCTTCAGTCCCATCTAGCAAAGCTCTGCTTATGTTCCATAGACGTACAAAATAATGCAGGGCATGAGTCAAGTGGATAGAGGGTCACTCTTCTCCCTCTCACAAAATACCAGAACTACGGGACATCCACTCAAATTGAGGGCTGGGAGAGTAAGAACAGACAAAAGAATGTTTTTTTCACCCAGCGCGTTGTTAGCCTGTGGAACTCCCTGCCACAGGAGGTGGTGATGGCATCTGGCCTGGATACCTTCAAAAGGGGATTGGACAGATTCCTGGAGGGAAAGTCCATCCCAGGTTACAAACCATGATGGCGATGTGTCATCTCCAGGCTTAAAACCAGGGTACTTGAAGGGCCAGATGCAGGGGAGTGGTATCAGGAGATAGAGATCTAGTCTCGTGCGCTCCCAGACGCTAAATCCCAAGAAGAAGGCTGTTTTACCAAGTGCCCCACTTCTTAGTTTTAAACCCCAAATGTAATTTCTTCTGTGTGTGTGTGTGTGTGTGTGTGTGTGTGTGTGTGGCATTGTTACAGTCATGACCGATTGTCTTCGTGACCCCATGTCCATGGAGTTTTCTTGGCAAGAAAACTGGAGTGATTTGCCAATTCCTACTGCAGGCGCCCACAGCACCTGGTATTCCCTGGTGGTCTTACATTATATTTTTTAAAAATATTGATGTCACTCCTTAAAGGGCCGTGCACCCCTCATCGTACATCCAACAGTCCTTGGTTCAATTTTGGGTTGAAACAGAAGACCAAGTGTCCAGCATATGTTTCTGCCTGAGCATTTAGCTGAAACAGGACTCCATAATAAGTGGTTTTGGATGGTTAAGGAAAGAACTAGGGTCTTAAAGCTTAATTCACAGCCCAGCAATGCTACCCTATGGACTCCTTAGAAGTAAGGCCCACCGTGTTGATAGCGACTTACTCAGTAGGTTTAGGATTGCAACCAACGTTGACAGCCTTGGGTCTCTATCAGCGCAAAGCGTGGCTACCCCTTGGAACACAAGCTTTGGAAGTGTAAGGTTGCATTCACTCAAGCCGAAGAACAATCTCATAATTACTGCCGGCATTGTTCGGAAATCAGCAGAACAAGCTTCCAAATAGAGTAACGGGTGCTTTTGATCAAAGGGACGGCCGACAGAACTGATTCACACATGCATGCTTTATCGCTCAGCATCAAGCACGTGGGGTGACCCGGGTCACAGGCCACGGACGCAGAGTATTTGCATTGGCCGTAGCCTCCAGTATTTTTCCGGGGGAGGGTGTGTGTGATTGCTGATCGCTTCATGGCAGCCAAGTGCCTCACAGTGAATTAATGTCAATGCTCCATTCCTGGTCGAATAGCAGCCAGGTTATTTTGTGAAGGGAGAGAAGGCTTAATCATGTCTCCTTCGCACACTGAAATTAAGAATAGAACCTTGATGTGGTTGTTAGGAAAGCATTTGTGGACATTCTGTTGAGCTGGGCCCTCCACAAATGTGCAGAAACTGAGTCATCTAAATAAGTAAAGGATCTCAAGAATCCATTCTCAATATTTTATTTTATTTTATTTTATTTTATTTTATTTGGGACCACAACCATAGACCCAATACGAAAGAACTATTGGCTGGATGAGGGTGGTATAAATCACATAACAAACCTTATAAGGTGTCTGAAGAATTGTTATTTATTTATTTATTTTGTTTTTGTGCTTGTTAATAGCCCGATTTTCCCACGGGAACTCTGGGCAGTGTACAACACGTTGCGGAAAACAACTGCCCAAACATACATACAAACCCCAAACATACCCAATCCAGGTACACATAATAAAACAATAATAATCTGTTTCCAATCTGTGCCCTCTTTAAATGTTCGGGGGGGACAGGGGGCGACATGACACCGCCCCCAATGATAATGGCAGGTGCCCACTTTGACTTATTATAAGATGGAGGACTCTCACTAGCTTTATTCAGACTGATGAAGCCGTTTGGATGAGCAGTAAATTGTTTCTGTCTTTCAAGAACAAGAAGTCCAGTTGCCATGACTCAACCTGGACAACTGAGAATCTTCACAGACACACTTCACACAATATGTAAATAAAGAGATGGAGTCCCTTGCCTTAAGACATTATTTTGGCCGCTGGTTGCGATGACTTTGAATCAAGACCAAAATGAATTAATAGAGGGCAGAGTCCCTCTGTCTGCAGGGTGAGGCGAGGAAGCTTGAAGCAATCGAGATGATACAAAAATACTTTGTCAAGTGTTTTTAAAATGCTTTAGTGTTGTGGCGGAATCATCGGCTGGGAAAGGTCAGAGCTTAAAATGGTTCCTTCTCTTGGACCACCCAGCTGGGACACTCACTGAGAGTACCCGAGATCTTTTGCTGCCCAAGTTGGAGCAGCAACTGGTTCCACCAGTCACCCAGATTGGAAGTCACATTGGCCATGGGATTCTAGGTGCTTTAACCTAACCAACAAATTTTGGCAAGCTCTGGGTCACCCTTGCTACATTGAACATCTCCCTTCCCTAAATGATAGCTGCATCTATCCTGGACCGCAATGTATCTCTAGATTCTTTGCATATCGGAGTGTCTTTCCTCATTCTAGTCACTACCGGGAGCGACCCCAGCTTGTCCCCGGATTCCCAAGACCCCTGCCAAGACGATGCCAAGGACTCGGAGAGCGCCAACGTGTCGGACAAGGAAGTGGGCAGCAATGAGAATGATGACCAAAACCTCGGCGCCAAACGAAGGGGCCCCCGAACGACTATCAAGGCCAAGCAACTGGAGACCCTCAAAGCTGCCTTCGCCGCTACCCCCAAGCCCACCAGGCACATCCGCGAGCAACTGGCGCAGGAGACCGGCTTGAACATGCGAGTCATCCAGGTACACTAACAGCCGAAAGGTTGGGTGGGAAGGTGTTCAGGAAACCCCGGTGATGGGGAAATGGGGAGACACCATGTTTGGAGCTGAAGCAGGGTCAGAAATCTCAAAGGTTTTTTTTGGGGGGGGGTGTCACGCAGGGTTAGAGAACCCATGGCTCTCCAGATACCCTCGGACTTCCGTTCTCATTTACTTTGGGCAAGAGTTGGGAATGATGGCTTGAGTATTTCAGCAGCATCTGGAGAGTAATTGGTTGGTTGGTTGACTGGTTGACTGGTTGGTTGGTTGGTCAACTGGTTGGTTGGTTGGTTGACTGGTTGGTTGGTTGATTGGCTAGCTGACTGGCTGGCTGGCTGGCTGGTTGGTTTGTTGGTTCGTTGGTTTGTTGGTTGGTTGGTTCTGCAGTGCAGTGCAGTCAATGTCCATGAAACTTCATGAGCTTTCATGAGCAAACAATGGAGCTCAATCCTCAAGGAGCGCACCATGTTTTACCATAGTAAACTCATAGTGAAGAAGAGAGGCATAGATGTGTGCAAATGTATTTGTGACTAATCCATGCATCCTCCTTTGCTCAGGCTAGAATCTTATTACATGAATCTCCCTGAGTGTTCTCTCTCACCTTTTCTATACCCTCAGTCTTCCGCCCCTCCCCCCCCATCCTAGTCTGTATCACACTTACACAGCTCAGTTTGTTTGGTTAAAAGATGACTAGTTCTGTTTCATGGGGTGTAAATTTACCATAGAAAGATGAGGCTGTAAATGTGAATATAGGTATGTGAAGGTGAGTGAGGCCATTGACATCATATCTTGCCCTTCTCAATACACTGCTTTATAGATGTCGGGGGACCCAGTTCTGACCATCCTGACCATCTGAAGTATGTCATACTGCATAGGCGCCTGGGTAGGATCCATATATCATGTTCTAAGTAGACCCAGATCCGGGAGGAAATGATATATTTCAAGTATGGACAAGGGCTGTGTTGGCTGGACAATTCCAGAGTCTGTAGGACATTGAAAAGTAACTTTTCCAAGCTCTGGTTCTCTCTAATATTTCTCAATCAGAGAAGCTGCCCTAAGTAGTGTGTTGGGTGAGATTACCTGTGGCGCAGTGGTTAAATGCCTGTCCTGCAGCTAAAAACTGTGCTCACGGCCTGGGGTTCAATCCCAGGCAGAAGGCTCAAGGTTGACTCAACCTTCCATCCTTCCGAGGTGGGTAAAATGAATATCCAGCTTGCTAGAGGAGCAATGTGTAGCCTACATACTGTAATTAAAACTGTAAACTGCCCAGAGACTGTTTGAAGTGGTATGGGGTGGTATATAAGCAGAACACTTTGCTTTGCGTTTTGCTTTACTTCTGAAGGTATTTCTGACTCAGATTACATCACTTGTCAACTCTTTCAGGCTATCCTATTCCCTCTGAGCTTGGCTGCAATTGTCACAGTTGGTGGAGAATATTTGGTGTCCTGCAGCAGTTATGAACAGTTGTGAGTGGTTTGGGTTTTGTGCAGGGTATTTCCACCTTCGACAGGCCATTAAAGCCCATTACGTTCACAAAAGACCCACTCCTGCTGGAGATGAGCATTAGTGGAACTTGTTGATTGACACAGATTTTGTATATCAAATTGGATATTTGATACCAGCCTTTATTGGGGGTTTCCTTGGAAGCCTAGTATTAAAGGGACCCATGGTAAATGCCTTTAAGTTTAAAACATACCCCTGTACCACTAGGCAGTATTGTTAAAGCACTGGATAAGCGATCAGTCCCTCAATGGAGCTCTTTTGCCAGGCACTTGGATCTGTCCATAAGAAAAACAGAATAGAAGCATACCAAATAAATAACATGCCTACTGCACAGTGGAAAAAGCAATACACATTAGTTTCACGATCAGCGCCTCCCACGTCCATTACTCAAATGCAAAACCAACACTGAGTGGATGGAACACACTGTGGGTGGAATGGATAAGTACATTCCATCCCAGAATAACACCATTCCCTGGTGCCCCATTTCCAATTAACAAACATTCCAAATGTCTCGTGCGATAACGCGCCGCAGCGATGCACTAGCCAGTTTGGCGTTTGCTCTGGACGGTTTTGCGAAGGAGGCTGACTTCCTCTGCCAATGATGCTAGATTTCTAAGGAGCACACACACACCACCAAACCTGCTCTACCCCTGGGGATGCTGAAGTATAATTCTCATCTTCCCCGTTCCACGTGGCCAAAGGCTGTGAAGGCTGGGTAAGGTGGGGTGGGGAGTGGGAAGTTCAGCACATCCCAAAAGCACCAAGTTGTGGGGGGTTGCTAGGTAAAGGTTCCCCCTGCACATGTGTGCTAGTCGTGTTTGACTCTAGGCGCGGTGCTCATCTCTGTATTCAAGCCAAAGAGACAGTGTTGTGCAAGTCCATGGCCATGTGGCCGGCATGGCTGCAAGGAAATGCTGTTTTACCGTCCCGCTTTTTACGGCAGTACCTCTTTATCTACTTGCATTGTACATGCTTTCGAACTGCTAGGTTGGCAGGAGCTGGGTTTTTCCGCAGGAGCTCGCTCCACTGCGTGGCATCGGGGATTCGAGCCGCCGAGCTGCCGACTTTGCAACCAACAGTTTTCGGAGCCCTAATCCGCTGAGCCATCACGCTAGGTAGTCCTTCTGGAAAAGCATTTTGACTTAAGCAGATGTAAGGCAACAAGCATGCATGGAAGCTAGGATGGGCGGATGGGGACAGGTGGCATTTAGTGGGTAGCTTACGCAGGCAGGACTTTCAGATGTCTATGAAGCTTCTTGTACCGACTGAGACACTTGGTCCGTCTAGCTCAGGACTGTTCCCATTGTGGAGAACCTCACCCTTTAGGAGAAGAGGCCAGGGTCACTTGTGCATGACAGCTGGGGTAGGACACCCCCCCCCCAAAGCTTTGGTATGTGACATCTCCCTCCACCCAGTTCTAAAAGGGTGACATGCCTTTCTTAAGAGTTAGTTATGGGCGGCCGGAGTTTCCTGGTAAAATATGTTGGTCTTTTGGGGGTCTTCCCCTTGGCCCTCCCCTAAAGCGTGTCTCGTCCAACTGAATGCATTCCCAAGGCTACAGACCAACCTCCACACTTACAACACACAAATAAACAGGTGCATCCCTTATGTACCTGATCTCCTACCCCCAGCAAGCCCTACTGCTTAATCCACCTTGCTATTGCGCTCCCTGCAACGGATGTCTGCATAGAGTACCGCCAGCAAAGTGGAAGATGAAGTGGAAGTGAGACCCAAGTGAGGCAAGATTGTGGCCTGATATTTATTTACTTTTTTAAAAAGCCACTGAAATTGCTATTTGGGTGGGGAATCTCAACACAAGAGGAGTTGGGATTCATCGAGGACCTGGGCCCTCATAAAAGCATCGCTGCCCGGGGTTGATTTCAGAGGCAAAATTACACTTTGCCCTGCGCTGAAATCTTTCATTCTGCCTGGGTCCTGCCCAGAACACCTTGTTCACACAAGCTCTCCTTTTGGGGTGGGTGGAAGTAGACACCGAATAACACCGTTGCGTCGGCTGTGCCCAGAAGCACACTCTCCTATATAGGCAGGCAGGTGAGGGCAGTGTGGTGTAGGGGTTAGAAACGATGACATCTCTAACCCCTACACCACACTGCCCTCGCCTGGCTGTCTATATAACAGCTCCAAGAGGGAATCTCCACTGGGCTACCCGGACCACCAGATGCTTTGGGGTCGCCTGGTTTGTGGTCATGATAAAATTAAGCGCGGGGGAAACCCAGTCACAGCCTCTACGTTTGATGGAATAAATGTGGAATTATGCATTCAGAATATTTTTAACCCCTGCTTTTCTCCTTAAAATGAACCCAAGGCGGCTTACAGAACCAACCGTAGACACTACCTTAAGTTTATTTCTGATCACGAAGTATCATGCCTGCCTTTCACAATTTCCTAATGACTGCGTTTCAGACGATCTACTTAAAAACGTGATTATTTCATAAAACTCTGTAGCAGTCTTGGCCGCCAAACCGAATGAAAATTTACATCACGCTTTGCTATCTACACCAGCTATACTATATTATAAGTAGATTGTATGACTGCTTTGACTGTGTCCAGGGGTTGGCTTTGTTTACCTTTTTATTTTTTTATTTTTAAGCGCCGTGTTTCATCCTGGCACGTTACCTGGTTCGCGTTACCTGCTCTTTTTTAGCCCTGTAAACCGCCTTGGGTTCATTTTCCAGGAGAAAGGCGGGGTACAATAAATAAATAAATAAATAAAT
>JAHTLZ010000038.1:8437071-8453379 GCA_023846285.1 Phrynocephalus versicolor | reverse complement strand
TATTATTATTATTATTATTATTATTATTATTATTATTATTATTATTAAGAAAAGAAGGAAGGGGAGTATTGCCCTGTGTGCGATCCCCAAACCAAAAAGCCGACGTGGACAACCACGACCCTGGTGGAGAGGGGAGGTTGCACGTGAGAGGAGGTCCCTGATCGTTCAGCCTCCGAAGTCTGCCTTTCGCCACGGTTTTAAGCGCGGGGTGTATTATAACAGGTGGGGAGGGGGAGATCCGTGATGGATCGCTGCCGTCCTGAATGCATTGAACCCGCTGAACATTCCCTAGCGGGCCTCTTTAGAGATAACGTTGCATTTCGGGTCAGCGTGCGCCGCTTTTAATTGCGTGATTTTCATTCCGCTATAGGGTACTCATTCCAATTTATTTATTTATTTATTCCTACTCTGTATTATGGAATTTTTATATCTGTTAACCGCCTTGAGTTCCTTTTTGGAAAAATCTGGCGGGATATAAATATATTTATTTATTTATTTATTTTCACCGCGCCTTTCTCCTTCAAACGAGGCCCCGAGGCTCTTCCCGGGGAAACAGACCGAGCGAACCTTTTCGCCGGGGATTCCCATCCCGCTCCGTTTTCCAGGGCCAGATGCTATTCGGCGCCGTTCCGGTTTCACGGTGTGTGTGTGTGTGTGGATCCGGACGGCGATTCGGGACGCGAGGCGCGCCTTCGTTCTTCCTCGCCCTCCCCTCGGGTCTCTGAAACTCACTCCTTTTACCCCCGACCTACTTTTGGGGTCGGGGGGCCGAATGACTCCGGAAGAAAACGCCTAGGCTTTCAAACCGGATCGAGGCGGGCGCGCCGGAGTCAGTCCACAATCGGTGTCCACGCGTGCGGTGCCTCATCCCTTTGGGCTTGTTTGCGTTTATTGTTTGCTGGGATTGTTAAGGCGGTGCCATTTTGCTCCCGTTTTACCGGGACATTCTGGGAAGAAAAGGAACGCGGGTCGCTCCTTTCATCCGCCGCTGAAAGCCGGTGAGATCGAGAGAGATTTGCCAATATTGTGTCTGTGTGCGCGCGTGTGAATTTACGACACTCGGCAAGGTTTTTTTCTCCCCTGGACAAAACAAGTCCAACAAGGCACATATATAGACGCAGCTTGTCCCTACATTACGTCTTATTCTTTAGCTGGAATCGCTTTCCAGCCTAACACTGCGAGAAACCTTTATATAAAGAGAGATATAGTGTGTGTGTGTGTGTGTGTGTAAAGTATTTTATATATTTCTATATATAATTCAGTATATAAAGTACTGTATACAGAGAGAGAGAGAGAGAGAGAATTGAAGGGACCTGTACGGTCCCGGCGGAGTAAAAAGAAACTTGTCAATAATGGTGGAAGCATCGTTTCATGTTTTCGTGGCCCCTCTGCGCACGTTGAATATGGGGATCAGATCCGTATTTTTGTTTTTTTAAAAAACGCGATCCCACCGTTTCCTTCGACTTGGAAGGCAAACCACGCCAGGAACTCGAGAGATCCAGACAGATCCAGGCCGACGCGATCCTTTCCGGACTCCTGCCCCTCCCCCACTACGCGTAGCTGCGATCCTAAACCAGAGGGAAGGGCAGGCAAAGGGTTAAATCCCTCCCCCCCCCAAGGCTACGCTTCTCAAAAAAGTTTATTGTGGTGGACTTGGTGGCGGTGGTGGTTTTAACTCTGGCCAGATCTTGCCCTCTTAGATGCGTCTAATCCCTGTGGATGAAAGCAGGTGGGAGGTATTCTGATCCTAACCTGTCGGGCAGCGGAGCGATCGTAGGCCCCTCGAGGGTTGCGGTGGGGGGTTTGCCTCTGGGGTGAATTGCCGTGGGGATCATCACCCCCCGCCCATCCTTGGTGGAAAAACAGAGAAGCGCGTAAATCGCTCTAGGAACGAATCCGGTTGAGGCCTGTCGCGTCGTGGGTGGGCGCGACGTGCGATCCAGACCCTTCTGATTTACGGCGATCCTAATACCGGTAGGAGGTGGTCTCTCCCCCCTCCCCAATGTGAAATATTGTGGCTTATCATTGCCGCGCGCACCCCAGCGGGGTTCCCTGGCCAAGCTAAGGCTGGCCGTCAGGACTCTGAGGAGTCCTGGACCCCAGGCTCTACCCACTACACCATACCGTCTCTCTCAAGACCCTGCCTTTTGCGAAAGTTAAAACTCAGCTGAATTCTGGCGTCTTTTGGAATAGGGGGTGGGGGTGGGGATTACAGGGAAGTAAAGCGGCCCCCGTAGCCCGTTAGGTCGATCTCCCCTGGGTCCGACGACGTCTGTTTGTTTTCATGCGTGCTTAACATGATGGAGGATCGCGGTGCGGCCTGATCTTAATTCCCTTCAGGGATCGGAAGGAAGCAACCTCCCCACACCGGCGGAGGAGCGCAGAGATGAACTCGGCCGGTCTTACTTCCGAGTAGAAAGGATTAAGGCGGCCTTTTTCGCGGAGCAGGAGGCGGGAAGGAAAAAGGGAACAATAAATTCCCATATTCTTCCCCCCCCCCCCACCCCCGGTCTTTCCAACCCGATTGAGGCCTCCGTGACCACTTTTTCCAGGAGTGCATTTGGAAACCTGTCGATACGGCTCTGAATGCCAAGGGGAGATTTCTGTCCTTCCGCGCCAGCGCCCGGCGAATCCCGCCGTTTTAATTAACCTGCTTTTGGGATTTCGGCCAAAAAAAAGAGAGAAGGAAATTCATCTCTTCCAGCGGCGTCGGATCGGCGATCGGTTGGTTGTGAATCTCTTCCTCAGCTAAATGCAGGCGCCTGGTTCTCTCCAGAGCTGGGAGGGGGGGGGGGAGCTTAGTCGGGCTTACTTGGGAGTAAATGCGCCTAAAACTGAGAGAGGGCGGAGAGATGGATTTTGGAAGAGGTAGCGAAGAGTGTGGCTTGGTTGGATCTCTACCGTTTAGAGAATCGTGGTTATAATTTCAGAAGGGAAGAAGCAGTGCGGGCCCCGATCCTAACATTTTGAAATATAAATATATACACTCTGTGTGTCGCAGCCCTTGAATCTTGAACCAGGCTCTGCTTAGGCTTAATGCTTAGGGTTCCTTCCCGCAAGAAGGTGGGGTCCATGCCTCCTTGTTCTTCTCTAGACTCGACTCCCAGGAAAACGAGGCAGGATCCGTCCGGAGTCCCGGGCCTGCCAGAACTCAAAGGGCAGAGAGCTTAGTTCGCGCGTTTCTGCCGCCGAAGCAGCGGTGCTGATATTGACAAAGGGGACCTTGGAGCCGGCTGAGGTTTGGAACCTGAAGGCATCCGACGGGGGAGACCAAGAAAGGCGGCGTGTGGATGAATTTCCCATGATATTATCAAAAATCTGGTCGCGGGGGCGGGGATTTAGACCGGTCAGCTTCGGTGCGGGTTGAAGAGCTGGGATCGTCAGGAAAAGAGGGAAAGAGACGCCTCCAGCGAAGGAAGGAAAGACAGGTCACTTAAACGCGGCCTAGAAAGACAGCCGGTGCGTAAAACCGAGGATGCGCTCCGCGAAACCAAGCCCTGCTAACCCGCCTCGGTCTCCGTGGAGACTGTAACCTTTAGACCAGGCATGTCCAAACTTCGGCCCTCCTGATGTTTCAGACCACAACTCCCAGAATTTTAAGCTTGGATTGCCAACGACAAAGGATCGTGGGAGTCGTGGTCCAAAACATCTGGAGGGCCGAAGTTTGGACATGCCTGCTTTAGACACGCGATGTAGCTGCACCTCAGGACAGCTTTCCGGATCCGCGTCTAAATCCGAAACAAGGGCTCGAGGCTCCTTTCTTATTGAATTCCGCCACCTCCCGCCGGGGGTGGGTCTGTGTGTGTGTGTGTAGGTAGGGCGAGAAGCGTGTGATCTGACTCCTCCGGAG
Source organism: Phrynocephalus versicolor (assembly GCA_023846285.1). Lineage (NCBI taxonomy): Eukaryota > Metazoa > Chordata > Lepidosauria > Squamata > Agamidae > Phrynocephalus > Phrynocephalus versicolor. Next base: position 8,449,529 of record JAHTLZ010000038.1, on the reverse strand, counting down.
GGATAAAGACCGGGTTGTCCCCTCCAGGCGCATCGGGGGACCTGGCCTGAGGGGCTCAGGAGGCGAACGTTTCCGCCGAAGGTACAACACGTTTGTGCCAGGTGTGGTTGTGTGTGTGTTGATCTCTGGGAGGGGAGGCGCCTGTGTGTCGGAACACAGCAACGACCTAATCTGAGCGGAAAGGCCGTCAATAAATCCGTCCTGGTAGCCGGAGCGTGTTTGCGTCGGCGCTTGTATACCAAGAGGCAGCTGGGAAGGAGACGTGTCGCCGGAGCGGGAAATCCGTCGATAAATGGACCGCGAATGGGGGGGTGAGAGAGGATGCGGAGTGGCTGTGGTCCTCCAGGGAGTGGCGACCCGAAGTCCTTTCTGGCTAGTTGCGAGGCGCGCCTGAAGCAAGGTGTCCTTCGGGCAGCGATCCTATTTTTCTGGCGCTTGAAAAGACATCCCTGCGCGGTGCGGCTCCTTGTGCGTCTGGCGGCGGGGGGGGGGGGGGTCGCCTATAAACCTGCACAATCCTTTCTTCCATGGCCTGCACCCTTGGTGTATCTGGAGTAGACACTAGGGGGCAGTGTAGCGCTGGGAGTGACGGACTCTGACCGGGAGACCCAGGTTCAAATCCTTTCACCAGCTGATGTCATCTCTTAGACTTAGCCTAACCTGGTTTGCAGGAGCTGATCGGGCCATGTTGGTGGCCGGTCAAGGGTCAGGTGGCCCACTTGCCATGAGTCATAAGTGGCTTGGTGGCCCAAAAGGACAAGAACAACCACCTGTCTTGTGGGGCTGTTGTGATGATGGGGAGGGCAGGGGATTCCTAAGTAGTGTACTGCCCTGGAGGAAGGTGGGTTATAACAATAATAAAAATGATGGGACCTCGTGCCTGCAGGGAATTGGTTGCACCACTGCCCCAACGGGTGCTGAGAACCGCGGATGACAGGATACTCCCTGCATAGCACGCTCTCTCGCTCCCTCTAGTGGTCAGTTCCGGTAACTTCATCTTTAGTAATGTAAATTTCTAGGCTTATTCTTTTAATATTTTTGTGCCCTGGTTAAGTGAATCAGCAGATGCTGATCTCATAGATAAGAGGGTCCGTCTTTAATAAGTGTCTTCCATCTCCCTAGGGACTTCTCCGTCACTCTGTTGTTATCTAGTTCCCTCCCTTGACTACACATATCTCTTATCACTCAGCTTTGCAAACTCTAGTACGTGTTACAAATTCGTGGGCTCCGATTTGAGTATTTGGCCGTTTAAATCCATAGGACAATCCAGACTTCCGGGGATAACGCGGATCGAGAGGCTCAGAAGGGTACACATCTTCCTAGGGGCTTTCCTTTATTTTTAACTCCTGGTCCACAGAAATTACGGAGGGAAGAGGTGAAACGGACTAACCCGTTTCCACCTTCCGGGCTCGGGGCCCGGGTGGCCAGTTATATTATCCACAACCAACAATTCCCTCCAGGCAGAAATCTAGCAGCCCTCGGCAGGATCTGGGCCCCTTGTTATTTGGTCGATGGAGAACCATCCCTTGCCAGGAGCGGGATGCGCTGGGTGTCTTTGTGTCCGGCGTCTGCTCGCGGCGCGCAGTTGGTGCGCAAAATCCGCGGAGAGGAGCAATGGAGGGGGTGTCCTGCGTTTGGGACTGAGAGTTGCCCGGGTGTGCCCCGGGCTCCAGGACACACGGGGGTCTCGGGTGCCCAGAGACTGGCCTCTTGGCCCAGAGATTCGGCCTCATTCCCTCTAAAAACGGGCGGGGGTCTCCGCGCGGAATGGCCCATTTGCTCGCCTAGTTTCTTGGGCGTTGAGGAGCCGGGAGCCGGGGCCAAAAGACAGACGTCGCGGTAAAATCGCGGTAATCTGCAACCTTAAAACCGGGGTACTTCAAGGGCCCGATGCAGGGGAGTGGTATCAGGAGACAGAGATCTAGTCTTGTGCGCTCCCAAACACATCTGGTGGGGCCACTGTGAGATACAGGAAGCTGGACTAGATGGGCCTTTGGCCTGATCCAGTAGGGCTCTTCTTATGTTCTTATGCGGTCCGGTGCAGCTGTCAGGATGAAGTCTCACCGGGCAAGCCTCGCCCCCTTGGCCTCCCCTCCTAACCACTAGGCCTGGAGACCCTCTGAAGGAGGAGGAGAGCCGGTCACCCCGGCTTTCTCTACCCCTCTCCGCCGCCGGCGGTTGTTCCGCGGCGCCTGATTCGTAGCAGTCCTAACACCGCTTTCAAGGTCGGTGGAAGATTTCTGGAGTGGTTTGACCCGCGCCACCCCGGCCAGCGGGGCTCCATCGCCGAGCGGGGATTCGAACCCAGGTCTCTGGGGTCCTAGTCCTCCCCTTCCTCCCCCTCCGTCGCGTTGGCGGCGGAGGATGTGGTTGCGCGACCATTGCGCCCTCCCTACGCGTGGCTCGTTGGTGCGCCTTAGCTCTCCAAAAGAGGCCACCGCCGGCTGGCTCGCTGGCCGGGCTTTCCCCGCTGCTCTCCGGCGGGCCCGATCCCGTCCTCCTCCCTCTGGCTCCTTCTCTCGGCCTCCCTTTCACACGGCCTCCTCTTTCTCCTTCTCGGCCGCAGGTTTGGTTCCAGAACCGGCGCTCCAAGGAAAGGCGCATGAAGCAGTTGAGCGCGCTGGGCGCCCGCCGGCACGCCTTCTTCCGCAGCCCCCGCCGCATGAGGCCGCTGGTGGATCGCCTGGAGCCCGGCGAGCTCATCCCGAACGGGCCCTTCTCCTTCTACGGAGGTGGGTAAGCCGAGGGGCGGACGATCGACGCGCGGGGGTGGCCGTGATTTTGGGGAGGGGGATAGAGAAGAGGGGCGCGCTTGCGTAGCGGCGCCACTGCGCAAAGAACTGGGGTTCCCCAGTTCTGGCAGGCAGACCTCGGGTGTCCCTGGAGGTCAACCAGAGGAGGGCAGTTAGCTAAATGCACACCCAAAACGACCCACAGTTCCACTAATATAAATTAAAACGCAAGGTTCCATCCCCCTGGTTTTGCGCTGGTTAGACGGACCTGTGAAAGAAGCCTCCCAGGGGGCCCCATACCGACCATCTAAGCCGACTTGTTCACAGATACCTTTGCTGCTTATATACAACCCTAGTGCTTAAAGCAATCTCTGGGCAGTTTACAGTGTAATTCTGCAGGCTACACATTGCCCCCTACCCTGCCCCCCCAGCAAGCTGGGCATTCATTTTACTGGCCTGGGAAAGATGGAAGGCTGAGCGAACCTCCAGTCAGCTTGCCCCCTACCCCCTAGCAAGCTGCGTATTCATTTTACTGGCCTGGGAACGATGGAAGGCTGAGCGAACCTCCAGTCAGCTTGCCCCCTACCCCCTAGCAAGCTGCGTATTCATTTTACTGGCCTGGGAACGATGGAAGGCTGAGCGAACCTCCGATCAGCTTGGCCCCTACCCCCCAGCAAGCTGCGTATTCATTTTACTGGCCTGGGTAAGATGGAAGGCTGAGCGAACCTCCAGTCAGCTACCTGGGATTGAACCTGGCTGGTCAGTGAAGCTTCGGCGGCAGTACTGCAGTTTAGCCAAGAAGTTCCCATTATCATTGCAGATCATATTTAAAGGCTAGATCATATTTTAATTTCAGTTCTTATTATTTCAGCTGGGAATTCACAGGGAGGCCTGGAATAAATGGTTGAGGAGGGTAGCAAGCTAGTAACGCTCCCTGTATGGGTGGTGATGGGAGGCGTGGGAGTGGGATTTCCAACAAAATGACCCCTCACCATCTCCTAGTCCTGAGGCTCTTTCTCTTAAACTTTCAAGCTCAACCCAAATGCTGAGTCTGAACCCACAATCTCTCCGGTCAATGTGACTCAGGACTGTAATGTAGATCCCATTGATTCAGTGGGTCTCCTCTGGTGGAGACGACTTAATTAGATTTAGGCCACCAAGCCAGAGAGAATGACATGGAATCGATTAAATTCCATGCCACTCAATTCCAGGACCCCCCCCCCAAAAAAAAAACACCTTTGGGGAATTTATACATCTCTCCACTAATGCAGACACTTGTAGCTGCAGTCTAATACACAGTTGCTGGGATGGGAGCAAACCCCAACTTGGTCTTGACTTATTTCCAGAACTTACGTAGAGCACGTTGTGTGAAGGAGTGGTTACATTTTCAGGTTATAGGGACTGCATGTGAGTTTCTCAAAAATCTAGATGTCCTCCCTCGTTCCAACGTTAATCAAGGAGTTGGGCATCATTACACGTGGTAGGATTTCTCCACGACCTGTTACATTATCCACGGTGTTGTTTGCTTTTCTCCTTTAGTAGTCATTGCTTAGGTGAGAAATCTCATCCAGCCCGGATAAAATACTGGCATAAACTTGAAGAATGCTTCCAAAACCACCTTTAAAATGCCCTGTAAATGTTTGAAGATGTTGTCACAGCAGTGGCATACCTTCGGCACTCCAGACATTTTGGACCACAACCCCCAGAATTCCGAGCCTTTATTGCCAATGACAAAGGACTATGGGGGTTGTGGTCCAAAACATCTGGAGTGCCCAAGGTTCACCACCACTAGGGCCTAGCGTGTCTTTGTTGACTTGGGTGTGGCTGTGATTTCTGGTTGCTGTCTCATCTACTCTATTTGTGTAAAAGGAGTGAGGGCTAGTTCAGCAATGCCCTGAGAGGCGCTCCCTCACAATAATTCTCATTATTCTAGTAACAGCTATCATGCATGATACACAAAGCCTGATGGACCTTTTACAACTCCTTTTTTTAAAAAACAATCACTCCTTGTTTTGCTTGCAAAGTTACTTTTAGTAGCTACTGCCAGTAGTAAACCAATGCAGTTTACGGAGTAGTTGACTTTTAAAAAAATCCTTTAAAATTCTAGCATGGAACAGGATGATTGTGTCACTTCCTATATGGCCTCCCACCTTTCATTACCTTGGTTGGGAGTGGAGATTCTTAAGATTGGCAAGGAAATGTCGTTGTTGTTGAAAAACCACTGCACAAATGCCTTTCTTTTAGAAAGAATCTTTGCCAGTAACTGGAAACAGTTACTCATTACACACACAGAGAGATCTAACTCTGGACTCTAGCCATGACAAATGACTTTTGAAATGTGACTTTGTTAGCTATGTCCCTTGTTCCTCACCGCTTCCAAACTGCAGAATATGGCCAGTTGTCCCTTTCCGGCTGTCGCTCGTGTCATAACTGGGTTTCCATCCTTCCGAGGTCGGTAAAATGAGTACCCAGCTTGCTTGGGAGGGGGGCAATGTGTATCCTGCATACTGTAATTAAAAACTGTAAACCGCCCAGAGACTACTTGAAATGGTATGGGGCGGTATATAAGCAGAACACTTTGCTCATAACTGTGTTTTCTTGTTTTCGTCCGGCAGATTATCAGAGCGAATATTATGGACCTGGAAGCAATTATGACTTCTTCCCTCAAGGCCCGCCTTCCTCTCAAGCTCAGACGCCCGTCGACCTCCCTTTCGTCCCTTCCTCCGGGCCCTCGGGGACCCCTCTTGGTGGGATGGAGCATCCTTTACCCGGACATCATCCTTCCAGCGAAGCCCAGCGGTTCACGGATATACTCTCTCATCCACCGGGAGATTCGCCCAGCCCCGAACCTAACCTCCCCGGCTCCTTACACTCCATGTCTGCTGAAGTATTCGGCCCGAACCCTCCGTTTTCCTCGATATCGGTCAACGGCGGTGCTAATTACGGCAACCACTTGTCACACCCGCCCGAAATGAACGAGGCCGCCGTATGGTAGCTTTCAACGTCAGGCGTAGGCTTGGACCTATATCGCAGATTACCACACATCCTGCTTATTCTGAGGTGTACAGAAATGGGTTCAAACAAATGGAACATTTTTTCCTGCCCTAAGACAATACATGTTGTTGTGTTTTCGGGGAGGGAGTTGCATTTTCTCTCCCTCTCTCCAGTTTTTTCTTTTCATTAAAGAATTGGGAATCAACTGAATCGCTCATTTCAGATGAAAGCCCAGGGAATTATTTTATTTTATTTTATTTTGCTAAAGACTGGGGGACAATCTTCTTCATATAGAATCAGCAGGACACACACAGACAGCCACAGACACATGCAAAGCAAAATAAAACCTTTTTTGTACCGAGTGAAAAAAAAGACATTGATGAAGCGGCTGTGTTTCGATACTGCCATATATTTAGGGGATGGCATGTACTGGGTACCTGCATTCACTACATGGTGAGTCTAGGAATCAAGATGAACTTTCCTCTGATAGGAAAAGAAATTAACATTCATTTTTTTAAAGGCACGGTCAACAACAAGGAAAAAGCTTCAAGGAATTCTTGTAATTTTTTTAAAAAATATGATTTTACTGATTTTTAAAATGTTGCCTTCAGAAACAAAATACTGTATTGAACACGATCCACAACAACAGACTTTATTAAGCCTCAGAAGTGTCAGGCAAGGCAAATGAAATGTAGTTTATTTTGCTGTTATTTGGGGGTTGTTTTTTCCTTCTTGGTTTTTTTTTTTTGGCCAAAATAAAAAAATATTTAAATATAAGCCCTCAACATCAACTCTTCTACCTTCTCAAAGCAACACACACCAATAATTCCTCAAAACCCAGAAGTCTTCTGCAAGACTTCTCAGTTAAAAGAAAATGACTTGAAAGAAACGAACAACAAAGTATTCTACCTTCAAAAAAAGAAAAAAAAAAGCTGAACACAAAAAAAATATATAGAAAGACTTTATGGAACTAGGGAAAAAAACAGTCAACTGTTTACGTCGAATGTTAAATTCAGGAGCGCAAGGTTTTACTATATTAAAAAAATAAAAAAAAATCCTCTTTTAGAACCTCTTGTTCAAAAAGCAAAGTGTTTTGAGCAATCAACCAAAATAGTTCATTTTTTTCGTTTTTCTTCTTTCTTCTTCTTTGTTTCTGTAGATGTTATAAGACATTACAGGGCTTGTGTTTCACTGTGCTAGTTTGTAAAGGTGGTGTTTACAGCAGGCAAAGAATAAAAACCTATAAAATCAGACAGTTGCCAAATAAAACAATTCTATAGCACAAAATACTCTTTGAGGGAAAGTTTTAAATAAAAATGTTACAAGGGTTAATGGGGGGAAATTCCGGTAACATCTTTGCTAATGTTTAGTCCTGTTCAACATTAATGGAATTGTTAATATGACTTATATAGACCCACACAGGTTTTATTTTTGTGTCTTTAAAAAAGGGGAAAAAACAAAGTCCAAAATATTTAAATTTTATGGTCAAATATGCAGTCAGCAGCTGCTACTTTTTTTCCTTTATATATTAAATTTCTCATATGTCTTTTATCGTTCAAATAAACCTAAGCTTGTGTGACCTCCAGTGCATATTAGACCATTCACTGTATGAAAGGGGAGAGGGGGGGCAGTTGGATTTAAAAATTTGTGACTTTTTAATAAAACTAGAAAATCTGATGCTTAGATAACCCGTGTTTCATTCGGTGCTTTAAATGGATTGTTGGCATATTATTGCATTTGGGGAAGGGGTGTAAAACCAGAAGAGAAAAAGGATTCTATTTAGTGCTATGCCAGTATTACTGCTCAGAATAAAATTTAGTACAGTGGTACCTTGTATAAAGGAATTAATTCATTCCAAATGAAATTATGTTAAGCAAATTTTACTTTATAAAAAATTTCCATAGGAATGCATTGAAAACGGAGTAATCCCAGTTTTATGTTGTACAGATTTGCCCCATAGGCGATTATGTTAAGCAAATTTCCCCTATCTCCGGAATTTTTATGTTGTACAGATTTTATGTTATACAAACTGTTTGTTATACAAGGGTCCATTGTACAGTATAGGGATTTTTCCCTGATTATTTTTTCCCCTCATCATTCCCCAACTCTTTTTTTGGAATCATGTCAGAAGCAAATAGATGTGATTGAGGGTGTTCAACGCACGACGAACTTAGCAGCAAATTCGGTGTCAATATGGAAGTTTCTCCTCAGGTGACATTGCTGATAAAGTGAAGCTCTAAGGTTCGAGACAGGCTCAGTTAATGTGCACGATGGCTGAATTTCATGTCAAATTAAAAATTAAAGTGCGCCCAGAGGGGAGCACCTCTTCCACAAGACCGCCAGACAGAGAGAAGCACCCACCTCCGGTAACAGACTCGACGTGTCACCAAAGGGAGGCGAAAGGTCCATAATTTAGGTCATGATTATTGCAATTTTTTCAACTCCCAAGTGGCCCTGGGTGATGACTGGGGATTTTCTGCTCAAAACAACTTGCGTGAGTTGAAGCGTTACTCTCTGCCTTGAGTGGTGCACAGAGGGAAGCTGCGCCCACCACTTCTCCACCTCAGACAGCAAAATGTCCAGGGGTGGCGTTTTGCCGGAAGGATTTGAAGCCGCACTTGGAGGGGAAGCCAGGATGTTTCCGCGAAACGTCATGGGATGTCTTACGGCAGTGTTGGCGAACCCATTGGCACGGGTGCCAAAGGTGGCCCTCGGAGCCCTTCCTGTGGGCACCTGACATCGCCCCTTCACAGCCACCTGCATTCAGGTTAAATGGCTGTATTGGCACTTTGTGAAAAAAGTAGTGGGTTTGGAATCGCAGGGGCTGTTATTTACGGTTCAGTCTCAGCAGAGCTGTGGAGTTGGTAGATAAATGTTCCGACTCCGACTCCAACTCCTGAGTTTTTTTGTACTTCCGACTCCGACTCCCCGACTCCGACTCCTCTGTATTAATATGAGAATGTATTTTATAAATTCCTTGAACTATTGACCCTCCATTCCCTTCACTTATACAAGTTTCTCTAGTCCTGCAAAAAACATATTTAATCCCTTATCAGTGAGAGGCTAGGTTACCCATGGGCGCTGCGTAAGAGCAGAACACAACACTATGGAAAGTACAAGTATTACCGCTCCTAATTGTGCGTTGCGTGCCATATAGTGAAGCACATGAAAAGCAGGCTTCTTCACGGTCACTTAACATGTTTGTTTTGTGGTTATGTGAGGCACTGCATGCATTGGTCTTTATTCTTACAGTTGAGAAGTCATTAATTATAACTTTTTGTGAATTGGGACATTTAAACTTGCTTTTTAAAAAAATTCCAATCTAAATTTAGTAGGAGTCGGAGTCGGAGTCGGTGCATTGTTTGCCGACTCCGACTCCGACTCCAGGTACCCAAAATTTCCTCCAACTCCGACTCCGACTCCGACGGCAGCAAAAATTCATGGACAATGTCCCTTATTCACAAGATTCCCCCCCCCCCCGCCACCTTGCATATTTGGCATTGTGTGTCTGTGCTTTTACTTAGAGTTATTCCTTCTGGCCCAAATGCTGGGACTCACACAAGTTCCCACGCTGCAAAAGCGTGCAGTCCGTAAGAACCATACTACCTCTGTGTCACACCAGTAATCTGATGCTATGTAAGTAAGTAAATTTATTTATGGCCGAAGACCAAAAAGCCTGATGCTGTGTGTTTGATTAGTTCCTCCCATGATTCTAGGCCAGAGTTTGGTTTCAGAACCTGCGCCAAATTCCGTTGCGACCTGGCAAAACCATCTGGAAAGATGATGGGACATAGAGGCAAGTTTGATGACATCTCAGCGGATGACAAAGGGGTCTCTGTGCTTGGAGGTGAAACTCCCGACACAAACAGGGCTATTATTGTGAAATATGCATGCCAAAGTATGCTTCCCCATTATATTTACTGCTTTCCTATAATGGGGAGAAAAGTATTAATCTCACAACCGGGAAGGTTAGAAATGCAATTTTTACAGGGATCAATATACTGTATTGGCATTGTTTTCTAGCCAGGGTGAATCCTCCCGATCAGCTGCTGAATTCTCCCTGTGCGCTGCAATATTTGTACTGTTTTCCCACCGGGTGGACTGCACCCCTCTGTACCCTTGGGTGTGTTGTGTCATTACAGTCGTGACCGACTCTTCGTGACCCCCATGTCCATGGAGTTTTCTGGGCAGGAATACGGGAGTGGCTTGCCAGTTCCTAACCCTTGCAAGGAAGCAAACTACTGTACACTGAAAATAATTAATTCTTGGGGAAACATGTAGCATCCAGGCTGTTCATTTCACTTCTATGCTTCATCATACGGTAATCGACTGAAAGCCACATGGAAAATCACAAACAGCAGTTGGGGGGGGGAGAGAGGGGAACCAAACAACCAAACCCAGATGTGGTATTGGATATTTGTGACTTAGGTTTTCTACTTGGATGCACAAATTTTGCTTACTACGTTATTCTGCAAGTTATTGCGCATGGTTTGCAGTTTTCAAGAAAGCTGATCTTCGGGCAAAAGACACACCGATGTGACAATACTGTTCTTTCTATCTAATAGTAACAACGGATGTTCTAAGGTGTATGGGATCGGAAGTGGGCGTTGTCGCATCCGGTAGAGCCATGGTTCCCAATTCTGAGACGTTGGGTGTTCTTGGACTACAGCTCCCAGAAATCTGGGCAGGAAGGCTAGTGGTGAGGGCCTCTGGGGGGTTTTAGGCTCAAAACATCTGGGGACCCACAGCTGGGAACCACTGCAATTTAGTTTCCAGGGAAGTAAACAAAAGCCCAAATCCTGTTGCTCAGCTTAGTAAAGTACAGAAGGCCACTGAGCCAATGGGGACTGAGTGAGCCCACTCCTCCATAAGTTCTGTAGATTCTATTCTATTCTATTTGTTTATTGGTTTTATATACTGTGCCACCTAGCCTATAGACTACTCTGGAAGGTGTACAGAATAATAAAAGAACAAATTACATGCATATTAATAATTCAATGACATAATACAAGAATTAAGCCTATCAAAGCATACAGTTCTACAAATATAAACCATTAATAGTAAGACACATGATTAAACCAACAAAAAAGAAATTAGAAGTAGAGGCGGCTACATACGGCATTATAGGGTATCCCAATAATCATCAACACGACTCCGGGAAAGTGTGTTTGGAAAGCCATGTTTTTAAATGGCCTTTAAATAGTCCTAATGAGGGCCCCCGGCAAACGTCTGGGGGCAGTTGGTTCCACAACTATACTACTATATACTATATAGTATACTACATACTACTGCAGTAGTACCTTGTATAAAGGAATTAATTTGTTCCAAATGAAATTCTGTTAAGTAAATTTCCCTTTATACAAATTTCCTGTAGGAATGCATTGAAAGAGTAATCCCTAATCATGACCATTTTTATGTTATACGGATTCGCCCCATAGGCAATTCTGTTAAGCAAATTTCCCCTATCTCCGGAATTTTTGATGTTGTACAGATTTTATGTTGTACAAACCATTTGTTATACAAGGGTCCCTTGTATTATTAAATGTTGTCTCCTCTTCATTGCAAAAACCATCCGACCAATGTTCAATGGTTAGATCTTTGCTTTCAAACTCTTGGACGTTTCCAATTAGGGAAAGTCTTGCTATATGTCTTCAAACGAAATGTCACAAAGACCTGCAAGGCTTTGCCCTAAAACCAATTGGTCTGTGATGTTTGCGTAGCCCGTTTGCTGTAAATTCCAACAGTGTGGACTTATCACAAGGTGTTATTTGTTTGTATCTGCTTTTCATCTCTGGAACTCTCTGCCTCTTGATTTGTTCCAGATCCTACATAATTGGACATCAACCCATTGGAAAATTCAGGCTTGCCCATACAATTCCAAAAGCAGGCATTTTAAGCCATTTCTAAAAACAGCGTAAACAGCTTTGATGGCATTGGATTAAATGCCCCTTAAAGGATAACTAGCATGATAGTTTTCTCATTATTTCGGATTTTACCTATTTTTTAAAAATCTTACTTGAAGATTGGCCGAATGTTTATATAACTTTTGCTTGCTCAGAGGGCATCATTCATGAATGGTGTACTTAGCTAATTTTAACCTTTCAAAGGCACAAGTACATCAACAAACACATTTTTAAAAAAAATCCAGCAAAAATGTTGTGAGCTCGCCCTGCTGTACTAGAAGGGGCTTCCTGGTTATTTGGAGATGACAGCCATGCATTGCTTATAAAAGCCGGCGAGTAAATGTCAGAGAAAATAGAAGAAAAAACCTGGATAAAATAATTCCTCTTTTGGAGTGAAAAACTTACGATAAGGTTTTAGTTACTCAAAATGTCAACACTTTTCTAGCATGACAGCCTATAGGAATGATTATTCCCTTGCATATGACAGATTTTGTAAATCCAAGTGGCATTTCTGAATTAAGCAAAGTGCCGCCATCTTTCTTGGCCATCTTCGTGTTTGACGAAAGTGGTCTGTTTCACGGCTGTTTTTCCCTCAGCAAATGGCTAAGAGAGGGTTATTAAACGGGATGCTTTGTTCTTTCTGTTGCTTTTAAACCAGTTTTAGTAATGCTTTTAGCTAACATTTTAAATAGAATGTTTAATTATGTTTTAAAATAATGTTAGTTTTCAAATTTTAAAAAAATTAAATGATCTACTATTTTTAGCTCTCAATATTGCGGTTTTTATGTAATGTAAGCCACCTTAGGTCCTTTATTTCAGAGGAAGGTCT
>JAHTLZ010000038.1:8420968-8437031 GCA_023846285.1 Phrynocephalus versicolor | reverse complement strand
AGAGAGAGAGAGTATAAATACATATAAAATTAATATATACATTTAAGTATAAACTCTCTATATAAAATAAAATATAAAACTTATATCGACATCGATATCTATATCTCATAAAGCGCAAAGCAAAGCTTTTTCTCACCTGAACCCCGGAGGCCCCACCCCTTTCAACAGACAGCTCTTTGCCCCGCCCTCCTTCTCCGCGGAGGCCCCGCCCCTTCCAACGACCCTTTGGGGCGGCCGTTTGCTCCGCCCTCTTCTCACGCGGACTAGGCGCCGCCCCTTCCAACGGTCGTTTTCGCGGAGTGTGGGCGGGGGGAGGGAAGAAGAGCAGCCCTTTGCCCCTCCTTCCTCCCTCCTCCTGGGCGGGCGAGGAGAGGGGAGAAAATGGCGGCGCCCTTAGCTGAGGAACTGGAGCGTCTCCTCAACCCACTGCCGCGCGGCCCCCAGCCCGACCCGGAGGACGACCCGGAGGACGGTGAGTGGGCCTCCCCGCCCGAGTTATTAATAATAAACCAATGATTAATAAATAAAAGCATAAGAAGCGGCTCCTCGGGAAGGGGCGGGGAATCATGCTGCCTCCCTCAAGGCAAGTCGTGGGAATGTGGCTCCCCCACGCGGGTTTGTAGCCCAGGAAATGCTCCCTGGACACGTGTCTGTCGGGGACGGGGAGGCCCCCTGGGACGAGAGAGGTGGGGTTGAAGAGAAGCCCCCGGGAGCACGTGTGAACGGACCTGACACGCGTTTTTGCTTTTGTGACTGGCATGTGGGAGGTGGGGGAGGGGCTGGCGGGAGAGTTTGAAGATGCGTGTCCAGGAGGAAAATGCCCCTGAAAGCCCGTTAATAGTTAAAATGCCACTCTTATGGGGGGTCTTGTTCGCCCCCCTTTTCATTATCTTTTAATTATCTCGCCCCACCACTTCCATTTTCTGGGTTATGCACATTCTCGTTACAACCATGGAGTCCTTCAATAGAACTATTTATTCCCCTTCCTCACCCTGTACTTGTACCCGAAGTACTGTATAGGAAGGAAACTTACCTCAGATGCCCTCATAATAGGAATTAAGGCTGCCAAGTGGCGTCTGGATTGTTCAGAATTAAAGTGCTGTCATTTTTTTTTATTTGTTTATCATTCAGTATATTTTAATCAATTTCTAGATTATTTTTAATGTATAACAGTGTTTTTAATTCTGTGTTTTGGAATACAGTAGGATCCCGGTATGGTAGGATATCTCTTAATGTCATTTATGGGGTATCTTAAATAGGTGAAAACATCTGCTTGGGAATACCCTGAAGCAAATGGTGAGCCACTGTGTGAGGTAGAATGCTGGACTGGATTGGCTGTGGCCTGTTCCAGTAAGGCTGTTCTTATGTTAAAATGTAAAATGTGTCACCTACTACAGTACTGTCAAAATAAATAATAACCAGGAAAGCAAGGAGTCACAGAGAGGTGGTAGGAAAGAAGTGATAGCATCCTTAAGATGGTTAAGAAATCAGAGAAGGCCAACCTTTTTTAGTTGTTTCTTAAATATTTGGAGCCAGGAAGCCAGGTGAATACAGTGGCACCTTGTATAAAGGAATTAATTCGTTCCAAATGAAATTCTGTTAAGCAAATTTTCCTTTATACAAATTTCCCATAGGAATGCATTGAAAACAGAGTAATCCCTAATCGCGACCATTTTTATGTTGTACGGATTCGCCCCATAGGCGATTCTGTTAACCAAATTTCCCCTATCTCTGGAATTTATGTTGTACAGATTTTATGTTATACAAACCATTTGTTATACAAGGGTCCACTGTATCTTTTTTTTGGGGGGGAAGCTGGTGCCATAGGTAAAAAGTAATGCATGATTTAAAAAAAACAGAGGCTTTGTGGGAAGATTAGGAACTCATGAGACATGATAAAGAAGGAAATTGTGACCTTCCTTCTCCCTCCTCTACAGCCACTGCAGCCAGAGTGATTGAGAAGTTTGATGAAGGAGTCCCTGAAGAGGGTGTCCTTTTGGTCGGACACATACGGAGAGGTGCCTCCGTGCATCTTTTGGAGGCCGATGAGCGATACCATGGGAAGGCCACATCTCGCAAAGCTTTGGAAGAAGAACTGTGGGAGGAGGAGGAGGAGACCGAACTATTATCAGGTAAGCCACATCTCAGTGACTTGGGTACCAGGATGCTTCCTCTTCTCTGAAGAGCGCCTGGATGAAAAAAGAAAGAAAGAAAAAGAAACTCTTAGATCAGGCATGTCCAAACTTTGGCCCTCCTGACGTTTTGGACCACAACTCCCAGAATTCCAAGCCTGTATTTCCAATGGCAAAGTACTGTGGGAGTTGTGGTCCAAAATATCTGGAGGGCCAAAGTTTGGACATGCCTGCCTTAGATGAAATAATTCCACCTGAAACCCTAGAGACTCACTGCCTGCCGGTGTGTGCGCTGCTGGATCTTTTCCATTCTTGGTTCATAAAAGCAGTCAGGAGAGGACTTGGCCAGGCGACAGAAGGGTTGTAGAAACGTCTCGTTATGTGGCAAGGCATGGTGTCATCTGGTATAAAAGGAAAAGAGATTCCGTTTGAACATTAGGAAGAACTTCCATGACAGTTTAGAGCTGTCTGGCAGTGGAATTTGCTGCCACAAAGGAGGGTGGTGGACTCTCCTTTTTTTTGGAGGTTCTTAAGCAGAACCTGGATGGCCATCTGTCGGAAATACTGTGATGGGGGTTCCTGCATGGAAGGGGGTTGGAGCACACGGCCCTTGAGGTCTCTTCCAACTCTGTGATTCTATGGGTGGTGGTAAGACCACTACTCAAGAAGCTCTCCCTGGGTTTCTTAGGAATTGTATCCTGCTTTTCTGCATTCCGTCGCCCTTCCCCGCCGCTCCCAGCTCCCCGCCTTTATAAAGATGTGCGCAAGGGGACTTGATCACCTTGTACTGCTCGCCCATTATCTCATTATTTAATGGGAAAGGCTGTCAGCTAATCAATGAGTCTGATAATCATTGCAGCCTTTGCCACCACGGCCGAGTGTGAGTTTGAGGATTCAATCTGGGAAGGACTCCCCCTATCTCATTTTTTTTGAAGCTGGTATTGTTTTTTTAATGCAGTGCCATTTGGGAGATTTTATGGGAAATAATTTCTTAAGGAGCAGAGGTCTAGTCTCCCATGATTGTGTTTTAAGCATCAGCCGTTTCCAGCCAAAAATTAAGAGATGATCTCACCTTGGCTAACTAGTTGTATCACACCTTCCACATTCTAACAATACTTGCCTTTTGCCCTCTTGCTTTTAATTATGTACATTTTGCGATGCTTGGGTTTCAGTGTGACTTGATTTGTTTGTCTGTTTACACATCTTGTAGTGCTTTTTGAGTTTACAGTAGGACCCCCATATCCAGTGACTCATTATCCACTGTTTCAGTTATCCACAGTTGGCAGAGGAAAAAAATAAATAAATAATTCAGCAGCCGCAAAGCAAGCTACTGTCACAAAGAGCAGCAGTAAAGCAAACTACTGTCATAAAACAGCAGCCATAAAGCAGGCTACTGTCGCAAAACAGCAGCTGTAAAGCAAGCTACTGTTGCAAAACAGCAGCTGTAAAGCAAGCTCCTGTCGTAAAACAGCAGCTGTAAAGCAACCTCCTGTTGCAAAACAGCAGCTGTAAAGCAAGTTACTATCACAAAACAGCAGTTTTGGGGACATTTTGGCATTCTCTTTTATCCACGGTTTTTATTATCCATGGGAAGGCTTGGAACCAATCCCCAGCGGATACTGGGGTCCTACTGTATTTTGTTATGAACTGCCCTTCTGCACTGATGGGGTGGTATAGGGGTGGTATAGAAATGGAATGAATCAGTGAATAAATAAAATAGATACAAACCTTGACTAAAAAGAAAGAAAAACTCTGATAAATAAGCATCAATAAAACAGGGAGAAGAAATTGCAACAACTCCTGTTTTTTACCTTAATGAGCGCTGCTGGAAGTTACTGGTGGTTGCCATTGCACACTATATTGAACCAATATTAACTGCTGTTTCTTCTTAATTTACAGATGAAGAAAGTCCAGGTGAGGAGATAACGGACGAAGAAGAACTTGACGGCGAATCTCTAGAGGAAAACCTGGATGACAAGAATCCAGAAGTGGAGGAGGAGGAGGAGGAGGAAGAGACGGCAGCTGGCCTTGATACGAACCAGGAGGGAGGGAGGGAACCATCGGAGAAGCAAAAGACGCAAGCATTCTCTTTCCAGGCAATTGAGGATTTTGAGAAATTTGCCGAGCAGATGGATGAAATAGGAAGCGCCGATGATGAGGAGGAAGAGGATGAAAATTCGGACGCAGAAGAAGGCAGCAGAGGTGAAACGGGCCCAGAGGGAGACACCCAGGAGCCAGAGGAAGGAATGATGGATGTAAATGAGAGCCAAAGGGATGGGGCCCTGCTGACATTCTCCAAAGAAAAGGTGGAAGAAGAAGTGGAAAAAGGAAAAGCGGTGAAAAATCAAATAGGTGAGGAAAGGTGGTGCCTTTTTCTTTCGAGGCCCTGGCGAGCCCCTTTCTCGTTTTTCCCACTCGGAGAATCGGGGCTCCAGTTTTAAAACAAAGGATTGGTTATTTTAAACGGGAAGGACTGGGTCTCAGTCAGCAGAGGAGCTCTTGTTGTACCTATAAGGAGTGTCCTGCTGCTCGTGAGGGTCTGTCTTTGCCATCTACAAGTCGCAAATGTCAGGTCTCAGGAAGGACTAATGTTTTTTTATGAATTATGTTTGAATCACGGTTTTGGTTTCCTTGTGTTGTTCTGTCGTGTAATGTGCACACACCAACGCTCGTGTGTATCTATCTCTTTACACCAGTGATGGCGAACCTTTTAGAGACCGCGTACCTAAACTGCGATTCAAAACCCACTCGTTTTTAGCAAGGTGCCAATGCAGCCGTTTAACCTGAATACAGGGGGTTGCGAAGGGGCGAGGTCAGGCGCCCACAGAAAGGGAATCATCTAGCCATTGGTTGGATACATCAGCTGGAAATCCTGTTGGTATGACGGATATGGCCATAGCTAATGGCTGAGATTCCTTGTGCATATCCATCCCAAACCCAGCAGCACCCTCAGCGTGCCCCTGGCAGCTTCTCAGTTAGCTGCAAGTGATTTCTATATTATGATTATTTTCGCATGGGCATAAATATCCCATAGGATTTGGGCTGTTGTGCTTCTGAGAGACCGCAGTGGAAGAAGAAGGAGTGACCTAGACCCAAGGTAACATTCTGTTTTTCTTCTCTTTTGCTCAAGCCCTATGGGACCAGCTCCTGGAAGGGAGGATTAAACTGCAGAAGGTCCTCCTGACGGCCAACCAGCTTCCTCAGCCAGATACTTTCCTGGAGTTTAAGAAAAGAGGAGGACCGGAGTTTGCCGAAGCACTGAAAAATAGTAAGCCCATCTCTTTCCTCCCTCTTACAAATATTAACATGTACATTTCCTCTGGGATTCAGTCAGCGTCACCCACAATGTGGTGAAATTTGTGCCAGGGCAAATGTCGTATCCAGCCAGCAGGCCCGTGATTGGTGATGTGCAGCTGGTTGCACCATAATTGTGCAATCCAGCACACAACATGGGACTCTCATGGTGCAGCTGCCTGTGAAGCATCTGCAGGCGTACCGTTATGCGCCAGCCATTGAGGGATTTGGGCTTGTGATTTATAATAGATGTGAGTGTTTTGTTTCTGACGGATGCAGAGGCTTGAATCCAAGATAATTGCTAAATTAAGGAGATGCTGGATTGAGGGAGTTGAAGGATGTGTTGCAGAGCTTAATAGAACTAGCAAGTCACAGATCATGGAGAAAGGTGGTAAAATCCCCCAGAATAATCCTCCAGCAGGGTAAATTTTTATAATACAGTAGGACCCCCATATCCACTAATTCAGTTATCCACGGTTGGCAAAGGAAAAAAAATTAAATAAATAATTCAGCAGCTGCAAAGCAAGCTACTGTCACGAACAGCAGCTGTAAAGCAAGCTACTATCATGAAACAGCAGCTGTAAAGCAAGCTACTGTCACAAAACAGCACTTTTGGGGTGTTCTCTCTTATCCACGGTTTTCATTATCCACAGGAAGACCTGGAACCAATCCCCAGCGGATACCGGGGTCCTACTGTACCTGCTTTCAGCTATGGCTTTCTACGACTAATGGATTTGTGTGAGGGTGTGTCCTCTGAACAATACTAGTTCAATTTTTCATATGCTAAAAACTTGCCATTAATAGTAAATCGAAATTTTCTTTCCAAAATTGAGCTTTTAGTTTTTGTTATGTTGTGATCTAGATTCTTGGGTGGGCCCTGGTGAAACCAAGATGGAATGTTTTTTGCTTGTGTTTGCAGACCTACAACAGCAGGAGTGCTTGAGGCCTCACCATTAACTGTAGCTTTAAAACAGGTCTTTCTTTAAAAAAAAAATAAAGTTTAAAAGGCAAAGTCCCACCAATAGTAAGCCTGACCTTTTAGTAAAATGTGTGCCATTAACGTATTAAATGAGATGCATTACAAACTCCAGCGAGCGGCGTGTTTCATTACAGGCGCGGGAAAGCACGATATCATTAAAGACCTTTAACAGAAACAATGGTTGACATTTTGATATTTCCCGTAAGCAAAACACAGCCAAGAACACAGAGCTTAATGTACAAATTCTGAAAAGAGATAGTGTTTTCTACATAACCAACATTCCTTTAAAAAAAAAAAGTTAATGCCCGAAGATTAAAAAGAAGGCCCTGTGTTTTGGCATTCATTTGTTTACTTCCATTTGGCCGCATCAGACATTTAAATTGAAATGTTGGTTAAAAGGAACTCATTGTTAGGTTAAAGATATTCTTGGTGCTGAAAGCGTTCTGATTCTGAACCACGGACATGGTCCTTGTCCTACCACGATAGCTCTTAGTTGAATCCTAACATGCTCATTTTGCTAATTTCTAAGGTTTTTATTTAAATGTCCTCTGACTAATACTGTGTAGGTAGTTCCTCCGTGTGCTGTACAATAAAAGCGCATAATTGCAATCCACAAAACAAAAAATGCCTAATAAGACAATCTGTTAAAAGGAGCAATTCTTTGAAAGACACCAAAGCTACAGCGGCATCGTAGTCAGTGGATCTAAACGTACCACAGGAGCAAAGCAACATGATGTGGAAATATACAATAGATAATGAATGAGGTCGGATGCAGACCTCTCTGAAGGGATCTGTTTTGTAATGGCATGGTTCAGTGCCAAAGGCCTGGTCTAAGTACACGGAAGTCTTCATACACCACTGATCTCTAATAATTTTAGGGCTTCGGTAGTACAGGAAGGGAGGTCCACTTCATGGCTTCGGAGGGTGTATTTGAATTCCTTCCTCCTTAATGGTGATTCCTTAGGCAAGTATCTGCAGCAGGGATTATTAGCCACTCGGATAGAGTGGGGGGCTACATTTTTGCCAGTTGGCACTAAAAAAAAACGGCCTGAGCCATGGAGAACCAGAGTCCTTCTGATGTTGTCGGCATTTCCAGTTATTGGGAGGGAAGTGTGGTGTGGTTCCCCCCCCCCCCTGCAAAACACACTGGCCTCCAGGATCAGGAAAAGAAGTTGTTTTGCAAATCCAAATTCTCATATCCCACTTGGGAGATCATGGGGCAGGCCATGTGGCCTGTGTGGTGGGTCCTTCTGACATGGCGTGTGTGTCATGAGGACCGGGCTCACGTGTGGCCCTTCCTCTTTTCGCACCTGGGACCGCTGAGCCAGCTGTGGGGTTCTCCTGGCAGACAACCCCCTTCGGACCCTAGAGATGCAACACGTGAGATGGAGACTCGGGGCAATGGTTTCAAACTACAGGAAAAGAGATTCCATTTGAACATAAGGAAGAACTTCATGACAGTTAGAGCTATTCGGCAGTGGAATATGCTGCCGCGGAGGGTGGTTGAGTCTCCTTTGGAGGTTTTTAAGCAGAGGCTGGATGGCCATCTGTCAGAAATATTGTGATGGGGGTTCCTGCATGGCAGGGGGTTGGACTAGATGGCCCTTGAGGTCTCTTCCAACTCTATGATTCTGTGATTCTATGATTCTATGAGACACTTTTCGGTCAAGCTGGAGAAGGACTTTCTGCAGGACAAGGCGCCTCCATGCGTGCAGAAGCTTTCTGCACCATCCAGCAGCCTGGGTCATATGGAGCGCCTCCAAACCTCTCATTCCATATGAGGAGAGCAATGAAAACGTGACCACGGCTGGAGAGGAGGAGAAGGCTGTCGCCCTCTTCTTTGCATGTTTAGTTCCTAAAGCCTAAATATGACTCTCCAGGGCACACAGGCCACTGTGCCACGCTCAAGGAGACACAGAGAGGAATTGAACTCGGGCTCTGCATTCAGAGACCTGGACGCTGGCGGATTCTTCTTCTCGAGGATGTTTGCCAACAGAGGGTCAGAGGGTCATCTGTCAGATGCTTTCGCTATTGCTTTTGTCCATGGACCAGGGTTTAGACCAGGCATGGCCAAACTTCGGCCCTCCTGATGTTTTGGACCACAACTCCCAGAATTCCAAGCCTGTATTTCCAATCTGCTTATATATATATACCACCCCATACCACAACAAGTAGTGTCTGGGCAGTTTACAATTTTAATTACAGTGTGCAGGCTACACATTGCCCCCCCCCAGCAAGCTGGGTACCCATTTTACCGACCTCGGAAGGCTGGAAGGCTGAGTGAACCTTGAGCCTGCTACCAGGGATTGAACCCAGGTCGTCAGCACAGTTTTACCTGCAGGACAGGCATTGATTGTGGGAGTTGCTGTTCAAAACATCTGGAGGGTTGAAGTTTGGACATACCTGGGTGAGTGAGACCTCCTTCCACCTCTGCAGCCCTGTGATTTTGTAAGCCTGGATCCCACACAAGCTGTGCTGCATTGTGTGGGGATTTTCGGGGGAGCCGTCAAGGTTTATGGGAAGTAGCGGGCCAACCAGCATCCGTTCCCTTTCATGTTGTCCCATTTTGTCTCTCGCCTGGCATGCCACAGCACGGTCGGGTTGTTCTCAGCGGCCGTTGGATCTTGGCTCCTGCTGGATGATTCCCTGCAAAATTGCTTACAAATTGAAGTCGAAAATGTTTTGCCGACGTGGCAGCTTCCAAGCTTTGCGCCCATTTGTCACCCAGCATTTCTCTTTGTATATAGAACAAGAATTAATTAGGCTGCACTGCAGGGGGGGGAAGTTTATGGCGATACTTTTATATAGGATGATGTTTGTTTGTTTTTAAAGGGGCCGCGTTGTTCTGCTAGGGCATGTGAGATTTTGAGAATGGAAGGAAAGCGACATTCAGGATTGAAGTGCCGTCTGTGTGGAAGTATAAGCATCCCAGAGTCCCTTGTGTCTTATAAACATCTTGTCTGGTGGCGAGCTGGCTGAAAGGAGTGATGCGTGGTTGTTGGTATGAGGTGGTAGCCAGGTGGTCCTACTAAGGCTGGAGAGAACAAATATTGATTTGTTTACATTCTATCTTGATTTTCCTCCTATAAATTCAAGTGGGTACAGATAGTGTTCATTCCCCCCATTTTCTCCTTGCTGCCATCCTGTGACGTAGGCGACGACAGGACTGTGAAACATCGGCTGTCCTAGGGCAGGGATGGCGAACCTTTTAGAGACCGAGTGCCCAAACTGCGATTCAAAACCCACCAATTTTTCAAAAAGTGCCAGTACAGCAGTTTAACCTGAATACCGTCAGTTGTCAAGGGGTGATGTTGGGTGCCCACAGAAAGGGCTCGGAGTGCCACCTTTGGCACCCGTGCCATAGGTTCGCCAACACTGTCCTAGGATGACCCCGTGAGTCTCACAGCTTGGGACTAGACTGAGGAGCTTTGCACGAAGTGTGACCCCACCACCACCACCACAGGTGCCACCCCGGGGTTCTCCCTGCTTCGCTTCTGAAATCAGGCGAGATCGGAGGCGCTCAGGGCATCCAGGCAGCTCGTGTTTGAGATGGAGACATATTTCTACACCCATCTTGCTTTCACTTTTCGATGCATCACCTTGAAGTAACTTCCCCCACCCACCAATGCTTCCCTCTTGCTTTCCTGTCTCCCTAACACCCCCCCCCCCCGCGCTTTAAATTTCTCTTCTCTTTTGCTGCTCTGCCTTTCCTCTCCTCTCCAAGCAGGCGAGGAAGGAAGGGCGCCTCTGTTTGGGAACGCTTGGTCTCCCTCCCTCCCTCCCCTTTCCATCACCAAGGCAAGTCAGAACGAGCAGCCTGAACTTGATTTGCACATTAAAGAGGCCCATTAATTAAAAATTCCACCCCCCCCCGTAGGTTCCCCTCCAGGATCCCTCTATTCTTTATGTAGAAAAGGCGCGCTGGGGTGTCTCGTTCTCTGTTGGGTGTTCATGTCAATTGCACGCCTGGCATTGATCTTTGCTGTGTTTTTTCCTTCCCCCCACCCTTTTTTTTTAACTTCCTGGATTTCCATAGGACTGGGTTTATATTCTCTTTCCCCCCTTTCCCTTCACCTCCACATAGCAGCTAGAACCGCAGCTGAGGTTTTGAAAGGAAAGTCCAGATTGCTCCCCAGAGGTTTGGTGGGAAATCCCGGTCCAGAAACGGCATCATTTGGGAGGTGTCATTGCAGCTGGTTCTGATTATAACTGTTGTTCTGAAGGGCTTTGGATCTTCAGGCTGTCCTCTTCCCCCTCTAACTGGCATTGAGCTTGTCTTTGGACCTTTTATAGATTTTTTTTTTTAAATCTTGATTTTAGATGTTTTGAATTAGGCATTCTAAAGCTCCTTGTGTGCTTGCTGGAAAAGTGATAAATGCATTGCATGATTAAACAAGCACTGTACTCCCTCCACCAAGTAGATACAGATGTTCAAGCCAAGAAATATTAAAATACACATTTTTCCCCTTGAAAGTGCCTTGGGGTTGCTGTGATCACTGCTGTGATCTAGAACCTGCTCATTGGCCTTTCCAACAGCCCATATTTCCTTTCCTTTCTCTTGTTCAAAACCAGAGTCCTCTCCCTTGCAGGAGACCCAAGGACACTTCATTACGGATGCTCACTGGCTCGCCCTCCCTCTGCTTACAGTACCATGCTTTCTATTTTTATTTACAGCAAATCTTCGGTGGTTACGGTTTCAATCAGGGCCGGAGCTGGGAGCCTGTGCTTCATGCTGTTGGGGAAACAGCTGGGAATCCTAGTTATTTAAACAATATATAAATCATTTAATCTTGTAATGAGTTCGAGTGTGCATGTGGGGGGGGGAGCTCTGATGAGGAAGTGAGATATTGCAGGGTAGAGTACACGAGGGATCAGAAAATCCAGGGACTTTAAGAGTCTTCCCCCCTTTTTATTTACTTTGTTTTTTCTCAACAAGATGACTTTAAAAAGTCATACGACTCTTGGCTTCCACCAGGTTCAGATTTATTTATTTATTTATTTATTTATTTATTTATTTATTTATTTATTTATTTATTTATTTATTTATATACCACCCGTCTTCCAAAGGAACTCTGGGCAGTTTACAACATCACCACCATTTGGGAATTCTGGGGGTTGTAGTCCAAAACAAACCAACAACACTTTCCCGTATCTGAGTGGAATAAAATAGCCCTTTCCCCCTATGTCTGACCACACTTTGAGGACACCTTGGGTCGCAGTGGGTCGGAAGTGACTTGATGGGGCCTGACAGTGTAATACATGCATGCATGTGCAGTGCATTTGAAATAACCGGCTGGGTGGCTTAGTGGTTTGGGTATATGGCTGTGGAACCAGAAGCTGGGCGTTTGATTCCTCAGTGTGCCTTCTAGGTATATAGGTTAGCCTGGGTGGCCTTGGGCAAGCTGCACAGTGATCCCAGGGCATCTCTGGACCAAAGGAATGGGAAACCGCTTCTGAATATTCTCTACATGGAGAACCTTGAAAGGGGGCGCCGTGAGTCAGGATTGACTTGGTAGCATGTTGTTATGTTATACTGTATATACAGTATATGTTATTGAAATATGAATGCAAATACACTTCAAGGCATTTTGAAACAATGCACGCAAATGCACGGTTTAGGACCCTAGATACCTGAAGGACCGCCTCCTTCCATATGAACCTACCCAGCAATTAAGATCTAGCCAGGGGGCCCTCTTGAAAGAGCCATCCCTCAAGGAGGTGAAAGGGATGGCTTGTAGGAACAGGGCCTTTTCGGCAGCTGCCCCCAGATTATGGAATGCCCTCCCAAGCGAGACCCACCTGGCGCCAACATTGATGACACTCCAGCGCCAGGTAAAAACATTCCTGTTCCAGAAGTTTTTGAACTGATTATTGTGGGTCCTAATGGCGATTTTAGTGTAGTATTTTAATATATTGTATTTGTTGTATTTAAATGTTTTATTGTCTTAATTTTATTGCAATTTGATGTTTTAATTGTCTGAATTGTTTATTCTGATTGTGAGCCGCACAGAGACCTTTGGGTAGTGGGCGGCATACAGGCTATAATGAATAAATAAATAAATAAATAAATGTGTGCACAGATTTGTTGATGGAGCAGATAGCCTCAACTGGATATGGAAGTGGGATTTTTGCCGGTTGATTCTAGAAAATGCAGTGAAAATAGGAGTGACACATTCCTCCACCACCACCCCACTCTAACCCTAACCCCCCACCCCCACCCAATTCCTAGTTTGAGAGAAAAACAAACTAGGTTTCCTATTCTCAGCAACTTTGGCCTTCTCATTTATTATTCTGGCTTTGTAGTTAGATAAATTTAATGTTACAGGGCAAGACAGAGAGGGAGCCTGCAGGTACTCGGGCCCTGGGCGTTTCTGTCTTTGTTCCAATTGTTTTGGACTTCAGTTTCAGTCAGGGTGAGCCAGGAGAGCTGATGGTGAGGGATTTCTTCACATTCCAGTTGGAAGACAGAACCGCTGTCCTGAACTTGGAGGTTGGGAACGGCCAGGATTTTCTTCTTTTAGGACACTTGAAGTTAAGTTACCTTAGAACGAACCTGTCCATTGGTCCATTGAGTCATTTAGTTTTGGCTGGTGGAAGCTTCCCAGATTTCACACAGGAGTCTTTTCTAGGTGGAAACGCTGAACCTGTGACCTTTTATAGAGACCCCTTGAGTTTTCTCTGTATTTCTTCTCGGGGTCCATGAAGTGTCTTCAAGGAAATTTTCTGGAATGTTGTCTTGGCCTCACCTCTCTCTTTGGCTATGTTGTGGCTCTAACTTGTGTTTGTATTCTAGAAGAGTAAGAAGGCAATCAGTGCTTTGGACTCATCTCTTTGTGTTCCAACCATGGTTGGATGCTGGGCGCGTGATGGGCGGCGGGAGGATGCTGGCTATTCTAGAAACAGCCACCAATGCCACCACCCAACGTCAGTGGTGGCGATGTGCCCGAACAGTGGCGTAATTCTTTGTTGCCAAAAGTTAGAGGCCTTAAAATGTTAAAGCTTATTGTTATTCTGAGTTGATAATCTCTCCCTTGCTTTAATAATTTTTCCTCATGCCTGGATAGCCCGCGAGTTGCACGATAATCACTCACACAGCTTTGTAATCAATGCCCAGAGTAATAGGATTCCGCTGGCCAACGGCAATTAATAAATTTGTGTCTTTTTTTAAAACACTAGCAAGTCGGGCCTGAAATACGACTGACTGCCTTTGGCTCATTTGCATATTTATTGCAGTAGAAAAATTCTTGCGGAATGATTGATGTTGAGTCTGCCTCTTGAATTCCAAGCAGTGCATTATTATGAAATGAAAAATGCCGGCCATACAGTTGATTAAAGTTGAAGACAGTGGAATCGGTGTTTTTTAAGATTGTGGGAGAATTAAAGGCATATTTTAATAGATGTTGACAAGAAGTGAACTAACAAAAGCAAAGCAAAGGATTTGCTTGAAAAGATTTAATCAAACGTGTTTCTTGGGGGATTAATTGCTGGGGATGACTAGCGTCAGGGGAGGGGGAAAGTCATGGTAAGAGAAAGGCAGGCGGTGTGGTGGGAGGGGGCAAGGGTTTGGCTTGTGTATCTGAATGAAAAGTATTGGTGTTGGGCCAATGTGTTGAGCCTTGTGTTTGACCCGCCGTTTAACTCTCCGGTCTCTGAAAGCAGAGGAAACGGTGCCTCTTAATCTCAAGAGTCCCGATCAGGCAGTGAGATGTAACAGCAGTGTCTCTTCTGGAGAAAGGGAACTATCGAAGGATACCACCTGCTTCCTATTTATTTATTTGCGGTATTGATATTCCACTTGACGCAATACAGTCTCTTAAATGGCAGCACCGTATTTTGAAGGTGCACGTCGGGCTTCTCTGTCATAGCTGAGAAAGGGCTGTATCTCTCCTCTCTCATCCCTGTTAGGAAAAAAAAAAGGCCAGTTAATGCATACTGTTTACTGCCTGTTGTCAGCGGCGGGATTGAGGGTTTGTCCTAAGGGTGCTATAACACACCCATATTGAACCCCCTTTTGTGGGACCTTGTTCCCAGAGGCCACCTTCTCCAGGGTCTACATCAGAGAAGAGCCTTTGGTGCCATGATGGCGGTGTTCCTAAATGCCACAACTTCGGTTTTCCCCATGCAAATGAAGGCCAACTTTTTGGCTACATGCAAGGCACAACAGGTGCACTTTCAGAGTCACTATGGGTTGAGGTCTCAACCTACTGCTGGTGAGGTCCCTCGTTGAAAATGGAGCGTTCTCGTGTTTTTCTTGGTCAGGTTGGCGTTTAAAATCTACTTCTCAATCCAAGAGATTCTTGCCGTGGAAGAGGTAGGATCAACAAGGAATATGGGATCAGGAGCCATTTTGGATGCTGCTTTCTACACTTTGCAACACATTCACTGTCTTTTCTTCAAAAATCTTGATCTGCCTCTAGTCCACTCTTTTCTTGCTAACGTTAAAGCTCACCAGGAATTCCACTGGTCGTCTTTAGGTGTGGCATGAATGACATAAAAGGTGAGGCAGGTAGGTGTAGAGAAAGGCAATTTTTAAAACATGGGTTGTGAATCATATCCAAGGTCCAGTGGGATAATTCTGCTGGATCCCTCAGCATGGTTGATCTTTCCGGTATCCTGAAAACCAGTAGCAGAGTGCTGGTAGTCTCTGGAATACTGTACAGTACATTTTTGGCACTAGGGAGTACTGCATTGGGATGATGAAGGCAAGAAAGTCCTTATTCTATTAGCACTGGATACTGAAGTATACATCATTATTTTGTTAATTTTATTGGATTTATATCCCACACTTCTCCCTGAGAGTACCTGGAAGTTGAGTCCTGGCAACTGGGCTTCTTTTCTCGAGAGATTGAGACGTTTCGTTGCTCATCCAAATTGCTTAGTCAGTCTGACGAAGCTGTTTGGATGCGCAGCAAAAAGTTTTAATCTCTCAAGGAAAGAAGTCCAATTGCCATGACTCAACTTCCCAATACACTTGCCTGGATGACTGAGAACTTTCACAGACTCCCTGAGAGTGGAATGCACGAAGATTCACCGAAATAATAATAAAAAAAACACAAAAAGCACTAAAAAGAAAAAAAGATTTTAAAATAAATAAATTAAAAGCATGATTTAAAGCAGTGAAATGCAGTTTGAAACATATTACTACGAAAATTGCAGACGGATTCTGGCAGTAACTAGTAAGTACAAATAAGTTACTTGTAAGTAGTTCCCTTCTCCCAGGAATTGCATTGTGCCACAGCCAGTAAGCTGTAGCATGCTGTGTTTTTGAAGACTCACTAAAACCAGTAGTTGTTTTAGTTACTTTTGAGAAACCGGATAAGCAAGCAGCCGCTGTGTTGTTGTACCAGGCTCCAGTTTGGAGCTATAACTAATTTCTTCTTAAAATTAAACTTGGCAAGGTTTGAGTCCAACCGTGCGATAGCAAGGCCCTTTCTCAGCAGCCTGTAGGTTGCCAGATGTCCACTCCACCCGAAACAATACGACTCTTCCCCCCCCCCCCCGCTGGCAAAGGAACCCAGAGAGGGCCTTTTGGTGGAGACTTCCAAACCTTTAGGAGACCCAAGTTCTGTCTTCGCCCATCCTTGGGTTTCGGGTTTCTGATTAATGCCATTGTCAATACCAAATAGGTCGTTTGCCTCCTCCTGTTTCTTTTCCCTCT
>JAHTLZ010000038.1:8399718-8411575 GCA_023846285.1 Phrynocephalus versicolor | reverse complement strand
TTATTATTATTATTATTATTATTATTATTATTATTATTATTATTATTTATTGTCATTGTGTGTATATACACAGTATACACATACAACGAAATTTCAGACACCCAGAGACCAGCTTCAACACACACAGAGACACACACATAAATCCCTGAACACTCACACACATTAAAAATCCCCTCAACACACACACACACACACAGAGATCCCTGAACACTTCCTCACCCACCACCACCACCAAAAAACACAAGCATCTACACAACAGGCTAGGTAATATTGTCCAAGTAGAAGAAGTCGCTTGGTCGTTCAATTTATTGTTGTCTGTTGTCAACTCATCTCCGATTTACGGAGACCCTACAAGCGAGTGACCTACAGAACGCCCCTTTGGCCTTTCAAATTACTCAGGGATTGAGAGACGGAGACTATGTCTAGATCAGGCACGTCCAAACTTTGGCCCTCCCGACGGTTTGGACCACAACTCCCAGAATTCTAAGCTTAGATTGCCAGTGGCAAAGGACTGTGGGAGTTGTGGTCCAAAACATCCGAAAGGTCAACGTTTGGGCATGCCTGGTCTAGATGATAGTTTAGCGACCATAGCCGTTGCAAGTTGGGCAAGGGGGACACTTTCTCTTCCCGCTTAGTCTGAAATGTCTGACATCATAAAAGACTGTGCCATAAAGGACTTTCAAAGAAAAACGAAAAGGTCCCCTCTGTTTGTGGCATCTTGCACAAGCATATTCCGATAATAGATTCATGCAATCGCACCAAGCGGGTGTCCTTCAGAGGAGGTCCTACAAGGAAAAACAGCCTTATTGAAAGTCATTCGGTGACACTTGGGTCTTGCTTAGAGGTCTAAGGCTTAGTTGGCTGTAGTCCCCCCCCCCAATTGTTCAATTACAGCGCTTTCCTGAAGTTCGTCTACTCCATCTCGGTCTTCACACATCAGGGCTTCGTGCTGATAGTCTGATTTACTTGTGCTTCCTACTTAATAATTAGACGCTGGAAGAGCCATCTGTCATTCTTAATGGAATACGTGGGGGTTTGACTAGAGATTCTCTGTTTTGGCTAATAAATTCTACTTGGGATTGCGGAGCGTCATGAAATATTGCAACTTCAGGAATGGACAGTGTTTTTTTGTTTTTTTTGTAGCAGTGGGGAGAGAAAGATGGGTACTTTCTTCATTAAATTAGTGTATCATTCATTCCGTATCCCAAGCCCTCAACGTGGCTGCGGAACGTGATGCCAAAGAGGCTGCCAGACGACGAAAAAGAAAGTAGGAAAAAAACCTACATCAAATCTTGCAAACAAACAGAAAAGCCGAGGTAGCCTGGCATTTAGGGTGGAAGCTTGTCTTTACCTGCGAGGAGTGACGGTGATGAGGCGGGAGAGATAAACTGATTGAATGTATAGCTGGAAGATGTTGGGGAATCAATCAAAAGATTCAAATAGAACAAGAGGGAGAAGGCGTTTGCTGGGATTCTTCACTTTTCTCTCTCCCGGGCTTATTCCCCTGCGTGGACAAAACAGTGGCCTCTTGACTGTGGCCGGTGTTGGTGGTGTGTGAATAAACCAAAGGGGGTGGGGGTGGAGGTGAGCATGAAATTTGTGCTGTTTTTTTAAGCGAATATACCAAAGTTCTAGAGAGAGAGAGCATCTGGAGTGGATTGGACTGAGAATGTTTATTTGAGTCAACAATTTGTGTGGTTCCTGCACAGCCGCAGCCGCAGGGAGTGTGCTAGCACCTTAAAGACTCAACCCAACTTATTATAACGTGACATTTTTGTGGGCTGTGTAGAACCCAGTTCCTCAGATGCAAGCCAGTTGTCCCTCCGATAATGACATTAGTACTGAAGGTGCCCCAGGCTCTTTTGTGGCTGTGATGAGTGCTGTGACCCTGGAGAGTGGTAGAGACTGGACCCCCATGTGCCAAATGCGCGTCACCTAATGGAGAGGAGTGACTCTGGAAGGAAGTGGTGTTTGATCTGGCTGGGATTTGGGGAAATGGTCCCTTTTTAGATTGTAGAACTTTTAGAACAGACACAAGAAAATATTTTTTCACCCAGCACGTTGTTAGTCTGTGGAACTCCCTGCCACAGGATGTGGTGATGGCATCTGGCCTGGATGCCTTCAAAAGGGGATTGGACAGATTCCTGGAGGAAAAATCCATCACAGGTGACAAACCATGATAGAGATATATCATCTCCAGGCTTAAAACCAGGGTGCTTCAAGGGCCAGATGCAGGGGAGTGGGATCAGGAAACAGAGATCTAGTCTTGTGCGCTCCCGGACGCATCTGGTGGGGCCACTGTGGGATACAGGAAGCTGGACTAGATGGACCTTTGGCCTGATCCAGCAGGGCTCTTCTTATGTTCTTATGTTCACCTGTAGAGGATCTCGGTCGCTGGGATTGTCAGGAGTCATAGTTGAAAAAAAGTCACTCCCTCCTGTACCTGGCCCCTTTCTATCAAAACCAGATGTCTCCTTCACACACACACACACACACGACCCTCAATCCTGCACTTTGTGGAATGGCACACCAGCTCCTCTTGTTCACCTGAACTTAACAACGCAAAAGCCTGCGTTGTCCTCGCCTTTCTCATTGTGTGGCCTCTTCCTCCAGCCCCGCCTCTTTGGCCTTTTAAATATCTCCAGCTGATATCGATGGGGTGGATGGAACTAATCATAAAATGATGAAAGGGAACGCGGCAGCATTCATTGATTGGTCTGAAATTAACTGGAGAACAATAAGTCTTCCTAATGGCGTTGGAGGCAGGTGCCACCTTTCCGACACTCAAGGACCGCCTCTCTCCCTCAAGCGTTCCCGGGCCAAGAGGCATTTCTGCGGGCCCTTGCCGGAAGCCGACAGCAGTGGGCAATGTAATAGGAACACTCGTGTGGGGGGGGGAGTGACCTCCTCTCCCCAAGACCTGGATCCCAAGGTGACTCATAGGAAGACAGACTAAAGAAGAGGATATAAAAACTGACAAAATTTGGAACTGTAAGATAACAGTGTCATTTGTTGAACTGTTATCAACAGGGTCGATAACAAATGATTTTTTAAAAAAATGATTGAAATCAGTTTGATTGAAATCAGACCCACCCTGATTATAAAGCAACTTAAATTAAAAGTAAATTTTTAAAGCTCTGAAAAACAAGTAAAAAAAACAGAGAGAATGATAACAATTCTGAGGGATAAGATGTCCCATTTCTCTTTCCTGAGCCCACAGTCTTGGTCTGCTCCATTTCTCTGGTCACTAATGTTACTCAGGCAAAAACCTTCATGCCTCCCGATGGCACCTCCATCTCCTGCATGGGACCTTTGGGTAGTGGGCGGCATATACGTTGTAAAAATAAATAAAATGCAAACAAATCACTCTTATTCAGCCCCACAGCTGAGAGATTCACACTCAGTGGAATGAGTCTACTATAAGGACTTTAGTCCACTAAACAAAGTTGTATGCCTAGGGTTTTCCCCTTCACAGCATTTAGCATGGGGTGTGTGTGTGTGTGTGTTCTTTAAAGGTAATGTTGGAGGCTTTCCAAATTGCTGGTGAGAGATTCACAGATGCAAGCCTTATAAACAGTTGGCTGTGCCTTAGTTTCTGGGGAATGTCTCCCACCACAGTTGCAACTTGCAAGGCCTTCTTCTGCCTGCTTAGATGGCATTAAGCCTGAATTCCCTGCTTCTGCTTTAATGGAGAACTTTGGCTTTCATCGAAGCCAGGAGTGGAAACCCGGTAAGAGAGGAGAGGCTAGAGTAGTCTTTTGTGACTCCGTAGTAAACCATGGTTGTGATGCCAGAAGAGATGGTGCGAGCCTTGATCAACAGAGCCCTGACATTGATGTGCTTTCATGTGCCCCCGTGAGTCTTCCTTCCAATCATGGCCTCTCCTCTTCTCCTTTCCAGCTGCTCCGGGAACTGATCGAGCGTAAGACCAGCTCCTTGGACCCCAACGACCAAGTGGCAATGGGCAGGTGAGGCAACGTGCCGGGATGGTGCCTAATACCGTTTTTTAAAGATCTAACTGGTAATTCAGGCTGGTCGATTCTGGGAGTTGTCAAGTCCCGAAAAGTAACTTTCCCAAGGTGCGTGGAAGTGTGTGGCCCTTCCAGTCTGTAATTAGAATCCACAGACCCAGTACCCTTTTAACTGTGGGTGGCTATCCAAGTATTGGTTCATCCCCTATTTCCATTGCCCAGTGGCGGCGGCTGATGGGCATTGTAGTCCAACAACATTTGGAGGGCCCCAAAATAACTTTCTTTCTTTCTTTCTTTCTTTCTTTCTTTCTTTCTTTATTTATTTATTTATTTATTTATTTATTTATTTAAATATTTATATACTGCCCGTCTTCCGAAGGAAGACAATTTATGGTTTGGAGAAGTCAGCTTTAAATCACAACAAAGTCATTTGAACCTTATAGGTTTTCTGCTTTTGACTTGGGGTTCTCTACTCGCTGGAATAGTGGGGGCTTGTACTGGAAAGAAGAGTTAAGAATACATTTTATTTTACAATGCATTTTTTTGCTGAAGATGTTTCTGAAGGAACAGGGGGCTGTGGGGTAGGAGGGAGAGAGAGAGAGAGAGAGAGAGAGAGAGATGAACTGAGCTTCTAGTTACAAACAGTTTTTTTATTTTTAAACTAGAAAATGACCCTGCCTTTACCTGATTTACTTGTTGCCAAGCCCAACATCGGGGGGTGAAATCTCAAAATCCAATTACCGCAATCTTAATATAATCTTAATTACCGTAATCTATTTTATTGTAAAGTCAGATAAATGTGCAATGTAATCACTGCTTAAGTGCAGGGTTTGGTGGTTTTTTTTGGTGTGTGTGTGTGTGTGTGTGTGTGTGTGTGCGTCGTATTAAATTATAGCAGAGACACTTCCATAATATTCTAGACATACCACCAAATAAACTTGGCACAGTGCACTAAAAACCTAGGCGATAATTTAACGAGGCTGGAAACGATTTCGCCAGCACGCCCGAGCTTTTCCTAACACATCAAACGGCTTTCCAGCAGCAAGTTCTCCTTTTTAGCACTTTGAGTTTCCTTTTTATTTGGGTTTTTTTTTGTGTGTGTGTCTCTCTGCGTACGTGCTTCTCCCTCTTACTGCACAATTTTTTGTTTCTTTTTAAAAATGTGCTTCCCAATGATAGCCAGTGGCTGTTTTAAAATGTTCATTAAAATGTGTGTGCGTGTGTGTGTGTGTGTGTGTGTGTGTGTGTGTGAGAGAGAGAGAGAGAGAGAGAGAGAGAGAGAGAGTTCAGAAGCTCGCTTCTTTCGGGCACTTGCAGTGGATGAAGGCATTGCCTTTCTGTGCATTTTGGAGTTTTGTTTTATTCCCATGGATTCTTTTGTTCGTTCTTTGGGAATGACGGTGAGATGCCCTCTCAAAAGATCGGAGCAGCAGTGGCACAGGCCTTGTTGACTGAGCCCTTCATTTAATCCAGGAAGCTGGGGCCGGGTTCTCCTCCCCTTCCCATTTAACCTTGCCCCCCCCAACTGCATTTGTATCTGGTTCCTTAGGCAATGGCTGGCTATTCAGAAGTTGCGGAGCAAAATCCGGAAGAAGGTGGACACCAAGGCGAGCAAAGGAAGGAAAATCAGGTGGGTCTGTTGGGCTAGAGACCCGGTGTGGCGTCACGGATGGAGTGATGGACTCGACCAGTCATGGCGAACTTTTTAGAGACCGAGTGCCCAAACTGCGATTCAGAACCCACTCATTTTTTGCAAAATGCCAATACATCAATTTAAGCCGACTACAGGTGGCTGTGAAGGGGCGATGTCGGGTGCCCACAGAAAGGGCTCCGAGTGCCACCTTGGGTTCGCCAACACTGGATTAGACCTCTGGAGACCTGGGTTTGAATCCCCACTTAGCCACGGAAACTCCCTGGGGGAGTGTGTGGAACTGGAAAAACAGTTTCTTAAGTATCTCCCTTACCTTGAAAGCCCTATCAGGGTTGTCAGCTGGTCCACGGCAAAAAGCTGATGAGATGCCTACCGCGGTCCTTTCAGGGGTTGAACGAGGCGTGGCACTCGCATGTGGCGCCGCGGCCACATCCTGACGGGTTTTTAAAAGTTAATGCCGCGGTTTCATATTAAGATTGGAAACAAAGAAGTCCCCAGGGGTAGTGATTAACATGACCAGAGTGTTGAAAGGCGGTGGGGGCTTTTTCCCACCAAAGGGTGAGGTCCGTTTCAGGGACATTCTTGCCAAGAGCAGAAGTCTGGGGCTGCATCGTGGGAAGCGATACAACCAGACAGAAAGAGGTTCAAGCCTAGAATATCTGGGAATCCACCAGCCAGTGTGGTAATGGGAAGGGAGGGATGGTGATCAGGCTCAGAAGTAGTCATTTTCTTCCGTTTGCAGAGAAAAGTGGGAGAACCCACTTGCTTTCCTGTGTGAGTAAAGGCAAGAGTGGATTGTGGGAAGAGATGTACCACATTAGCCATGCTTTTGTGCTTTTTTGGTCGGTGCGAACAAGACAATAAATCTTGAGCGGAGATGGCACTTGATGGAAAGTCAGCCGAGTCAGGCTGGGTCAGGCTTGGCATAGCCATTTTTTCAGATAGATGTCATACGATAATATATGAAAAGAAGGAAGAGCTGCTTTGTTGGGCCTAAAAGCCGGTAATTATTGACTATCAATATTCCTTCCTGTCAACGTTGAACACAGCCGGGATGTATTTATGACTCAGACAGGCCCCTGTGACAAGCATCGCACCACCCCGAGCTAGAGGCTGGGGATTTATTTATTTATTTAATTTATTTTACCCCCCCAAATATTGGAAGAGTCCATGGAGTCAGTGGCTCTTTTGCTTTCGGTGTTTAACCGAAATGCAGCTGTTGGGAGTTTCTTTCTGAACGATAAGGACTTGTGTGGGCGACATTTTCCCGAGATGTCAGTGACAATCGAACAGAATTCAACTTGGCTCAGAAGACTCTGGTTGGCTTCGTCAAGAACAATTATTAAATGAAGTCAATACAAAGGGGCCGCCCTAAGAAAATGGTTGCTTTAGATATTTCCAGAGACTTGTGGAGTACTATAAGTGCTTAACAGCTTAATGCCTTGCTGTGACAAATAAGCTTCAGACCACGTATCAATATTATAAATTATAATTATAATCTCTTCTTAGCTGATCAGTGTTGATCATTAGGCAACTGTAATGGTTAGAAAGAATCCCATCATCCTTTGGGTAAGGTTTACATATCTCGCTCTGCCTAATTGACGAGGTTCGTCAAGAGCATCTCAGTTGCACCATTGAATGGGCAACCAAGCCACCTACCTAGATGCTCCCTGACAACTTGGCAATTGTGTAAAGCTTAATACGGACACCAGTAGGATTTTGTTCCATGTTAAATATTGGCAGTTAGAAAAGTGGGGATTCAGAGCATTGAAATTTAAATTTAGATATTGGAAAAGAATGGGTGGTGGTGGAACAGCTTCCTTCCTAAGTAGAACCGACTCAGGGAGATGTTGGCTCTCTGTTTCCCTTCACTTTTCCAAAGCTCTCGTTGTCTTGACTCCCAGAGCGATTGTGCCACGGAATCCATCTCGGCACAGTTAGAACATTCCCCATATCATAAAAATATAAGAACATAAGGAAGAGCCATGCTGGATCAGGCCAAAGGCCCATCTAGTCCAGCTTCCTGTATCTCATAGTGGCCCCACCAAATACCTATGGGAGCACACGAGACTAGATCTCTGTCTCCTGATACCACTCCTCTGCATCTGGCCCTTGAAGTACCCTGGTTTTAAGCCTCGAGATGACACATCTCCATCATGTTTTGTCACCTGGGATGGACTTCTCCTCAAGGAATCTGTCTAATCCCCTTTTGAAGGCATCCAGCCTAGATGCCATCACCACCTCTTGTGGCAGGGAGTTCCACAGACTAACAACGCTCTGGGTAAAAAAATAGTTTATTTTGTCATAAAAAGGTCCTTTCTTTTCCTCCTCTCTCTAAATAGTTCCTTAATGGGTCTGGTCATTCTGTCTTGTCTCCTCGCTCAGGTATCATGTTCACAGCAAGCTGGTGAGCTTCATGGCGCCCATTGACTACTGCACGATGAATGATGACGCCAGGTTAGTAAGCAGTTAATTACGCTTCTCGGAGGGCTTTGTGACAGCTTGATATTGACCTGTTCTTCAGCCTGTCATTGTCTTGGGTTCTTTGTATCTGTTGGCCATTTGTCACCAAGCTGAGCCGGCCCTCTCTCTCTGGGTTTCATTTTGTCCTTCTCTCACACACACATTTACAGCTCAGGTGCTGCAGATGTTTTGTGGTTTATTTCCACAGAGCAAACACCCTCCCCCCCAAAAAAGTCTCATGGTGCCTTAAAGACTCGGAAGTTTTATTTGACCTAAGCTCGTATGGACTTGCTTTTAATTTGCAAACATTCTGTGTCCACCAGTGGAGAACGCTCCAATAATTTCACTGAACCTTCAAGAAGGGCAAAGCAGGGGATGCTGTAAAACCCCAGTTTGCAAAAGCGGCTTACCGTAATGAAGGATAGATTTTAAAAACATATGTTGGATTTTCCTTTCTCTATGAAAATGTCCCCTTCACATTTCTCAGGTCTAGCAGAAGGAGAACGGACATACGGTTTCAGAAATCCATATATTTCTGAAGCCGGTCATTGGCTTTGGTGAAGCTAGATCTGTGGGGAAACATAAGCGTGTTTGACAAAAAGTCCATGACTAGAAATGCAGTTGTTTTATTTATTTATTTTTAAAAAGTGGAAGCAAATCTGGTCCAGTCCCTGGCATAATAAGGTGTGTAAAAATAGGGAAGAATTTCTAAACAGGAAGGAAGGTCTTGCAAACTGGTATATATTCCTCATCTCTCGCCGTGATGAATTTGTTCCTGCCCAGTAGACTTTCTGTTTTTTGTTTTTGATTTGTTTGCCGCTACGAAATGGTCACTGCTCCTCTCTGGAAGAGTTCAATTGAAAAAGAGCGAAGAGGTTTGTATTGTCTCACTTCTTAGCTAATATATTGTGGGACTCTGCTTCCTTCCATTGGCCGCCCAAATTGACTCCGTTCTGTCAAGGGCCAATGGCAGGAAACAAGAGTCTTTTAGCTGCATCAGGATGCCTTGGGTGAATTTAGACGCTCAAACATTGTGCTTAATGAGCAGTGTAGAGATAGTGGGGTGTTAACGAGGGAGCCATCTGGTCATCGCGTGGCTCGCTTGCTCTTCCGTTTTATACAAGGTGGCAAACCAACCCAGAAAGCTTTGCGTTGAGAAGGGTTTCCTGTTCCACAACCTTTTGAGAAGACTCTAAAAGCCAGCTCTGAACTGTGGCTCAGACCTCACAGTTATCGGAAGATGGTCCATTCATGACGACCTGATGGGTCCTCTTCTGTTTGATGCAACAGGCAGCATTCAGTATCTGGGTGTTTGGAGTTTTAATCTGCATATGTGTACTTAAAATGATAAAATGAAGCACTTACCCTCCAGTTCCTAGTTTTTCTCTGATGCAGTTAGAAAAAAGCAGGTGGGAGCAAGAGCACTATGTGTGTTGTTTTAATGACCCCTCCCTTTTAACGGCATTGTTAAGGACTCTTGTTACTTCTTTTATTAGAGGCCCTGTTTCTTCTCAGATGATGGGATAAACATAACTCATGGCACTGATTCTCATCTTTTGTTAAAGAGGATTACAGCGTATGCATTAGCTGGGACTGACATGGTTTATAATTTGCCTCTTGGTGCAGAGCCTGGTGGACTTGCAAGTAACCCCATTTATAGGTTTATACATCATTATTACTTTAAAAAAATCTGCTGCCAAAATGGGACAGATTTCTGTAAGTGAACAGTCCCAGGTGTTCAGATAATTGTGTCTGTGTGTCTGTGTGTATTCCGTAATTTATTCAGGAGGAAAACATTAGTCAAAATTAATGTTTTGTGCCAACTTATTAAAGGCAAAGACCTTTCTCTTCAGGCAAGCTTTCCCTGAATAATGGACTATTTTATATGAATCTATAGGTTCACACAGACTTTGTGTTTATTACTACTTATAACCTTGTAGCTTTAATGTAATGTTGTCCATTAATGCTGTAAGACAGGCATATCCAAACTTCAGACCTCCAGATGTTTTGGACCACAACTCCCCATTGGCAGTCTAAGCTTAGAATTCTGGGAGTTGTGGTCCAAAACATCTGGAGGTCTGACGTTTGGACATGTCTGCTGTAACATGTCCCTCAATTCCTTGCTCTCAAATACTTGAACATGTCTTAATTGTACTGGACTGTATATTATCCCTCAGTACTGTAAGCCTCCTTGGGTCCTTTTCCAAGGAGAAAGGTGGGGTAAAAAATACACTAAAATAAAAATATTAGATTTTTATATGCCACCATCTTGTCCAGAGCAGGCCTTTTGTACAGTATTTGTTTTTGGCTTAGGTGAGGTTCGTTTGGGTCAAGAATTTTGCCCACGTTTTCATAGATAGATTTTTTTTAAAAAAATGCAGCAACCTTGAGAGAATCAATACCTTTGAATGTAACAGAAATGGAAACTGAGAGATGCCTTCCTTGGTGCCCTTCCATTATTTATTTATTTATTTAGACAATTTTTTTTGCCACCCCTCTACTAAGAGGTCTCTGGGCAGCATACAACAAGTATTAAAAACCTATAAAACTATAAAATTATTAAAACTATAAAACACAATACAGTTAAAACAACATAGAGTACAAATTGTAAATTATAAAGACCTGCTGCTCATGTGTCCAACCAAATAATCTAACTAAAATGCTGGCCAAACGGGAAAGTCTCGTGCACTCCCAGAGGCATCTGGTTGGGCCACTGCGAGATCCAGGAAGGTGGACTAGATGGGCCTTTGGCCTGATCCAGCAGGGCTCTTCTTATGTTCTTATGAACAGTGAGGTCCCCCCGACATTTGAATGGTGCTACCCCCCTCTCCATAGTGCTGCAAGGCCGCTTGGTTGTCCACACCGCACAGGGATAAGGCGTCTTCTTGGATCAATCCGCCCAGTTTTGTAAAGCTCGCTTTTCCGCGATGTCAGTCACAACCCATCCTGCTGTGCGCAACAGGAGGCGCGAACGAGGAAATCCGCGCATTAAAGGATTAGATGGTTCCTCTGACACAAGACTTGGTGGGCTGGAGGAGTCTTCGCACAAGCCGAGCCTTTGCTTTTGACTATTTTGTACATCTGGTATTAAAAGCACAGAGCGTCTGGATTAGTGGGGGAATTTGGGTCTGGAGCTGCCAATCCTGATCTCTCTGGCAACAGCCAGGCTCTCTCTTAACTTCTGAAACGTTTCCACGCCAGCCCTATTAATTTGAACACTATAAGATGCATCTCAGGTGCTTGGTCTCACAACAACCTTGTAGAGTGGGCTCCTCCCTGACTTTGAAATAAAGCGTGGGGTTCACCGTTGTCTCTCCCTGCCAGAGATTAGAGTGATCCAGGGATGTCCAAACTCTAGCCCTCCAGATGTTTTGGACCACAACTCCTGGAATTCCAAGCCTGTATTGCCAGTGACAAAGGACTGTGGGAGTTGTGGTCCAAAACATCTGGAGGGTCAAAGTTTGGACACTATTGAAGTAACAAACCTATGTTAGACATTCAGCCAACGACGGTTTCCCTTCAGGGAGTTGCTGCATTGTGAGCCATTTAATTGATGGGAAGGGCAAGATTTAGAAGGATTTTTCTGAGAAAGCAGGCAGGGAGGAGAGTAAGAATGGTTTTTTTTAAAAGATCAACTGAAGCTGGACATCAGAGGCAGTGGGGCAGCTGTGGTAATGGACAACAGGTGCACATATATTTGTGTGTGTGTGTGTGTGTGTGTGTGTGTGTGTGTGTGTGTGTGTGTGTGTGTGTGTGTGTGTGTGTGTGTGTG
>JAHTLZ010000038.1:8359835-8399708 GCA_023846285.1 Phrynocephalus versicolor | reverse complement strand
GTGTGTGTGTGTGTGTGTGTGTGTGTGTGTGTGTGTGTGTGTGTGTGCGCGCAGAGGGCTTCCAGTTTGGAAAGAAGAAGCAGGACTCCCTACAGACCATTTATTTCATCAAGGGTTTGCTGATCCGCAGGGGCTGGCCGGTGGCTGTTTAATTTATGGCCTGAGTTTTGACCACATTCTTTTGTGGGTGTGTGGGTGTGAGAAAGTGTATGTG
Organism: Phrynocephalus versicolor; assembly: GCA_023846285.1. Classification (NCBI taxonomy): domain Eukaryota; kingdom Metazoa; phylum Chordata; class Lepidosauria; order Squamata; family Agamidae; genus Phrynocephalus; species Phrynocephalus versicolor. The sequence goes on along the minus strand of JAHTLZ010000038.1, from coordinate 8,399,494 downwards.
TTGTTTTGTGTGTTCTCCTTTTCTGCTGCCTTCGTGGTGAACCGAAGGTGATAATGCCACCTAGTGTTCATTTCTCCCTATTTTCTAAGGCTACAGAGAATTGAGCTTGGAAGGAAAGAACGAAAGGGGAGTATCTCAAATCTCCTACCTGCATTTTTCCATTATTTTTCTTTGGCAGCCAAGCATTTTTTTCATTTCATTTCTGTAGAGTCCCTCCTGCTCCACCATTTGTGTTCGTGGTGGGTGGACAAAGAAGCATCATCATCTAACCCATTTCTAATGTCCTAGGTAGAACTGAATGTCTGTAATATCCCCCACTACCTCCCCACTCTAAGAAAATAAATAATGTTCTGCTGTTGGGAATAGCACTCCATCCCCACCTCCAACAAATCTGGATGTGGCCATCTGGATACTTCTTATTTTGCTCCTATTTTCAGTCATGGTGTGTGTCCTAGGGGCCAAAAATCAACCCTGGGGCTCCTGAACCAGACCCGTTGTGCTGTGATGGATTATTTATGCCCCCAAAAGGCTGGGTTATGTGACTTGTAATACCCAGACAAAGTGAGCTAGCACTGCCTTCTTTGGCTCAGATGGATTTTTTTTCCCTACTCAACTTAATATGTTGGTAACAGAGCCCCGTTTTCCTGCTAGTACCAGAAGCCCGAATAAAGGGCAGTGGTGGCCAACCTTCAGCACTCCAGAAGTTTTGGACCACAACTTCCACAGTCCTTTGTTATTGGTATCCTGGGCTCGGAATTCTGGGAGCTGTGGTCCAAAACATCTGGAGTGCCCGATGTTCACCACCATCCACCCAAGCACTGCTTCTATCATTGGGACGCATGGCCAGACTGTAGAAAGGTTTCTCTTGGAGACTACAATGATTGCAGTAGAAATCCGTGTGCCATTTTAATTGCTAGCTGTAAAACTGGGTGGGTGGGTGGGTGGGTTGGTTGGTTGGTTGGTTGTAGGGAATGGGTCGACCCCAGTGTGAAATGTTGCTCAACCAGACAACTCAGCGGTTGACCTCGAGGTTATGATCTCTCCCTCCCTCTTTCTCCTTCTCTTACATCTCAGATATGGCATCCAGTGGCACCACTGAACTATTTGGAGCGTCTTGGGGGTGGGGGGGAGACGAGCTATACCTGTAGTGAAACCAGTGAACCAAGTCTGAGCTAGAAAACGGTTCATGTGTGTGATGCCATGGAGCTTGCTGTTTTTTTTTTTTTTTACCACAACCGCTGCCATTCTAGACAAATAATTGTGAAAGGTATTGCTGACCCAAACCCAGCTCTAGTTGGACACAGCTAGTCATGTCTGTCGAGCAGAGGTCCTAAGGAAGGAAGTTCTGTTTCCTGCACACGTCAAGAGAACTTCTCAGTCATGCAGTGGAGCATTTTTCCTTCTCAATTTTATGCCTCTATCCTAATTACAATAGGCATCTCTCCTCATTTTTTAAAACACATCCCTGGTGAGTTTCCACCTTTCCTATTTTTCCTCCAACTAGGTCGTTTTTTCTCCCTCTGCTGAAGAGGGGATGGGCACACCAGGTATACCTGATTTCCTTGAGCTTGCCTTGGTACCTGTGCCTCCTCTCCCTCCCCATTTTTCAGGAAGGTATAAATAATTAAGCCAACGTACTCACATGTTTTATGGCCAATGGCTCATGATCACTTTCCAGCTCCCCCACCCCCTCCCCTCTGAAACAAGGTTTTATGATAATATAGTAAAAATATTAAATTAGAAAATGCCTCACTAAGGGTGATAAAACCTTACTGCGGTGGAAATAGGTAATTATCTCCGGCTCGGCCTAAAATGACAGTTTAACAGAAATAAAAATGTTACTGCTCATTACTTGCTTTTGTAGGTTGCAATAAAGGGTAAGTTAAACTTTAATTCAGGGGAGACCCCTGTTTCGACCCTACGCCGTCTGCACGCTCTTACCTTGGGAGTCGCTGCTATTAATTACTTGCTGTATCTGTGACATCTCGGTGCTCGGGTAATTTGTACGGCCTCTGTGTTGAGAGGAGCCTGTCGGGCGTCCTGTCCGGTTGGACCAGACCAACAGCAGTTATGGGAGGGGAGGCTTCCTCCTTGTCCCTTGATTTGATAAATAATAGTAGGAATGGCCTGAGTCTGCTTGCGTAGGGAGGGAAGGACAGATGGACCAGTGGACTGGCCGATGGATGGATGGATGGATGGATGGATGGATGGATGGATGGATGGATGGATGGATGGATGCGTGGATGGATGCGTGGATGGATGGATGGGTGGATGGATGGGTGGATGGGTGGCTGGGTGGGTGGGTGGATGGATGGATGGACGGATGGGTGGATGAATGGATGGATGAATGGATGGGTGGATGGATGGGTGGGTGGGTGGGTGGGTGGATGGATGGATGGATGCATGTGTGGATGGATGGATGCATGTGTGGATGGATGGATGGATGGGTGGGTGGTTGGGCGGGTGGGTGGATGCCTGGATGGGTGGGTGGATGGATGTTTGGATGGATGGGTGGATGGATGGATGTGTGGATGGATGGCCTCCCACCATAACCAGATGATAATTCATAATAAAGGCAAGGCGACTGAATTCTTCTTAAGTCCAGGAGAAAGAATAATTGCTGTACTATGGTGGCTTTCGGTTGCTCCCTTTGAAATGATACGGGGTGAAGGACGTTCTGATCACCTCTGTGCTTTTGATATCCGGGAGCCGTTTTGTCGCGACATAAACCCCTCACTCTTGTTTTGATCCTTCTGAGTTACCTGCTATTCCCCCCCCCCAAAAGACTGGCTTGCCTATTAAGAGAAGTCCTACTTTTACAAAGGGGGGGGGCTGTGAGTCAAGCATCAGCAATTCCTTCCCGGACCAGCCCTTGAGGACTAGGAATCGACAGACATGTAGGCGAGGTCCTTCCCTGCTTTCTGCTAAGACTGAGCAAACCTGAGGTTTGGGGCAGCCTGTGTCCCATTTTGTCACAAAAACAATTCAAATGGCGACATTTTGGACCACACTTTCCACCACCCCTTTTTTCCCCTTCTCACCTGCTTCGCCTTTTGCCCGGAGAGACACGGAGGGCCACGGACCCAGCGTTGGGGAGCAGGTCCCCACGTCGTCCGTCCCGTTCTCGCTGGCGAAGGTTCCATTTCCCCATCCGTCTTCCTGGCTCAGGAAGGTCATGAATCAAACCTCTCCTTGCCAGATCCATCACCCTTCCCGTTGGGCCACAAGAGATCATTGTTGTTTGTTTTTGTTTAGGTTTTAATTGGTAAAACTCCTTGTCACAAAGCCTTCGAGAGCGATCGGAAAAGTCTGTGGCGTTGCACCAGGCAGGTGATGGCAAATACAACCCTACGTCAGTGATGGCAAACCTTTTAGAGACCGAGTGCCCAAACTGCAATGACAAAACCCACTAATTTTTCGCAAAGTGGCAATACAGCAATTTAATGAAAATACAGGTGGCTGTGAAGGGGTGATGTCGGGTGCCCACACAAAGGGCTCCGAGTGCCACCTTTTGGCACCCGTGCCATAGATAAGCCAACACTGACCTAGACTCCCAGATACCTTTTATAGGTACTATTTTCCAGCCAGGTGTCTTCAATCCTATATCTGGGCAATTCATTCATTTTACCTCAATGCACCACCCTGCATTTCTCTCTGTTGAAACCCATTCTGTTAGCTTTTGCCCAGGACTCTAATCTGTCAAGGTCATTTTGGATCCTCATCCTATCCACTACGGCAGTGATGGCGAACCTTTTAGAGACTGAGTGCCCAAACTGCAATTTAAAACCCAATAATTTTTTTTTTTGCAAAGTGCCAATACAGTAATTTAACCTGTATACAGGTGGCTATGAAGGGGCAGTGTCGGGTGCCCACAGAATGGGCTCCCTCAGTCAAAGTATATTAATCAAGCACTCAAAGGATCTTGTTTAACTATTTCCTCAGCTTGAGGACTACAAACTTGGGAGGTGGATTCCTGAGGGTCTCGCAAGCACTGGCTTGTATTAATCCATCGCCTAGATTTTAGAGTTCGTATTTTATTTTGCTTTGCTCGAACCTCTTTGCCTTAGCAGATTTCAAGTAAGTGGACCTGATTGTCAGTCACTCTTGTGCATGCACACACACACCCACACACACCTATTTCTACATCAGCGCTGTGTGTCCCTTGTCGTTGTGTTGTTTTCACGGCCAAGCACGGTGCCAGCCTCAGGGGAAAAGAGAAACATATATGGAAACTAAATTATAGGTCCCGCACAAGCCTGCCTGGTTGAAGCCGCTTTGCAGAGCCTTGGTCTCATGCATCCAATTAAAATATTCAATCTTGTTCCTTTCCTTGAAAAAGGCCTTGTATGGAAAGGGCAAACTTGGAGGCAGAAGAAAAAAAAAACCCTCATTCCCTGGGGAGACGGACTCCGACCCTGGTGCGGTATTTACATATTTCTGAACCGCAAGAGGGGAGCAAGATGCAAAGCCCTTGTGTTTATTAATAAAGAGGGTTGAATGCATTTTAATTATCTCGCCGCCTTTTTCATCTGAAGCCGCGAGTGGCGATGATGCTTTCCCTCTTCTAAGTTGACCTTGAAAAAGTTCTCTTTCCTTCCCTGGCTCACCCCAGTGGTTAACTTTCACCTTCATGCTAGAATACAGCTCCATTGTTGAGAACAATGTGTAAGCTGTATAGATCCGCCTTCCCTAACCTGCTGGTCACCAGATGGGATGAAATGCAGCTCCTACACACCAACTGGGCTTGATCTGGTTTGCAGCCTGATGTGTTTGGAGGGCACAGGAATTGAGGAGTGCTGGTTTCGCATTAATGGTGAAAATTCAAAGGAGTTGTTCTTCCACATCAGTCTTCAGAGTTGGCCCCAGCTTCATGTCTTCTCTCTGTCTTAACCATGACCCCGTCTAGTATGAACCTATGACCACAATTGGCCATTTATGGGAGTTTTGCTCTGTGTCTTCTTTCCATCAGAGTTTGAGAGAGGGGTCAGGGAAGCCATACATGTGAGTATTGAAAACCCCTCTCTCAAAAGAGGTGTGTGTGGGGGGGGGGCTCAGGCACAGTCTTATCTGCTACTTATCAGGCACTGATTTCAACAATACCCAGACAAATCAGAAATACTTCACACCTCCACCAGCAAGGCCATGGCTAACAACTCATACTTTATGGGTGTTGGGAAGGTTGTAAAGGTGGGCCGTTGTCCAGCCTAACGGGTCTATTCAGGCCATTGTTCATCTTAGGGGCCTCTTTCAGACCAGGGTGTCATGAGGTCAAAGTGAACTATAAAATGGAGGACTCGCCACTAGCTTTCCTCAGACTGACGAAGGGGTTTGGATGAGTAGTGAAACGTTTCAATCTCTCAGGAAAAGAAGTCCAGTTGCCAGGACTCAACTTCCAGACTCCATCAGAGATGTGCTTGGAGCCTTCTTAGTAGTGGCGCTGATGCTCTAGAACAGCTGTTCCCAGCCTTTCATCACCAGATGTAATTGGACTGCAATTCCCAGAGCCTCTAGCCAGCACAGCCGGTGCAGAAGGCTTCTGGGAATTGTAGTACAAGAACACGTGGGAACTCAAGGTTGGGGAACCACTGTTCTAGAGCATCAGATCTTGCTGGAAGACCTATCGTTCTCCTGCTCTTGTCAATTTTTAGACAAGGTACATCCATGGCTGTTCTTCTAACGTGCTGGATGCATGGAATTCATGATTATTTTGTTCACTGGTGGTTATTCCTTTTTGTGATCTTAACACTGCTCTAATTTTAATTGATCAGTGTCATCAACTATGGTTAATACGATAACGTGCACCTTTTGTAAGTTGTTTGGTGGATCTCCAGTGGTTCAAAAACAAAATGTCAGCAGTGTACTGTATTTTAATATATTTAGAGGCGTTGCCATGGTCCTAATCATCTTAGTTCCTCTCTCCCAATGACCTGAAAACTTCCTGATGGTTGTCAGAGGCAGAGTGTGAGTACTTATGCCAAATGAAACCCAAGTCTTGAAGGCACCACAAACTAAGGTGGAGCATAGTTTCGCCACTTGACACTGTTGAAATACGGCCGCTGTGATCTTGTCAAATGTAAGACTCGAATATCTCCTGGAAACCTCGTGTTTCCAGGAGATATTCAAGTCAGACGGGGGTGGAGCTGTGCTGTTGAACTGTTCGCTCCGTTCCCTGACCTCTTCCTTGCCTCTGTTCTGTTCACTTCCTTTTCCAGTCTTTTGTGACCCTCTCATGCTTCTGGAACGACTTCCTTTTGTGAGCTGAAACCAATGTTGCGCTCTTCTCTCCCTTCTTCCACCCAGGACGGAGCTTTATCGGTCACTCTTTGGCAAACAGGCGGCTGTCGAAGGAGGAGCTCATCCCTGATGGTTTGGTATTGTACGCCCTGGAATTTGGATCTGTGTCTGGGTGTGAGGGTGTGTGTTGTGGTGGTGGTTCCACCATACTTGGCCACCATTCTCTGGGCAACCCCCCCATCTTCTAAATGATTCCACTCGCTTCACTACTTCTGGGACACGAGATGCTCTGACATCTGCAGTACCTACCTAACCTGGCACACACACCAACTCACACCCTTTTCTCATGGGGAGCCAAGACTGTGTCGAGTTTTTCTGCCTTCAGCGTCAACCCCAGGACAAAATGGGCCTCGGACGCCCCTTGCCTTCACACAGTTTGTATGGCTTGGTGGTTGGATCGTGTTCAGCCCCAGCTCTGGCAAAGCCGGCCTTCTTGTGCTGTTGTTAATACACACCGAGCCTGTGTCTCCATCCGTTGCGGTTTGTATCTCTTGCCCGTTTGTTTGAGACGTTTATGTTGGGTGGTTGGGTTTTGTTACATTGTATTGTTGTAAACCGCTTCGAGTAGCCCTTGGCACTGTTAGCGGTATACAAATGTATGAAATAAACAAACAGATTAGCCCAGAGGGTTGCTATGTAACTTCCTAGATCCTTCTAGCCAGCTTGAGGTTCACTCGGTCATCTGTCTCGTCCAGAGAAAGAGAAACCATTGCTTGCCTTACGACAGTAACCAGCAACCACAGTTGACGTTCACCAACTAAAGCATCTCAGCTTGGTCTTGGGATAGTTTTGTAGTGTCAGAATTAAGCAACGCCGAGACGCAAGAGGAAGTGGCTATGATTAAACAAGGAATGTCACTTTAGCTCAACCCATGTTTACATGTATATTGTGATACGGCAAAAATGTTTGTCATCCTGTGTACGATTTGGGTGTTTGTAACCTTCCAACATCGGAGGAAAAGGGACAGGTCTCGCTTCTCTGACTCGGCTGTTCTTATGTTTGGCAAATGGGATGAAGAAATCATAACAAGAAATAGTTATATATCTTAAAACCATTTCAAGTCTCAAACTGCTCTATTTTTTTGGAAGACCTTTAAGCCATCTTCTGAGCGATGGCTCCAAGGATATCTCATACATCAGGCATGTCCAAACTTCGGCCCTCCTGATGTTTTGGACCACAACTCCCAGAATTCCAAGTATTTCCAATGGCAAAGGACTATGGGGGTTGTGGTCCAAAACATCTGGAGGGCTGAAGTTTGGACATGCCTGTGATACATGAAGCTGCATGGCTACGGCCGGAGATACATATACTAAATTTGCAATCCATAGGTTCGGATGTGTTTCCCCCTATTCAGTTGTAGATCTTAATGGATTTAATTATTTTGGCTGATGGGGATTCATAGAGACCTCCATAGAGGGATGTTTCCATGCAAAGGAGAACCCGAGAATAAATCTAGCCTAGGCAAAGACAATTCACTTGTTTTTAATTCAGAAGGTCAAAATGCTGGAAATTAAATCCCCATAAAGAGGATTTATTAGCCTGCTGTGATCAATCTCTGATGAATATCATTTTACATAAGTAATATGTGCATATGTATATGGTAATACAACATTCAGGTTGATTATTTTAGCTTCGCCCCTCGTTACCGTGGAACAAAGTAGTATCAGGAGTAACCCGTAAACTTCTAAACAGACTTAAGTCTCATGGCGGGAGGTTGTGTGTCTTTGTAATGGTGCACATTTGTATATAGAGCAAGAAACATGCTTAAAACGAACTTAGTGTTGCAAATAGTGGGCGTGGACAAATGTTAGCTGGTACGGAACGTGATGCCATGTTGTCGCGAGCTCCCTTAAAACCCGAGTTTGGAAGCGAGAGGAGCCAAATCTAACAAGCATAGCTGTAGAACAGCTCGTTTTTTAATGATCCATCAAGGGAGTGACGAGAGTTCAGATCTGATTTTCAGCCCCTTCTGTCGTTCCTTCTCCTCCCCACTCCTGTATTGGAATCTGTGGGGATCCCAGAAAACTATATGTCTGTTCTCCTGGTACCACGGACGGCATTCACATCCGTGGTTAAAAATGGGAATGGTTTGCCTCTGGTGATCCAAACCTTCACCCTAGCTTGAGGAGAGGAGAGGCTGCTACGACCCCATTAAAGACCTTTCAGTCGAGTGCCTTGGCTAATTAATTAAACCATTCCTTCTGATGTACAATTTACCCGTTGTCTCACCTTTTTTAAAAAATGAAGAAGTCTCTTGAATAAAAGTAGCGCTTTCTCTTAACTGTGAGAAACCTAGAAAGAGGGGCAATCGTTACTTACATATATCATGTGCCTTGCTTGGAGAGGAAGCCGACTGAGGAGTCTATATCTATCTATCTATCTATCTATCTATCTATCTATCTATCTATCTATCTATCTATCTATCTATCTATCTATCTATCTATCTATCTATCTACCTATCTATCTATCTATCTATATCTATATCTATATCTATATCTATATCTATATCTATCTATCTATCTATCTATATCTATATCTATATCTATCTATCTATCTATCTATCTATCTATCTATCTATCTATCTATCTATCTATCTATCTATCTATCTATAATAAACAGATTCCATCAAGCAGCGAGAGCCTTTTGAAAGTGGGACAAGATTTGAAAAAGGGGTAGCACTTTTAAGATTTCACCATGGTGTGTATTTTATTTAGCAATATTTATTAACTTGGCACATCCGTCTTGAGCTTCCGGAACTGAAGAGGAGGTGAACAGGTATGTTTCTTTCTCTTTCTCTTTCTCTTTCTCTTTCTTTTTCTCTTTCTGTCCTCCGGCTTTTAAATAAAAGCAGCTTCTCCTTTCCGTTCATGTCTAAGGCTACTTCTGATTCCTTGTTTTTGTTACTCAGATTAAGGAAGTACTTGAGTGTTTTCTGCATTTGTGGTGAGCTCAGCCAGGCCCCGGCAGCGGATCCCTTGAAAAGAAAGTATTTTTTCACCCAGCGCGTTGTCAGTCTGTGGAACTCCCTGCCTCAGGAGGTGGTGATGGCATCTGGCCTGGATGCCTTCAAAAGGGGATGGGACAGATTCCTGGAAGAAAAGTCCATCACAGGTGACAAACCAGGATGGAGATGTGTCATCTCCAGGCTTTAAACCAGGGTACTTCAAGGGCCAGAGGCAGGGGAGTGGTATCAGGAGACAGATATCTAGTCTCATGCGCTCCCAAACGCATCTGGTGGGGCCACTGTGAGATACAGGAAGCTGGACTAGATGGGCCTTTGGCCTGATCCAGCAGAGCTCTTCTTAGGTTCTTATGTTCTTATCTAGGACCAAGTGCTCTAAGAGAGTCAGCCATAAGGCTTTTATAATCATGAGGACTAGAAAGTTCTAAATTATCACATCGTTCGGGGTTTTTTTTTCCATTTCTCCCTAGCGCATAGAAAAGCGACATTATCACAACACTGAATCGTGTCCTCTATTCAGCTTGGCTCTGCACGGTGTGGTGATATCGGGAGGCAAAGATAGTGGTGGTGGTGGTTGGTTGTTGTTGATGATGATACGTATGCCTCGAAGCTGCGTTTAGGAAAAGTAATAAAAATTTGAATGCCGCCTGTGCGGACCCTCGGAGCGCTGGCAGGGGGACGGTGATCCCCCAGCAGAAAATCGAAGGCTCCCCCAACCCCCCCCCCGGGGGTGTAGGCAGTATCTGTGTCAAGGTGAGTATTGACTTTTGTCTTGGAAAATGTATGTTGCTTGGATGAATAAATCTTTATGTGCCTCTGCAGCAAAGCCAGAGTCGTAGATCTTGGAGAGCGCGCATTGATTTCCCCCACCCCCACCTCCCCTTTTCTTCCTCCTCTGTCTTTCCACCTTCACCTGTCTCCCTGTCCATGGCTTTCTGGTGGGTCAGAGTAAGGGTCACTTCTCTTCAAAACGTCACAGTTGACCCCTTTCTGGTTTGCCATTCCGACACAGACAGGCAGAGAGGGGGGTGTTGGCAACCGACACTTTCGTTCTGCAAGGCTTCTGTTGAGCTTTGCCATTGTTTTTTTGAGAAGGAATTGTTCTGACACTTTGAACTGAGGCGGGGTGGAAAAATGGGGAAGAGGGCAGGAGTCTTTAAGACTTCCTCTGCTGCTGGGGGTGGGGGGGAAGTGTCTCACGGACCCCCGGGTTGTACGTTGAGCTGTTGAATCTTGACTGTTGAGTGAATTTTGTGGTCTGAATAAAGAGGGAGCCCTGCAGATACTGGGAACTCATAGTTGGAGGGAGGTTTTGCCCTCTCCTGCTTCTTCGTGGCTTCCTGGAGGAGTAGGATTGGCCACTGGGGCACCCAGGATGCTGAAGTGGCAAGCTTGGTCTCCTCGTGCCCTAGGGCTGAAGCTGTGTTCTCTGGGGTCCTAGTTGGTCCCCCTGGACCTTCCCCAAAAGGATGGAGACCACCACCACTCCTCCTGTCCTAGCAGGCAGAAGTGTCTCGCTGGTGATAAAATAGGCTGGCATATTTTAAGCCAAGACTTTCAGATGAATTATGCTGGGGATAGCTGAGTGGTTTAGGACTGCAACTGAGGTTGGAAGTTCAGTTCCCCTCTGGGCCTCCTTGCCAGGGAGCGGGGCGATCGGTAGGTCACCTCCAGCTTTGCAGTTCTAAAGCTGCTGCTGATGATAATATCAAAAATCCCCTTCATTCACTGATGGTCCTGCCCACCACCGAGAGACCACCTAATTTCTGCAGCTGAATACATGGGGTCCATGTTGAGCAGAATGGGTTTTGGGGATGGCTTCAGGGTTTTGAAGCAAGTTGGACTCCAAGAGGAAGGTGGCTCTCCAGATGTTAATTAAACGGCCGTCCCCAGTGCCTGTTACCATTCGCCATGGAGGCTACAACCGCTCAGCAGCATCTGGGACATCACACATTTCTGACAGCTGCTCTAGACCCCTTTGGCAGTCCCCTAATAGATGTAACATATGGATGCTAAACCAAAATCCTTGAAGGATGCCGTGCTGCTAAATTTAGTCTTTGGTAGGGTTCTTACTACCGTCCTGCCACAAATACTAGCTTAAAATTTCTCAGGATGTTGATAATTGATTTTCCCGCCATGTTTTTGAAAGCTAATTGATATTACAAATTAAACAGTAATAACAATAAATATGCTAGATTTTTGAAAAAGGAACCACAGTGTGTACACATTAGATAATGAAGTGGAGCTGTTAACCAATTAAATAATTTTTAGTTGATTAATTGCCTTCCTTTTAACTAGTGCATTGATTTACTGAATCAATTAAATCTGAGACATTTGCATATTATCACAATCTTAGTTCAGGTGCCTCTTTGAGATATGAAGGGCGGTATGGGGTAATGTCTAGATCAATAAGCAAACTCACCCCCACCCGGTGTTAAAATAATAGAGGGGCCATATCTGTGGTAGAGTATGAGTGGTAGAACACAGAAGTTCTCCATTTCAAGAGAGAATTGGGACAACCACCTGGCAAATCTCCTTTGGTTTGTATTCCTGCCTTCGAGTAGAGGGTTTGACTTGATGGCCTTGTAAGGGCCGTTCCAACTTCACTATCCTTTTGATTCTATGGTTTCCTTCCCTAAGCAGCTCTGCTTAAAATAACATGTTTAACGGTGCCCACACTCTTGGTTATGTGGCGGCATCAGTAGCAGACACTGCCGGCCTACTTGGGAGTAGCTCCCTGATGGCGTAGCCCCCTCCCTTCCTCACCAGGGACTAGATGCCGTGGATGTTTTGGGGTGCACGCCTCGAAGGAACGGCAGAAGCAGGCCGAAGTGGGTGCAAGCTGAGGGTTTGTCTACTCTCAGTAGGGAAGCCATTGGTAGCTGTCCTGAGGTCCATGTGGGACTCTTACGGCCCACAAGCTGTATCCGCCAGTCTCAGCATTGGATTGTTGGTCTTGTAATTGCAACAAAGGTGATTTTCCTCCCTTCCCTTCCTGGATTATGCAGCACCAGATCTGAAACACTAGTCAGTTCTAGTTTTGTTCTGCAGAGCGGGTAGTGTGGCTGATGGTAGTTCCAGAGGACTGATCCTGCCAATTATCGACCAATCAGCCTATTATGTGTAATAAGTAAGCTATATGCTAAACACCTCTGTAACAAGCTAACTGACTGGACTCACAATCAGCTGGACCATCCCCCTTTAAGCCAATGGCCATCTTATAGCCCCGGACATTTTCAGTAACGGCATACCTTGCAGAACTGTTACTAGGATTATCGTGGCATGCTTTGAACACACTCGGGCGTCATCTGTATTATACAGACTGGCGTCTGGTTGCTAAGAGTGTTGGAATTGACATGGATTCTTGGCATAGGATTAGCATCTGTTTTAGTCCTAGGTATGTGTTTCCCTGAAATCTTTCTTTTTTAAAACTCCGGTGCCCTCTCTGAAGCTGCCTCCTGCCGCTGTCGGGTTTCTTAGCCGGCCTGAATGGATGTTAAAAGGGTCCAGCGACAACACTCAAAGGTTGATAAGGCTGGTTTCATATTGTTTGAAGAGATAAGCAGCGCAGAGAGAAAGAAATTCAAAGCCTTAGCAAGGGTACTCTCAAATGTTTTTACTTATCAGCGGTTAAGCAGCCTTGCAACCCTCCACTTTACCTGGGCAGCAAAGTACACTGTGGCCCGCCCCAAAAGAGCAGCTTCTGAAGCCAAGAGAAACCGTTTTATCCACTCACCTGCTGCCTAGTAAGGTCACCTCTCTTTATTTCCCCGTTTTTGGGGGGAAATACCTCCAGAACCGATGGGAGAAATCTTGGCTCCTGCTGTTCTCTGCTTAGGCCCAGTTGCCTTTCTCCAAACAGTGCATGACATTGACGGATGAGATATGAAGGCTTGTTCCCCCCCCCCCCCGGTTCTTATGAACCGACTCCACCAGCTTGTCTCACGCGTGGCTCTCTCTGGTGGAAGGCAGGAAGCACGAGCCAACAAAAACCGACCCAAGGCGGGCAGGTAACCTTGTGCATCCTCCTGGGGCATTGCTCCACAGCGTTTTCCTTGCACGTTTGTGGAAGAGCTCTGAGCCTCATCCACCTCTCGGGCGAGAGTCTATCCACGCTTCTCCTCCTCCTCCTCCTCTTCCGTGGTGCTTGGCTTTCAAGGATGCTTATGGTTCCTCTTAAATAATAATCAAAAATCAAGTCTACCCGTTCAAAGCAACGGAGCTTAAATTCCAAATGACGTAGAACAGCCCATAATAGAGGACGTCAGGTCTGTGTTACTGGCCATTACAAAAAGCTTGAAGTTCACTTGGAAACCCTAAGAAGGACATGTCTGAGAAGCAGCTACTCAGGATTGTTGGCCAGGGAGGGAGGCCATTCTGGGGACACAGGAATTGCGGACCTTGTCATAAATTCCCCCTTGGAAACAGAACTGTAGACCCAAGTTTCCACACACACACACTCTTCTGCAAGTTAGTCTGCTGGGATGCTCCCAGTGCAGGCCGTAGCCACCTTCCTGCACTGGGCAGCCTTAGTGCGCCAAGATGTAAGCTGCATGTATTCAATAGGAGAACAGAACGGGCTGGCAACAAACATTTTTCTTAATGCCATCCATTAGCAGCTAGTCCAGATTTCTTGACAAAATTTAAATTCTTCAGCTGTCTGCAGTATCCTTGGTAAATTAGCTTTTTAAAAAGCCCAAACAAAACTGTTGGCCTTAAAAGGGAGTAGTAGGTGAAGAGGCAAGGTGAGTGTAGCAGAAGCAACCCCCCCCAAACTAAAATAATAATAATAATAATAAAACAGTACAGAAATTCAGCTTTCAGACAAACAACTTCATTTACAAGTGTGGCTCTAATTAGCTTCTGAATTAGTAAAGCGGGGAGTCCCCCCACCACTGCCAGATCGGCAAAAGCCCTGAGGGAAGCCGCAGAATAGAGAGAATCGCATTTCCAATTATTTTGTTGAATTGCTAATTTAGTTATTGTGCCTGGTGTAATTGTGATGGGTATTGGGTGTGCAATTCAATTTGTTTTAAATATTTGTGGGAAGGCTGATCGGTAATAGAGCTGACCTATTTCTCGGCCTAAATTGAGAGAAGGGACTCAAGCAAGCAGGAGCGGGTGTGGGGGTGGAGGAAGAAACAGAGGAAGGAGGGGAGAGAAAATACAGCTACAAAGCTTTGGGTTTTTTTTTTTTTGTTTCAGTTTTTATTTTGATCTCTCTTCATCTCTCTTAAGACCCGTTGAAGCAACAAAAGGTTTAAATTAAAAGATGGTAGCACTTTGATCTCGCAGCCTTTGAACGCCTTTGTAGCTTTAGGGGTACCCTTCGGGGCATTTTTAAATATGCAGATATTTTAGGCTAAAAGTGTTTAAATAGGCATTTCCACAGTTCAGTAGGGGCGCTCCCGTCCCTTTCTGCTCTTAAATGTTATTATATTTGTTCAAATGATTCGTTTACTTGACGGGCTCCCAAACACACACCCCTCTTGGTTCACCGAGAGAGCCCAGCACAATGGTGGTGTGGGGGGGGCGTGTGTTGTTGTGTCATTTCAGTGTAAATTAGGTGAAAACATTTTTAAAATAAATAAACAAACCCAAAGAACCTATTGAGGAGTAAACACTCATTTATGCAGGCAACTTTACCTAGTAGGGGGGGAAACGGTTCCATTAGCTACACCTGCAATTAAATTCAGTTGAGGAACAGTGCGGGGAGAGTGGCCGTGCGGGTGTGCAGCCATTTGTAAAACAGTTTTAATGGAGGCCGTGGTGCTTGCTACGCAACCCTGTCCACCCACTCGCCTCCCCTGCATATTAAGAGGCCGGTTGCTTCCGAGGGATCCAGAGCGTTAGCGGAAGCGGCCACCTGGCACAGAGGTTGGGCTGTTCTTAACACCCTGCTCCGAAAGGCTGAGAGGAGGTCTGGTTTGGCCCTCTCGGCCCCTGCCCGTAGCCTCAGTCCTCAGTGGGGGCCTTAAAAACTTAAAAGGAATCCCTTAATCTCTAGGCCGAGCCCCCCAAAGGAGGTGGCCAGATAGGGTGAAGAGACCGTCTTGCCATGCCCATCTCGGCTGCACCCTGGCTCTCGAGCCTGCTGGCAGCGGGAGCATCGTCCTGGAGGCACTACTTTTCTTCTGGGTAGGATTTACCCACCACCACCATCAGCACCCTTTTATGGGACAGCCTTCGTCCAGGTCTGCCTCCCTGATCGCCATCCCACCCGCCGCTGGTCTTCAGGGGAAAACAGAAGGTGCAGAGGAGGATGTAGGAAAGGGTGTGTATGGGTAGAAAAATAACTCTTCTTTCCATTGGTGGCCGACCTGTGGGCTGGTGCTCCCCTTTTAACGCCAAAGCTCAGCCCCTGAATGAAAGGCCCCCCGGGTACCCCTTGGTGAGGACCAGGGTGGTTCTCAACGCCTACCATCTCGAGCAAGGTCTGGCATGGAAAACGGACAGCTGGCAGTAGAAAGAGGGCTGGGTCCAGGCAGCATGTGGTCTGGGGTTTGCTAAAACCGTTTTCTTTCTTTTTGCGAGGTGGGCTTAGACTGCTGGTGCTGAGCGTTACGCATGTTTTTTTTGTGTGTGGGGGGGACCGGAGTTAAGGTTTAAAGACCAGAGGAGCCCCGCCAAGGATTCAAGTGACTCGGTAAGATTTTTGTTTGTTTGTTTTTATTAAAAGAGCCTTGAGGTCAGTGAAGTCACTTCAGCACCACAAGTTGCCCCAAGATGTGCGCCAATCCATCCATCTCTTTGTCGGTTCGAGTGGGTTTCCCTCCGCCGCGATCGGCGTCGGCCAAAACCCGACTACTGGGACTTAGCATCTGCAAGTGATCGGTTATGGTGAGGTCGGGACCTACAAAGCCATCCCTTCCCCACGCATCTGGTGTGACTAGCAGCAGGATGTATTTATTTGACACATTTATTACACGGTCCTGTATCTTGCTAGGCTTCAGCCCGTGCCCAGCAACTATCCCCACGATTCAGCCGCCAGAGGGATCCTGTGTCAGGACAGCTACGTGGCCCTAGCGAGGTCAATAATTATATTAGGAAGTTTTAACCAAGGCCTAAACTGACTTCCTGGTTGACTTGGCCTAGAAATGTATTCATCTGAACTTGTCTCACCCAGGTTTCCATTGGCTTTGGGGCAATGAAGAGAAATGGCCGGCAACCCAGTCACAGGGGCATTGGCCTGTTAAGAGAGGTGCCACGGAGGAAATAAATGGCCTGGGTTTTTTTCTGGAGCCCACTCCCTCACTGGGGATGATCAGACTGACCAAAATCTCTTTTTCGCAGCCGGTTCGTTAGGCGGAGTGGGTCTCTCGGTGGCCACAGGATACGCCCCCTTCCATCACACATAGCTCTTCTTCGGCTAACCCCAAGAGGCCTGAACACAGGACAATGTCCGGCTCAAGGCTACACCACCAACATAGGAAGAGAAAGTTATACAACTTGAGCCAGGGATGATCTGGTTTGCTCTCCTGCTTTCAGCAGGGTTTCATTGTGGCGAGGATCAGCTTGCGCTAAGTCGCCACCTCTCCTGTCTCTGAAAAGTTGGCCACAGGCATCTCTCCAGGTGCTCTTGGACTACAGCGCCTCAAGTTCTCCCCCACTGGGTCCAGTTGATGGTAGTCGTTGTTTGGCAAACCCGGGAAGAACCCTCTTCCCCCCCCTCCCCTGTTCTAAGCATCATGCCATCAGAAGGGAGAGCTATGGTTTTTTTTTATACCAGCAGCGTGCTTTTAAGCCTCCTTAACGGAAGCCCGTTGCAATCCTTGGCCTAACCCAAGAGCACCAACCAACCGACCGGCCTCTTTCTCCAGGTGGCCCCTGTTCGAACGGCACTGGAATGCCATTCTTGTTAAGGAATGTTCCAGTGAGGAGGGCCTCCTGTTCTCCCCCAAATAATTTGATTGAGAAAAAGAAATACCTATCTATCCATCAGGCTATCAGTGGAGATCCTTCCAAGCACCTCTTTTTGCCTACCTCTGCCGGTGTTTCCAAGACTTTTACACCAGTTTTCTTTTGTGTGGGGTTGTAACTAAGGAAAGAAAACCTCTCAAAGGCTGTATCTTTGTGGAGAACTAATGAGAGGCCCCCTATTCAAGCAATGCCCTTCCCACCTCAGCTGCTAAAGAACCCGTGGCCTTTCTTCTCCCACCTCCTGTGACAAACGCATCTCATCCACAAGGCTATTCAGCTCCTCGACAAGTAGGAAAGATAAAGATGTTTGGAAGTTGCTGTTGGAAACAGCCAGCCGTGGGGAGAAGAAAAGGCGTGTTAAACCCACTAGAATCTCCAGGGGGTCTGTGCGCTCTTTTCCAGGATGGGACTCCATCATCGAGACCCGCGTCGTTGTTGGCAGATACTGGACACGGATCTAAGGAGGGTGCAGTATCATCACGTGCCACACAGAATGCAGAACAATCTATGCAAGACAGGACGTTTGTGTGTGTGTGTCCCAACCTTAAGCTAAGACCTCAGGGCCCTGAAGTACCCTTCATTACCTCTTTGCAAGGGCTGTACACACAACAGTTAGTTGAAACATTGGTCCAGTCGCACTTGGTTAAATAAATAGGCCTAGTTATAGGACATCAGTTAAGTTGCTTGGAAGGAGGGGCCTTTCTTCCGGAGGCCTTTTGGACCAGGAACTTCCAAGTCAGGCTTTGCCAAGTCCATTTCCAGCATTTCCCCTTCTTTCTTTCTTTCTTTCTTTCTTTCTCGGGGCCCAGTCAGGAAGGCAAGAGCGGCACCTTGGAACCCTTCTCCCCGCCACAGACGGGAGCCACGCCTACGTCGAAGCCGGAGCGTCCATCGTGGAGAGGATGCGCACAATCTCGGCCCTCTGGGTGGGCGAGATGTGCTGGGTCATGTGGACGATGGAGTCCA
This sequence comes from Phrynocephalus versicolor, assembly GCA_023846285.1. Classification (NCBI taxonomy): domain Eukaryota; kingdom Metazoa; phylum Chordata; class Lepidosauria; order Squamata; family Agamidae; genus Phrynocephalus; species Phrynocephalus versicolor. Next base: position 8,381,352 of record JAHTLZ010000038.1, on the reverse strand, counting down.
TGGCGACCTCTGGATTAGCCTGGACCAAGCTAGGGGGAGGCAGAGAGAGAGGGAGAGAGGGAGTGAGGAGAGACATGGGTCCCGCATGCATCTGGTTGTGACGATGCTGATGGTGGGAGACAAATCGGCAAACTGTTTTGGCCAGTGTGACTCGGCAGCTGAACTTGTGATCTGGAGCAGGGTGCTGGCTCCGCAAGCCAAAAATCCCGCCATTTGGGTCCCTGGGAAACGTCGAACCTTCTACCGAGCTTTCTGTTCTAAATAGATCACGAATGAAATCGAAGTTGTGAGTCACGGCAACTGGACTTATTTTGGAGAGAGAGAGAGAGAGATCAAAATATTTTGAAGCTGTGGATGAGCAGCGAAACCTTTTGAAGAAGAAGAAGAAGAAGAAGAAGAAGAAGAAGAAGAAGAAGAAGAAGAAAGAAGAAGAAAGAAGAAGAAAGAAGAAGAAGAAAGAAGAAGAAAGAAGAAGAAGAAGAAAGTTGCCATGACTCAACTTCCAGATAACCTCACCTGGATGACTGAGAATCTTCACAGACATACCGCGAGTGAGAGAAGTATGGCTGGGCTCGTAGCAAAACAAAAACCAACAACATGGTCAGAGGAACATTGGAGAACTAGGACCGTCACATGGAGGATGAAAAGGCGCCTGCAACAGGGATTCCCCACTACAAGCTTTCTAAAGCTGCCTCACCTCCGGATTTGCTTCAGGATGTAGTCCCGAGAGATGTACTTGATGTTCTCATCGACCACCGAGCGGGCCCCTTCTTCCTCCGTCAGCTGCTTCTCCAGCCATTCCACCAGGTCCTTGTTGTTATCCCACAGATACGCCTGCCGAGGAGAAGTAGCAAGAGTCAGCGCGAAGCTGCCCGACGTTGCCGTAGGGAGGCCCACTCGGTTTCCCCCTGATCCGCCAGCATCTCATAAGGCAGGGAAGGGGAGAGGCACCAAGATGCCTGCCCAAGTTCTCCTAACCATGCAACGGTGCAGCGAAGGGGTGGTGCTCGGAAGCAAAACATCTGCCCTGCACACCACCGACAAAAAAGAAGCAACCAAACAAAAACCCTGTTCATCCCAAGGTGGTTAAAACAGTTGAGAAGTGACTCTGGTGCTCTCCCAACCGCAGATTTGTGTGTGCCGCTAACACCTTACCAGTTCTGTGCTACTGCAAAAATTACAAATCGAGATCCTTGGCTAGTAAACACTGACAAAAACCGAACCCCCGGGATGTGCATGACAAGGGAGGTCAAAGAGCCTCCAGCCATTGAGGCAAACTCCAGCCATGAATCTCTCTTTTCCAAAAGGGGGGTGGGTGGTGGGCGGCCAGGGAGGGGGAGAGATCATTTAGCTCTGTATTTGCTAGGTAGTTGACTATATAATCATTCAGGAGTGTGTTAGAAGCCTAATAGCCTCCTCGCTGCTTCTCCTTTGCCTCTCATTTTCTTTATAAATCATTTAAGAATCGTTAATGGTTTCCGGGAGGAAAAAAAAAAAAACAAGTACCACCATTAGCGCTCATTCATATTTATGTCATTTTATTTGGGTAATTAAACACAAAAGCTCATCATTTAAAGGTGCACTATCCTTCTCCGTTATATCCCTAATGAAGTCAAAGTCGGAATGACAATGAATTGCGCATCATGATTTAATAGGCGGTCATGTCAAAAAATTCAGAGATGAAGTATCTGGGTGGCTTAAGGGCTAGAAACAGCTGCCACGCTCCTTGATGGGCCAACCGTTGGGGGCCCCAGCAGCTCCGCCGAACGCAAAATGGGCAAGCACCGACACAACAAATCGGCTTGGTTCTCGGGCGCAACGAACACAACAACGCCTTGGGGTGAGGGGTAGAGGCAAGACATGACACTTATCTCGGGCATACATTTAGAGCTGTATGCAGACAATACGATTTTTGGGGGTGTGTGTGTCTGAGGCCCCAAAATGAGAAGCCAGGAGTTTATCCATTTTCCTACAAACCTATGACTGCCACCCTTTTAACAAAAACTCAAATCCATGAATGGAGTGGTCTGCTTCCTTGTGTGTGTATCTTAAAAGCCATTTTGTGGTCGTTTGAGTTGGCTTCAAAACAGAAGAGAAGAAAATGGAATTTCTCAGGACCCCTCACAGTGCTAAGGGACTAGGTGTGTGTGTGGATGTTTGCATGGGTGTACACAGAGTGTAGTCTACTATAGGTTGATTGGAAAATACAATAGCAGCAGCTATCTTTCTGAATTGTTATTCGTACAGATGGGTGTTGGAGGGGGGAGAGAGGAAACTTTCGCAACGGCCCTCAAAAATGCTTTGGAGTATTCTACTCTCAGGGTAGTGACTGCTGCCATTTTGTTTCTTAAACATATATTTTTGAAGTCTATATCGGCAGCGTTGAACAGAAGGGTCATTCTGAGTCCAATTTATCAATTTTAAAAAAAATCTGAAATATGCCACCAGGAATAATAGATGAATATTGACTAGATGAATTTGACAGATATTTTGGCACCACTATCATTGGCTTATAGGCTGTGTCAAATATGGGCCAGTAAACATCTTCTACAAGTTGCCAAAATGCTCATGGGTATTCCCCCCCACACACACACACTTTTACTTTTTGGCCCCAGTACCATCTTGCCCCCTTTGCTTTCTGTTGCCTTGGATGAATGGCCGGTTGAAGACGACAGAGCAAACGCAGAGACATCCAGACACCACCCAGCCCCTCAGATCCAGCTACGTACGGGATGCTCTTAGGGGAGGACAGACAAAGCCAGTTCAGAGAAAGGGCAGTGTTTCTTGGATCACATGGCCCTCACTCGGGATGGCCTTGGGGAGAGAAATAGTGAGCAAAGTGGGTTAAATCTCAGGCTTACATTTTTGCTTCTCTCCTGTAAGTCGCTTCCAAAATGGCTGCATTTGGCAGACACTTTTTATAAATACTGCTCCCGGTGCCATAATGCACCCTGACTCCCATTACGGCTCAGATGTTTTTTATTCTTGAAAAACACCAAATCTCTACTTACCCTAGATGCCTTCTTTGGCTGAAAAGCTTGTGCTAACATTTTAAAAATGCTGCTGATCCAAGAGCTTTCGTATTACGGCTCTAGCGTGGTCAACAGCGCTAGGGGGTGTCAGTATTTATTGCTGAGGATCAATTATAAAAGGTCAAGGGTCACCTAAAAGGTTGGACTTAACGTCTCACGTGCGTGCAGTAAATTTGGAATAGTGCTAAATTGAGAAGTACAGGCTAGAAATAAAATAGGAAAGTACTGTATTATTATTTTTTTGTCGCCACGCATAAAGCCAAGCCACCTTTATAACACGACCATTCATGCTGAAGAAAATTACAGATGCATTTAAAAAGGTACTGTGAAGAGCTAGCTCCTTGATCTCGTCTGGGTGAAAACCACACCAATTAGAACGCTGGGCCAGCCATAACATGTATGAGATTCAAATAACCTCATGACTTCACTCCACACGAGCTGTAACGAGCAAGAAAGAATCAACAACAACACACACCCCCGCCAGCTCTAGGGATAGAAATTGCCACTCAAGCCTGTCTGTTTTCAGGAAAATACACCCACTGCCTGCCCGCCTGTCTTTTGAGACCCCAGTAGGAAATACCACAACCATCAAGCCAGCTGGCCGAAGTCGTATGCTTAATTAAAATCAAAGAACTGCCAAGTCTCATAATACCACTCAAATGTGGTCTTGGATGCTCCTCTTTTGGTACACCCAATGCAGCCCAAGTTCCTAGTGGACAAAGGTAAATCATTTCCCTTATACTCCCAGTTTCTGAAAACAGCTGACATGCTCGCAGGGAGGTCGTTGCCCGACAAGATGCCTTTGGCTGCCTTTTACCAAAACATATCGCTCTCGCTACACTCGCGAGCCTTTTTGCTCCACTGAGGGTGAATAAGACAGTGGCCACCCCCATTGTGGAAACCTCTCTTGCCTCATTATGTATTCCTAAACCCAAGTGGCCATCCCATCTGCGCTGTGGAAGGCTGAGATGTAAATCTGGGCTGGATGTCGACACGACCACTGGCAGAGCTAAGTTCTTCCTGTTGGGCAGGAAATAATCCCAAAGGATTCCAGAAGGGGCTGCTAGATAACTTTCCGAGGAGAGGAGGGTTCTTTGAGTCAGTCCAAGGGGGCTGCCCCTTGGCACTAGCCATCCACCACGGCCCCACGGCATAGCCACGAGCCAGAGTCGCCAATTGAGACTAAGGCATGAGTAAAGTGGACAGAGGGACACTCTTTTCCCTTTCACAAATACCAGAACTAGGGGACATACACTCAAATTGAGGGCTGGGAGAGTAAGAACAGACAAAACAAAATATTTTTTCACCCAGTGTGTTGTTAGTCTGTGCAACTCCCTGCCACAGGAGGTGGTGATGGCCTCTGGCCTGGATGCCTTCAAAAGGGGATGGGACAGATTCCTGGAGGAAAAGTCCATCACAGGTGACAAACCAGGATGGAAATGTGTCATCTCCAGGCTTATAACCGGGGTACTTCGAGGGCCAGATACAGGGGAGTGGTATCAGGAGACAAAAATCTAGTCTCGTGCGCTCCCGGAGGCATCGGGTGGGGCCACTGTGAGATCCAGGAAGCTGGACTAGATGGGCCTTTGGCCTGATCCAGCGTGGCTCTTCTTATGTTCAGGAACCTCCAGAAGAGATCTGTTAAAAGCTTTGCATCCAGAGAATAAGAAGAGAAGCAATGGCAAGAGCGGCATTGCTTCAGCGAACGGCAGCGGCTGCCTTGTGTCCTGCCTGCCTCCCCTTTGCCGCCACGGTGCCGTGGCCCTCAGACCAAAGAAGGTCCCTTGCGATCCCTCTGGAAGGGAAGCCTTCCGCCCTGTCTGGCTGCTTCCTCCCGGCACTTTGCAGACCGGAGCCGGGCTAGGATTTGCCCAAGAAATGCCACCGCTTTTCGTTGAGGCGAATATTTAATACTCCTATTAATCATTTTTAATCCGTTTGCCTTTAATTAAGAAACAGCATGATGCTTTCCTATCAACATATGCCAGGGAGCAGATTAATTGTGGCTTAAGATAACTCTTCTTGATTGGTGTAATGTATTAGCTAACTAGATGCCTGGCTTTTTTTGCCGGGGGGGGGGGGGGCGGACTCGCTCAGAAAGAACCTGGGAAAACCTGAACCCCCCGGGGGGGGGGGGGACATATTCCCTCTCGGTCTCTCTCTCTCTCTCCTTTCGGAGACCCAGGTTTGATACAGTCCAGGCCTTTTGTTTGTTCTCCCAAGTCACAGAAGAGAAAGGATGGGAGAGGATGCCCAGTGCAAAAGGCATCGGTGGTGGAAAATAAAGATGCAAAGAGCAGAATGATCCAGGGCGGACAGGCTCCCTTCGAGAAGAGTCACCAAAGAACTCGAGTCTTGTGCCAAGTTGTGCGATGAGAGGTGGAAATGGTGACAGCCAAAGGTTCCTAAAAACCAGAATGGAGGCTTCCCCCAACCCCCAAATTCAGTACTTTTAGGAAAATGCGGGTGGAGGGAGAGAGAGAGAGAGAGAAACGTCTTGGCCAACAAGCTGGAATGGAAGCAACCTAGAGCCTGCTCACTGAGCAAACTCTGGAGAGGTCTAGCTCCCAAACCTCATTTGGAAGGACCGTTTTCATGCCAAGAAGCCCTGGACGAAATTCTCCAGCAGCGCCGCCCAGAGCCCGCCTCGCAGTCGACCGTCAGATTGCCCCCAACACGATACAACCTCAGCAAGCCATTGCCGGAAAACTCAACCACACAGTAGCCACAGGGCTTTCCGTTTGTCCAGCTTCTTTTACTTACAAGGTTACCCATCTTGTTTTTGTCTAGGTTAGCGCACACTCTAGGAATAAGAGAAAAAGGCTTTTTTTTGGGGGGGGGAACAGCCTGTACAGATGCAGACGGGTGGCACCGACTCCGCATTTACTGTCAGGTTACATGCAGAGCAGCCCAGGCGCCAAGGTGTGTCGTAGTGGAAATGCAGAACCCGTCATGCTAATTAACTGATGCATGGAGGAGCTATCTTATACGGGAATTGAATCTGTAACATTCTGGGTACACTGTGCTTAATTGGTGCTTTTAAATGACTTTTTACAGATGCCAATTCGTAGTCACCGCTGCACCAAGATTTCACGGAACAATACCTCCGCCCCACCCTATAATGTAACAAGTCTCCTTTCAGTTATCCACTCACCCTAAATAAAATAAAATCTTCAAATGCTATTTAAATCCCAAGGAAAGAAGAGCACACCAATCATCGAGGTATTTCTGGGCCTCTGTGCTGTCTATCGCCTATAAACAAGCAGCAATTCTGCACCCAGGGAAGGTACATCTCGATCGAGGGCAGCTGGGAGCCTGAGAATGGCACGCCATCGGCCGCTCCTGTTTCCCAACCCAATTGGCCAAGATCAGCCTGTTCACGAGCCACAGGAGAGGAGATGGAGGCCCAAGCCCCAGAAAAAAAGATATTCATGGCACACCAGGCTACTAAAAATGCAATTCCGCTCTCCTGCAAACCTCGGCTTCTGAAATTCCATCACACTTTATCTCATTTTATAGCCACGCAGAGGAGAAAGCCGAGACATTTCCAAGTTGGTGAACAGGATGAGCATAATTTTTTTTTTGGGGGGGGGGAAGCTACCTTAACTGTGCCTTCCACTTCCACGAACCAGCGCCTCAGCATCGCTTGGATCTGGCCATCAGTGAGTTCAGGGTTGGCGTCGTGGATTTTCTTCTTCACCGAGTCCTCGAGGAGAAGGCGGCGGAGTCTCCAGTAGAAAAAAGTCCGGGAGGTTTTCCATTCCAGAATGTCCTGTGGGCGCCACGAGGCGGACATAACGCACAGTTTAATGTCAGGGGCGGGTGGGCCGGGAGGACGCCCGTCTGTCCCACCCGGCAAAATAAGAAGCCGTTTCGAAGCGGCAGAGCACTTGCTTCGCTAAGCAAAGGGGGACCACATCGGAGGATCGTCTACAGCAGGGGTCCTCAAAGTTTTCAAACAGCGGGCCGGTCCACCACCGCCCAGACACCACTGGGGGCCAGATCACAGTCCAAAAGCAGCTGCGGAGGTTGGCTTGCTCACAAAACAGGGGGTAGGTGGGGGGGTTGCAATTGGTCCCAGGGGCCGGATTCAGGACCTTGGGGGGCCGCATCCGGCCCCGGGGCCTTAGGTTGAGGACCCCTGGTCTACAGCATTACTGACAACATGGTTCCTGAAATGCCTACCGCATGGTGAAATTTCTCAAACCAATTTCCACTTTTGTAGATGTCAGACACCTTGTGAAAAGATGTATATGTTATTGTGCACTATGTTCCCTTCTTGACGACTTCCTCTTCCAACCCACCTTGGAGGGACCTGCTGTCAGGCAGCAAGACTGGATGTAAATATTCCATGTTAAAAAAAAAAACTACATCTAGAGCTGCCTTTTCACAGACAACTGTCCCGTCAGATTGAGATCACATGATAATACAGGGGAGGCAGGAAGACAGGGCTAGATAAGGAACCTCTGACATGGTTATCATTTAGTTAACGGTGGCCTGAATGTGGACCACCAGTGCTGAAAGTACTACTGCTATCAAGAGATCTGTTCTCGACATCCCTACGCCTGGGCCCAGAACTACTGACCAGGGGAAGGCGTCTCACACAATAAATAGCAGATGGTTAGACAACAGTTGTTCTCTCGAAAGTAACTCTACTGTATCCCAAGCCATTTACCTCCGTGCAAAGCCTTGCAGCCTAAATGTCTGCCAGGGACGCAAGCCTAGTGGGACATGGCGGTAAGGTTAAGCAGCAAAATGCCGGGAGGTAACACTTTTGAAGCCATCTGAAAACCACCCAGGGAGTAGTGCTAGCACTGAAAGGGAGAAGGAAGGAAGGAAACACCCTAGGCAAGTGGCTGTATCTGTCACTGCCCGCTCAGACAGCAGGAACTAAAATGCTTGCAAGTACACTACAGTCATAGCAAAAAAAGTTTCATGTTCCACTCTTGGCTTCTGCAGACAGAACCAGGAAATGGCCCTGTCCAGCTCCATCTGCCCGTGGATCTAAATCTCCTGGATGCCCCTCCCCCCAAAGGCACCAGACTACAATATCCATCATCCTCTGCCAGCATGGAGATACAGGGTGAAGCTAACACAGAGCGTGATGCCTTCATGATAAAAAAAGGCACAAAACCAAGGTCTGCGTCGGAGGACACAGTTTGTAGGTGAGGGACAGACTCCCATGCCAGCTCCAGGCCTCAGCGATTGTCAGCATTCAGAAGTGCTGCAGGGTGTGTGTGATCAAAACTTAAAAGACCAAGGACCTCTGTATGGCCAGCGGTACCGTTTAAAAAAACATTAACATTCATGCCGTGTTGTCAGAATAATCCCAAACCAGGCGAGGGGCTCCATCCTCATCCCTTCAAAATTTCAGTCTGCGAGGACTTCCTCGGCTAAAATTCCACGCATGTCCCCCCGCATGCCGGCGCTTTTGACAGCCGTGCTCAGCAAAGGATGCCTCACACTTACCGTAATGACACCCTTCTCTTGCATCCGGCCGGGCGTGTCGTGCAAGTCAGCAAACTGCACCGCTACCTGGTGGTAAATGGGGATTAGGAATTCCTCCCGTTCCTTCAGCTTGGTCTCCAGTTCCTTCCGCTCGGCCGGGCTTAGCTCTGGGGTGCCTGGAATCGAGAGGAAAAGATGCCTGTCAGGGACCCTGGGAGGGAGGAAGATGGAGGAGCAAAGAGGGGGGAAGCAAAAACCACTGATGGACGCCAAGGTACGCTAAGCCTGAAGAACGGCGTTCACTCGGGTGTCACCAGGTACGCATGAGTAATCTCAGGGCCTCCAAAAGCACCCCAGTCCCACGCAAACGCACACGCATCAGTACACATCCATCCAGAAAGCAAGTCATTACACCAAGGTTCAGCCCAACACGCAATATATAGGGGATCCAAGTCAGGCCCGTTCCCGTATTTTTAGGCAACAGGCCTGAATTCCCCGGAAACAACGCTTTGTGCAAAGACCTCCCCTCTGCTTCCAAGAGTTCAAAATGAGCTGGATGTTCAGAGGGAGCACAGCTGGTGCAGGGATCCACCCTTCACAGTGCAGAGATCCTGTTTGGAAAAGTGCCATTTGTCTGCCTTGAAGATCTTGCCAGTAGGACTAGCAATACACCCTTGAGATTTTACACAGGCTCCTGTTATGTCCCTTAGCTGCCTCCCCTTTCAAAAAGCATCCTGGGAACCACAGAAATGATGCTCAGTGCAGCAAGCAAGTACAAGAAAACTGCTGAGCCTCAAGCAGGCAGAGCCATTCTGTACTGGGCAGGGCAAATCCACAGAGGCAGACGCCCTGCAGGGCTCCAGGTCAGGCTGAAACGATGCATCTCCAAACGGATGTCCCCTGGTTTTTACTCAAATGTGGCTCTCATCCCGCCCACTGGAAGTGACAGCAAGAGAAAATGGATCACACAATGCATGTCAAATTGGGGGAGACTCTTGTCTTTAACTGGGCACGGAGTTAGAGCTCCATCTGGAATCGGAGGCATATAAATAAAATAAAAATAAACCCATTCTTTCCATCCTGCTTGCCCAGGCTGCGTCCGGTCATGCAATTCTTGTTGCGCTCATCAGAAAAAAGGCCCTTTCTTAAGATATTACAGTGCCTCCTTCCTTGTCTGGAGAGCAGCCCCTGAGCTTTGCGACCTGTTGGAACTCCCAAAGGTGCTTGTACGTTTTGAGAAAACAAAGACACCATAAAAAGGGGCTGCCGTGATCTTGAGAGCAGGAAGCTCGTTTTGGAAGTGAGAGCATGGACCAGCACCAAGGACAGCTCCTGGCTGAGAGAGCAAGTGCAGAAAAAAGAGAGAGAGAGAGAGAGAGAGAGAGAGAGAAATACTTAGGTGGGGCAGCGCCAGTTGTTAAGGAAGCAAACACTCAAGTATTCTCGACTGTCTCCTGCCCTAACGTCGAGGCAAACGGCACCGGCACCGGTAATGATCCAGGTGAGATTAACAAATATGTCAATGTCTATTTTCTGCTTAATTTAAAAGCGGCGCCTATAAAGATTTTTGGCTTCTGAACCCTCTTCTCTCGGAAAGGAAGAGGGTAACAATGAGGGGATGGGGGGGGGATAAAGAGTGATTATCCTATCATTGATTGATTGTCAGGAACGTTTCTTATTCACTGGGTATTGTAAAAGGCTAAGCTCTCGAATCAATTCCATAAGCCCCCTCGATACAATTAAATATCAGGGAATAGGTTTCTTTTCTTTTTTAAAGCCAGATCTTCGAGCCTTACACTTTATGATCAGAGGAGTTTCTGCTTAGCACAAGAGATGAGAGTTCTCTCTCTCTCTCTCTCTCTCTCTCTACCCATTTAAAACATTTCAAAGATATCTGGTTTCTGTGACACATTAAAGAGTGCTAAATATTTGCAGCCTCCATTTTTTAAAAAATCCTTGTCGAGAGAGAGAGAGAGAGAGAGAGAGAGAGATCTGCATTCAAATGCTTGGGAAAACGGGATCATAAAAAGGCAGCTTTATCCACCACCACCCAAGCCCCGAGAGGATGTTTCTCCGTTCTGGGAACTTAGGTCGCAACCTTTGTCGTACGTGAGCATAGAGAACACTAGACAACATTTCCATCATTTGAACAAGGTTCTGGCCCTCAAGGTTTTACTGAATGGATGTAAGGAAGGACTGGTGAAATCCTCCAAGTCGGAGGCGCCTGGGCTGACTTTATGACGGGGCTTCTAACGTGCCCGTCATTTTCTTGCCCCGTTTGATAATCGAAAAATGTGCCTCCCTATAAAGTACACAGGAAAACTCTCCTGGTTGGAATGCAAGATGGACGCTTGTGTCTTGTGGGTTTTTCCCCCCAGATCTATTAATCACTTCTGAAAACAAATTGGCACATATTTTTCCCATAGGGCTACCAACCCAAACCCCTCCTGATGTTTTAGGGACAATAACCGACTAGAAGCAGCCCTCCACAATTTCGTCTTTTAATACGAGAGCAGGTGGACTCCTAGGTGTCTCATTGGCTTAAAAGTGAGAGGGAAATACCCTTGCTAATCTACCGCAAACCAGCCAAAGATCTGCCAGCCGACTCTGCTCTATCATCTGCCCAACTTGAGCTGCCTTTACCCCATTTTAGGGAGTACGGGGGTCCTGATTAAGGCATGTCTCAAAACAGGCCTTCCCGAGAGAATGAATTCTCTCGTACCCTTGGGATCTGTTCAGAGGGTGCTGGTACAGGGGGGTCGGTCAAAGGAGAAAATGTTTACGGGCGACCTTGCCTGCCGGGCTTTCTGGAACCAACTGCCTTCTTTTAAGATCCTGCCAAAGTGGAAGGTGCGGGGTGGGAGCCCCAGAAAAATAAAAGACTGAAAATGCAGAAGGGGGGGCAGTGGATTTGCACGAGCCTCCTTGTTCGAGTGCGTGTTCGTCAACATGGTGTCCTCCAGGGGCTCAAGGACAACTTGCGTCACCCCCCTACCCCACCGCCACCCAGCACCCTTCTAGCCCAACACATGGCAGACTTGAGGCGGGGACCTCGGTCATGACCAGGGCCCTTCCACGTGGTTTCCTCCTGAGCGCCCTGTTTTCCCGAGTGTCTGGGTGTTATTATCAAATGAGCCTCCAAGGGCGTTGTTGTTTTTCTTAAGATCATTCAAGTGCTGCCATGATATGCATTCAAGATTTATGAGTAGGAAACACCGCCACGTGCCTCAAAGCACTTGAAACAACCCCACAATGGATCAGGGACCTCTTAAAAATCCTGATCAGCCACCCTCAACCACTGGTGGGTCACAAACGCAATACGGAAGGTTGGGAAACAGTGCTCTGGGACCACACGATACTGCCACTTGTGAGGGACGCCCACCCTCCATGAATTCACCTGACTCAGAGAAATTAGGTAACAGGACAACATCCTGTGGGAAGGAGTTCCACTGTCTGATACTAAAAACACGGCAGATCATGTGCTGGGGTGACATCCCGATTCAAATGTACGCGCATATCACGTTTGCTTTAAACACCTTATTAGGCTTTGAGTTTCCCGACGTTAACAACGGCTGCAAATAAAAACTATCCACAGAAAGAGCCCCCGTTTCCCCCCAAAGCTTAGCAGGCAGATCCCGGAAAGTTTTCCCGACCTCAAGCCAAGGCACTGAGCTGCTCTTCGGCGCCACGGTGCCGCTCTCTTGCTTTACGCGGGGACTTAACATGTTGTAACACCGAGTGACATTTTAATAAACACGAAACGAATAAAGATTTCAGTTAAGGCCCTTGGAAATTGATAATTAGCAGATCTGTGTCACATTATTCAATATCTTCCCTTCTTGCCCCCGCACGGTGCCAGCAGAAAAACCCTGCCTCGGAGTAGGAAGGGCTGAGACGAAAGTGCACCCTGGCCATGGACTGGTTCCCCCCCCCCAACCCCAGCTGCATGCATCCCTCGCACCCTCTGCCCCACGCGAGCGGCACGGGGGCACCGTGGCTCCTCTTGCCACGCCACAGCCGTTCGGTGGAGATGATGGCAGCTCTCGAGGGGTTAAGAGAGGCAGTGAACCCCCGGCTAATGAGCAAGTATGCAGCCGGCGGTGTAAGATAAATGGAACTGGCTCGTCCTTCTGCTGGAGTCAGCATGAACCGCGGCCCTGCGGCTTGTTTGTGGCAAATGGAGTGCGCAAAATATCAAAGGGCAGTGATCCAGAAGACGGACGGCTTTGACAAATTTTAAATTGGCCAGAAAGAAAAACCAGCAAAAAGAGAGAGAGAAAGAGAGAGGAGGAGGAGGGGGGAGGGGGAGAAATTATGCAATACGCGGTGTCCTACAATCTTGACTCTTCCTGGTATTGCACAGCATTAGTTGTGCTGGGGGGGGGGCACCACCACGGCTGCTGCCGCTGCCGCCCATCCGACACGGAGAGCAATTACCAGCCATCTAAGCGAGGCACTTATGAGCCACCAAAGCTGGTAATGCACTCTCTCGGCGTGGGCACGGAGGGCCGTGAAGGGGGTTCGCCTCCGGTGTCGCCATCGTTTTAATTAAGGTGGCGTGGTTTGCCCAGGACTCATTACCCGGTTTCTGGGAAGGCTGGGGTGAGGAGAAATTAACACCCTCCAACACACACACAACGTGCCTCGTTGTTTTTAAAAGGCTTGAGATCTGAAGCACGATGTTTCCCCCCCCCCCGACAGGAAAGGGTGCTTTTTGTCTCGCATACGAATAATGCCGTCGGAAAGGGGGTTTTCGCCCGAACGGAGAACGGAGGAGGGAGGGGGGATGATTTAGGGCCGGTCCCTTATCGACAGCAGCCAAATCGAAAACAAAAGGGTGCAAGTTCAGCATCTCTGAGGGTCTCATTCGGTACGAGTCGCCTGGAAGTCGCCCCCAGCTCACAAGAGCCAGGCAGGATGGAAGAGAGCCTGGATTCTCTGACATCAGAGACGCCAGCTTCTTCATTCACTCCGTCTCAGAAATGGTTCGATAGCGTGCCATCGGTGAACAGGGAGAGGCTGCCTGCTGTGGCCCCGGTCCATGTCTGAGGTTACTTAAATGCAAATGGTGCCGTAGTGGATTTGTAGTTGCCCTGAAGGCCTGGCACCATCTGAGGATGCCCAGGGGGCAGCTGCCCGAGTTCATCGCAGATGCCAGCCCGGGGTCTCTTGTAAAAAAGACAACAAGGGGAGGGGATCCTGAGGACAACCACCTGCATTTCAGACAATGCCACGGGTGCTGCCTCACGCGAGGTCCCGTGGGACATTCCATCGGCACCTCTGGGTAGCCCAGCCGAGTTTAAAAGCAGCGTTCAGGCCAGGCAGAACTGCAGGGCGTTTACGGAGACAGGAGCGATTCCAAAGCCCCCATCCCCTGGCAGGGTAGCCACCCCCCCCCCGCTGCCCCAAGGTGTGGGCATCTCCAGACAAGGGGGCAAAACTCAGATATTTCATGCAAGTTAAGTGTGGAGCAAAAACGGCCCTGTTCATCGTGGAATAGAGGAGCAGCACCGGGAATCTTTCCTCTCTTAGTTCACAGAAGGGGAAAGGTAGCCAGCGATCTCTCGATCTCTCTCTCTCTCACACACACACACACACACACACATACACAGAGAGAGAGAGAAGGCCGCCCGCCTTACCCAGTCGCTCCGCCAAACGCACGTAGATGGGATCCAGGCGCCTCATCGTTTTGACCAAGTCTTTCTTCCGGAACTTGATTTCCACGGTTCCTTCCGGCTCTAAAACCCCGCCTCTAAACCCAAGGAAGAAGAGAAAGTTGGGCAGTCCTGTTAGGTTGGGAAATGGCAAAAGGGGTCCTGGGAAGAGGTCTCGTGGAAGAAGGCAGGGCTGGCTGGCTGGCACCTGGCACCCGGACTGCCTGCAAACTATTCCCTGCTGGCCCCACTGGTGCTCTGCAGCCTTCGCTGTTGTGTGGCCTGCGTGTGGAGAAATGGTTTCCCTCCCTCTCTCGTAATCGGAAGCTGCCCTTTGAGCTTGGCTGGAGACCCACGTTCGAGACTGGTGGATCTCAACCAGCAAGAAACGTGCCACTGCTGGAACACAAACGCTGTAGAAGCAGAAGGCAGAGTTTTCGTAACATTTGCGAGCAATTCACTCGCTCTACGAATGTGAGATGGCATCTCCCATCAACCCAACGTGTCATGGATTACTCTTTCGTGGCCCTCCAACATCCTACCAGTAATTCTGGGCACTTGGTGTGTCTCCTCATCCTCTCTGCCACCTGACCACCAACCGACCGTGACTGATAAAATTTAGCAGATTGCCTATAAACAGAAATGCCTGTCGTGTAGAAACTCACAGCCACGGAGAAACTGTCTCACAGAATTTGGAAGTTCAGAGGTCCAATCTCACAGGGCCTGTTTCCAGCATTTCATGTCCTTTTGCTAGTTCCGTTAACAATGCTATATGATATTATATCCCTAATCACAGGCCTCTTTGTGGAATGAGGTATTTGACTAACACTCTCTGCTTTTGAATCCTTTACACCTCCTCTTTAAAGCTTTTCTTGTTTCATCTCTTAACCTTTTGCTAGGACCCCTTATCTGTTCTTTATTAAAGAGTGTCGCTTATACACTGCCACACAGTGCTTCAAGCACTCTACAATTTAATTATGCAGACTACAGAACCTCACCCACCGCGGTAAGCTGGGTACTCGTTTTACCAACCTTGGAAGGATGGAAGGCTGAGTCAACCTTGAGTTGGGTACCCGAGCCTATTGGCATCAAACTCAGTTTGTGAGCAGAGTCTCCACTGCAGTATTGCAGTTCAAATCCTGCACCATGATGCTCTTATACAGTAAGAGAATGCGGCGGTTGGTTACCTGCTCTCACGGTCGGCATACATCTCCATGTGTCGAGGGTTGATGGTGGGGTCGATCACGACCCAAGAGCCTCCTCTCAGCTCCGCTTGGGGTGGAATGTAAACGAGGACAGGCTGCCTGTATTCCCGTAAGCCATCCACAATGTAGGCCCCGAACTTCAGCACCTGATCGTACATGTCTGTGGGGGGAAAGGAACCAGGAGAGGCGTTTTTATTTTTTAAATTCTGACAGCATCCTTTCCCATGAGTCAGTCCAAGGAAAGCAGAATTTGCACAGGAGAAAGTCACAGAAACTGCAGTCTTACAAGATAGGTGACAGGATGCCCCCTGTTTACAAAAAAAATGACTGAATATATTTAGAGAGAGCGATTAACAGCTTCCGTAGCATGTTTCCTAGCCAATGGCAATAATGCTGAGTTGGTAACATTAGCACTTCTTGGCACCAAATGGCCAGGCCCTGAGATTCTCAGGAACCACCAAAGGCAGAAAAAGAGGAAGCCCGAGGAGGCTGGAAATGAAAAGGGTGGGAGATCAAAGAATGGACCGAGGGGGGCCACTACTGCTGTAACGCTCTGTACAGCTTGGGGGGCGTCAACATAGCTGCCAGGAACCGGACCCTTTCCTGGGATCAGCCACGGAGACTTCCCATATCCTGTGATCCACCTCGGTCTCCCTCTGACCAGCAGGGCTCAGAGGGTGGCCATCAGATCTAGGCCCTCGACTACAGGACAGACTCCCCAGCAGGACTTGCCTGGACCTGACAGGATCATGCCGTCGAGATGTCCCTTTGTTCCCATCAGTTTGACAGGATACGGCCAGCTAACTACAGAAACTGCTGGATACCAACCTTGGACCAATGACGATAATACCCTATGATTCATTAGATTTAGATCAGTGGTGTCCAAACTTCGACCCTCTAGATGTTTTGGACCGCAACTCCCACAGTCCTTTGTCACTGGCAAACTAGGCTTGGAATTCTGGGAGTTGTGGTCCAAAACATCTGGAGGGCCAAAGTTTGGACACCACTGATTTAGATGCTTGCCATCGGCCCATCACTCTAACCACTGAACAACACTATCTCTCAGAGGTAGCTACTAACAGCAAATAATCTGACCTTAAAAAAAAAAAATTATACTCCATCACCGTAAATTTTAAAAAGTGACGTTCAAAGATACTTCAAGATTACAGGTAATTCTTGAACAACCCCGTGATATTTTTTTTTACCTGGGCTCAGGTGGATCTAAATAAGGCATCCAAAATGTTGGCAGACATTAGGATAAACCTTTTTGTTTTTCCAAATGTCATCTCTGGGTGAAAGAACAAGATCCTTATTTTTATATGTACAAAGGGAATGACAAATTTATTGCTAATTAAACAATCGCTTTTATTATGCGGTGCTAGCAATAAACCACTTGGAGCCCCTTTCAGTTAATTCCAGTGTTAACAAAATAATTGCCCGATTCAAATTATTTTAACCAAATTAATTCTTTAGTAGACATTTTTTAGTAGTGCTACATAATAAAATAATTGCATAATTAGCGCGGCGTTTTTCACTCCTGCCACGAGCGTCTATTTTACTTGGGAGATACGTGATGAGCAAAAGGAAGAAAATTCTTTCCTTTGCAGCGAGGAAGAGATTTTAAGAGAAAAATTAAGCGGCAGGAGAGATTTGACCCAAGTCTTGCATTAACTGTTACTCTTCTCTCCCCTCTGATGGAAGGGACCTCCTGTTCCCAAGGCCCAGAGCAGCGGGATGGGGTGGGTTGTAATATGTTCCACCCTGGAAACATCTTGAGACCAGGTGAGTTTCCCCCCCCCCCACACACACAATCCTATTTTGCCTTCTGAGACAAGGGCTACATTCATGGAGACTGAACTTCCTTCTGTCTTTGGTTGAACTAGGAGGCCCTTGCAAGGCCCTTCATCTGCAGTGGTGGAGGTTCAGGAATATCACAGCTTGGGAGAAGAGCCATTTCTCAACACAACCCCCAGAATCGGCTCTCTGAGGGACTCCTGGAGTTGTAGCCTGCCTGCCCGCCCACCCACCCGCCCACCCATCCATCCAACCAAACATACATCCATCCACCCAACCAGTCAACCATTCATCCATCCATCCATCCATCCATCCATCCATCCATCCATCCATCCATCCAACCATCCATCCATCCATCCATCCATCCAACCATCCACCCGCCCACCCAACCAACCAGTCAACCAACCAACCAACCAACCAACCATCCAACCAGTCAACCAACGATCCATCCATCCATCCATCCATCCATCCATCCATCCACGCACCCACTTTTCCAGGCTCTGTCCAGAAGTGTTCCACAGAGATTAACTCTTGTGTCAAGGGATACAGCAGACTGCTTTGGGACTTCCTGCCTCCAAATTGTGCCCTCGGCCAGCTCGCTCATCTCCGTATCACTGGATCCATTTCAGCCCAGCGTGATAAGGAGGAAGGAGCAACCACTGAAGACGGCAGGGCAATGTCAGAGAAACAGAAGAGGCCACGACAGCCCCCCCCCCCCATGCAATCAGGAGGCATCACATACAGGCCCTACTTCTTGATCCAGGGACTTTCCCCAACTAGTGCCGTATGCGAGGACAGTGTTTCGAGCCAGTTCCAAAGGACGACTGCCTTGAATGGGCACTTTCTGTTTACGTTTTCCACTTGCTTTTAATGGCCTTTTGATGTGCCGTCATTTCAAGACGCCGTTAAATATGGGAAGTGATTTTCTGGGGTCCATTGCTTTGAGGCAGCTTTCGAAGCTGTAGTCAACGGACTGTTCCGCTGGGCCCCCCAAATACAAATCAGACAGACGCTAAGCAAAAGCATCCATCGAATTCACATAAAGACCTTCCTAAATCTGTTACGTTCAGGCTCTGCCGTGATCTAGATATGCAGGTAATCAATGCCAGCGTTGTTGTTTTCAAGCCCTCTTTATTCTGGTTAAACTCGGTGGTAACCATTCCTCTCTCTCTTTTTTTTATTGTTATTTATAACCTGTCCCAGGGGGTGGAGGGAAAAAATAATAAGTATAACATGAAAAACCAACCGAGAGCGACCCCATAGCGCTACCAGCGAGGCGGTTTAATATCTTTGAGATTTGCATCCTATCAACCTTATTCATGCTGAGCCCGAGACCCCGGTGCTAATTTCGAGTAAATTTCACGCTTGATGTCTCGCTGTTGTGGGTCACTGGCAGTTCGTCTAAATAAACTGCTTCCCTCCATCTAAATATTCAAGGCATTCTTTTTTATAAAAGAGAGAGAGAGAGAGAGAGAAATAATAATTTAATTTTCTACATTATGCTGAAGAGCCTCGCAGCTAAACAGAATGCGTCAGGAGGGAGGCATCCGACTCTTCCCTCGATAGGCCTTTATTTATTATATGGATTTAGGAGGGGGAGAAATGTATACAAATATATGTGCCAATGCCTACAGACACACACACACAGAGAGAGAGAGAGACACAGACAGACTGACACACATCAGCTCAAATTAGACCTCCTAGGCCGCCTTGTAAAGAGTCCCCCCCCCTCCCACTAATGTCAATTCTCAACATTGCAAGCACTCGCTCTAATCTTTTCCTACTCATTACACACAATTTTGGACTCATTTTACCCACAGTGCAGCCGGCTTCTCGGCCGTGCCTGCGTGTGTCTGCGTGTCTCTGTGTGTTCTCGGGCACACCGAGGGGTGGCATAATTGTTTATTTTCACTCCCCCTTAATCCTCACCCACCACAAACACACACACACACACACACACACACACACACACACACACACACAGGTCTCTCTCCCTCTTCCCCCCCCCCGTCCTTCCCAACCCGCAGCTGCTGAGCCCAAATTGCAAACATCTCTCGGAGGAGGGTGGGAAGATTGACAGGCAGGCCCCCTCTCTGCTGCCCCACCACCACCACCACTCCCGATACCTGCCAACACTGGATAATAGCTGAGTTTAGATCCACTTGTGACAGCATCTCCCTTAGTAAGGCTGGCCCGCTTTTACAAGGGAAAGAGGAAGGTTTAAAAGAAAAAGAAAAACTAGTGCTTTGCAGTTCCTTCCTGAAGATCTACTCTGGAAACTCTTTCGCTCGCCACCCGTCCCGGGTGGATTCCATCCACCCGCACCCCCTACAGTAGTGGTGGCGAAACTTTGGCCCTCCGGATGTTTCGGGCCACCACTCCCACAGTCCTTTGTCGTTGGCAATACAGGCTTGGAATTCTGGGAGTTGTGGTCCAAAACATCTGAAGGGCCGAAGGTTCGCCACCACTGCAAGGGGGATGAGAGGCACAGGAAGCCATAACCTCTTCATGCCTGAGCTAAGAGATAAGAACCTAAGAAGAGCCCTCCTGCTGGATCAGGCCCAAGGCCCATCTAGTCCAGCTTCCTTTATTTCACAGCGGCCCCACCAAATGCCTATGGGAGCGCATGCAACTAGATATCTGGCTCCTGATACCACTCTCCTGCATCTGGCCCTTGAAGTACCCTGGTTTTAAGCCCGGAGATTACACATCTCCATCATGGTCTGTAACCTGGGATGGACTTTTCCTCCAGGAATCTGTCCAATCCCCTTTTGAAGGCATCCAGGCCAGATGCCGTCGCCGACTCCTGTGGCAGGGAGTTCCACAGTCTAACAACATGCTGGGTTAAAAAAAATATTTTCTTTGGTCTATTCTCACTCCCCCAACCCTCAATTTGAGTGGATGTCCCCTAGTTCTGGCATTTTGTGAGAGGGAGAAAAGCGTCCCTCTATCCACTTGACTCATGCCCTGCATTATTTTGTACGTCTCAATCATATCCCCCCTCGGGCGCCTTTTTTCCAGACTAAAGAGCCCCAAATGTTTTAGCCTTTCCTCATAAGGGAGGTGCCCCAGCCCAGTAATGACCAAGTGCGCCTTGCATTTGTTTTCAGCCGTGCCGGTACCGCCAGAGTCACCTGCCCTCCATCCGAGGGGTCTCCTTTGATTTTGGGCCAACCACCTCCCCATTCAACCACAGCCCCGTGACTAAGGACAGCCGGGCAACATATATTCACCTTTCATTCCTCCGGAGAAGCCTCTCCAGTTGGCAAAGACCATCAGAGGGAGTCCTTCCCGGTTGAAGTCTTTGATGGCCTGAGCCGTCTTGAAAGCCGAGTCCGGGAACCACACCTGCCCAGCCTGCTGGATGATCTGTCGACGGAGGGAGGAGGAGGAGAAAAGAAGTGATTTCCCAGAATACAAGTCCTAGGCCAGTGTGGTTTTGTTGTCTCAAAGAACGGGGGAGGGAGGTGTAGGATCCGCTGGATCACCCCTCCCCACCCACCCAACCCTCCTTGAGCGAGCCCTGCTCTTGAAGGAGCAATCCCTACCTTGGCCTCCGAGTCCAGATTGGCGGGGTCGGCCGGGATCGTCAGCTCCACCGTCCGGGTCTCGACGGCCACCACGCCCACGGGGATCCCGCCGAGCCTGGGAGCAGCGACAGAGCCCGTTCAGTGCCTCCTCCCACGCGGCGTGCACGCCAGAGGTTGGCCTGGTCCTTTCCCCAGCCTTTCGGGCAGGGGTGGGGAGCATGTGCCTGCCCAGATGTTGCTGCACTACAGCTCCCATTGTCCCCGGCCAACTCAACCGGCAGTGATGGATGTGGGGAGCTGCATCCCCACAGCATCTAGAGGGTCGCCCGTTTCCCCACCCCTGCCGTGGGGCAAAGGGGTTAGCATACCTCAAAGGCTACTACTGGCTTCTAATTGGGCAACCCCTTTCACAAGCTTTGGCTTCCACGGGTTGTCCCCCTCCCCCAAAGTCAGGGGCGTTGGGGGTTTTCGCTCAAGGTTCTGGAACACCTTCAGCCCAACAGCTGGCCTGACATCACCAGCTCAAAGGCATGGGATGGTTTAAAAATGGCTTTAACTTTTTAGGAGAGATGTGGTCAAACCTTTAGCTCCCAAGTCCCAGGTCCTAAAACTAAGTCTGACTCCCTTAAAAAAAAAGCTCTCCTTTAAAGAAAAAAGGGAAGGGGGTTTCTGAGCCTCCAAGTCAAGTCTGAGTCAAGCCCCCAGTGGGATTGAAGTCTGGATGGAGAGCGAATCTGCAACAGATGGCCCCATCCCTCCCTTGTAGGTGTTTTTTTTTTAATTAAAAAAAATAGGGAGACAGCGGGTTCCTGGTTGGTTGTGGTTTCAGCTGCTTTTAGAAAGGTGCTTGGCCC
>JAHTLZ010000038.1:8302231-8324713 GCA_023846285.1 Phrynocephalus versicolor | reverse complement strand
CGTTTCTATCTCTCAAAAAAGAAGTCCAGTAGCCATGACTCAACTTCTGGAGAGGCCCATCATTGCAAACTCCTGGGACGTTCCAATTCCAGTTTTCCTTCTAGAGCTCCAGACGGTTACTTTTTCTGGAGTACAACCTTCGGAATCCCCAGCGGGCACTCCAGATGTTTTGCACTACAACTCCCAGAATTCCAAGCCTGCGTTGCCAATGACGAAAGACTTGTGGGAGTTGTGGTCCAAAACATCTGGAGGGCCAAAGGTTCGCCACCACTGTGCTAGGGAGATGCACCTTTAGTCAGCAGGGGCTGGGTAAGACAGGAAGCTAATGCGATATTTCCAGGCCCTGGCAGCCACCCAGGCCTTCTTACCCAACGCCAATCATTCTGCTTATCAATGGTGGATGTCTCTCTTCCGGTAGGGTGTCTTTTTTCTTCAAGGCTAAACATGCCCAGTTCTAAGGGTTACCCACCGGTGCAACTTCTGCAGCCCGAGCCCCTCCCTACATCACAGACTTACAATTCTGGGTATTTCCTGCCTGTCGGCCATTCTAACTGGAACCCGTGGAAGGACAGACACAAACGTTCTGTGGAGGCGCCACTGCAAAACATCTGAGACAGCCTTTCGTACAACTCATACGCACACATGCAAGTTGTCGCCTTTCCATACAGAGGATAGAAAACTTCACACCGAGTCTTATCGTCTTCAATTAAAAATACAGATCTGGCCCTCCCCACGCCTTCAACTTACATGAAATCTTTGGTCCACCTCACAGTTGACTTGTTTCCTGAAATCCTTATAAGGCACGGAGGGGGAAAAATGCAGAGAGAAAGGCCGAGCAGGGCAAAACGAAGGAGAAGGGAAAGGGAAGAAGCAGAAAGGAAAAAAAAAGCTAGCAATTAGTAACCAAAATTAAGAAACAAATCAAGGCAAAAATTACATGAACCTCCATACTGTCATCATCTTTAATTGTCAACTAATTTTCTTCAAATTGTGTTTTGCATTGCAAAGCTGGAAATGAACACACACAAAAAGGCAAGCACAGGCCTTCCTCTGTTCCATTAAAAATAAGGTTTGCTATGCTATAAAAACGGCCCCACCTGTCAAGGGAAAATGGCATTACCTTTTGTGCTACCAGAAACGTCAGTCGCCGTATGCCATGGTCAATCAGCACCGACTTCTGGAGAAAACAAGATTGGGAGAGAGAAGAAAGTGTATAAAATTATATATTGGGCAAACCGGAAAGGTTTACTCACGAAACGAAAACTACCCAAGAAACAAAACAAAACACTCTGTTTCCGTTTTGTGCCCGTGTGTAAAGCAGCGGAATGTTTTCGTTTTCACAGGACCAAAGATAAATCAAGCTAGAGCGGTACATTGTATAAGGGAATTAACTGTTCCAAATGAAATTATGTTAAGCAAATTTCCCTTTATATGAATCCCCCATAGAAATGCACTGAAAGAGTAATCTCTCATCACAGCCATTTTTATGTTGTACGGATTCGCCCCATCGGCGATTCTGTTGAGCAAATTTCCCCTGTCTCTGGAATGTTTTATGTTGTACACATTTTATGTTATACAAACCGTTTGTTATACAAGGGTCCACTGTATTATTCAAAGCCTGATACCTTTGTGAACAATAGTTCTCTCTCCACCATACCCCCCCACACCATGCGTCTAAAAATATCCTTCCTCTCTCAAAACTAGAAACGAATGAGGGGTTAAGTAGAAACAGAGAGAGAGAGAGAGAGAGAGAGAGAGAGAAAAGATAACTTTCCAGGCCACAATATTAGGAAGGCAAGATCTCAGCTCTCCAAGCATGGTCTTGCCACAATCTTTTACTAAGGTTAAAGTCCCTCAAAACCAAGCAGCCGACCGTCACGGGGGAAAAAAGGAAGACAAGAACTTTAATAATAATGCTGCTGTGTCGTTTCCGCCCTCCCCAACGATTATTGCTTTTAAAATTCCACAAGTGTCATCAGACGATAAGTATCTAGCAACGGGATTCTGATTACATTGTAATAAGGCGGGCCTCCCAGTGACTCCACAGCTATTATCGCACTATTAGGTATCAGCACCTGGAGGAAACTCCATTTGCGATGTCTGTATCCTCCACAAGTCATTTACAAGTATACGATCCTAATTTCTATCAAAAAAAAAAAGGTGGTAGTGGTGGAGGACTGTCTTGATAACATGCTGAGACTGGAAAATTATTTGGACAATTTGGATAAAGCTATCTGATGCCTTAATACACAACACTTCCCTTCCTCTTATTATATGTACTTTACACACACATATATATGCATGCAAATTATATATTATATTTTATTTTCATATATATATATATACTTTTTATTTTTCTCTCCTCCGTTTGATTGATGTATTGTTTCTTCATTGGGTTTGTCTTGCCCTCTTTGTTAAGCGCCCGGAGTTCTTTCGTGAAGATGGGCGGTATAACAATAAATAAATAAATAAAAATCGAAAATAGACACACACACACACACACCACACACACACACACACACCTCAAATGAAATTGCGATCTATCGCTTTATTACCTTGTTCATAAAAGTAGTTTGGTGGGTTTTTTTTTTTTAAACAGGATTAAAGATATTTTGGGAAATTTAGGGCAATTTAAAAAATCAATTTTATCTCCTGGTTTACTGCTTCCAAATTCAGAACAGCCACGATGGCGTTTGACCCCCCCCCCCCGAAGGAGGAGAAAGTCAACACCCTCCAGAAGGAAAAAAGCTTCGTTCTTTTAGCCTTTGCTGCTGCAGGTGTGCCGCTGGACGGTCAAACACGAAAAGAACAAGTTAAGACAGTTAAGGATATAAAATGCTAATTAATTAGCACAACGGGAGCCAGCTCCAAAATCAAAAACAGAATTCTGCTGCGGTAGTTATAAAAATGGCTGCCTGACAATGGCATTCATTTGCTTGCACAGAGGCAAGTAAAATCACTAGCCCTGGCTTTAATTTCCAACTCACAATAGTTTGCCGTTTCAGTCATACCAGAAACTGGGGTTGGTTTAAAACTTATAGCTAGTCAGGATATTAATTAGCACAACAGGATGTTGGGGGGGGGGATGTGGGGGCCTGGAAGCAATTCCAACACGGGATCAGGTTAAAAGGACCTACCATCATCCCACATGATGATGGGTTCCCTCTCCCAGTCACCACGGCTGCATCGGCTGGAATCCTGTTACATACCCTAAGCCTGGCGAAGAGCGATCATGTCGCCAGTGGGGGAGAATTCCCGTCATCACCAATGTCCTACTGTTAAGGCTGTAATGTTTTGAGCGGCCTTGGCTCCTTTTAAAAGGAGAAAGGCAGGGATAAAAAAAATATTTTAATTGATACTTCCAGACTGCAGTTTTTGCTGAATTCCCGTGGAATTCTTTCCATGATGTGGAAGCCATGGGACAGCCGGAGGAAATCTTTAATTACCCTCTGGTGGTAAAAGTATCTGGCAGCAGTGAGTTTTTAGAAACTAAAGACTTCCTCCTTTCATCCCCCTGCTCCCCTACGATGAAGTTGAGCTCGGAAAGCGTTGGGACAGAAGGAGGAGGTTTTTGAATGAATGAAAACCCTTGTCCTGGTAGCAGCTTCCTCACCCACAAGTCGCACACCAGGTTTTCAGCCTCCAGAGGCCGTGGATTTGCCACACCGAAGGAGCTGCCCAGCACTCACCCTGCTCTGCGTAAATTCCCGGAACATGGCGGCCAGTCCCTCGTCATCGATATCGCAATCGGTCTTGATGGCGACGTTCAGGATGTGAATGGGTTCATCCCTGGCACTCTGCCGTTCAAAAGAAGCCAATAGAAAACAACACAGGAAAAAGCTCAATCGTCTTATAAATGCAGGGAAATTGTAATCCATTCTGCTCTTCACCATGAGCCCCCCAAGAGCCCCATCCGAACAGCCGTTCACTGATTTTACTCTTTTTCAGGTGGTTCAAGGTTCAGGGGGTCAGGTTGCCGCCACGGCAAAGCCCACTCTTGTGGCCGTGGCTTGAAGCTGGGAACAAGTTTCCCTGGTACGAATCTTAAAGCTAGAAAGAGGTGCCTGAAGGGTTTTTTTTTACAGCGGTGCCCCGACTTAAGAGCACCTCGACTTAAGAACGGAAAACTGCTGGCGTTTCAACCGCCACCTTACAAATTTTAGATAAGGTCTGCTTGACTTACAATTTTTTATTTTTTTAAGTTATTTTTTCAATTTTTTTACATAGGTACCCTGACTTAAGAGTAGTTCGACTTAAGAGCAAGTATTCTGAACGGATTAAATTCATAAGCTGAGGTACCACTGTATTTTATTATATTTTTTCAAAACTTGAGGGCAAGAGTCTCCTGTTCCTTAGAACTGCTCGAACTGGCTTCTTGTTATGAATCCATACAGCAGCCTGGACTTTTGAACTGTCCTTGGAGGCACAGCTACGAGAACTATCATGGGGAGGAGGGTGTGTACTTATAACTGCCTCAATAGTGCAGTGGTTTAGGTCTCGGGCTCTGGATCAGGAGTTGGGGAGTTCGAATCCTGCACTGTGCATCCTTGACAGGGTCTGGATGGGATGGTCCATGGGGACCCTACGAGCTCTTCAGTTCTAAGATAACCAATCACGACACCGGCAATTATGAGGAAGGAGAGACGCCGGACTGACCTACGCCGCTAAGGACACGACGTGATCTCTGGGAGCATTAAGATTGAATGTGAAATGCGCCTCCCTTGAGGTTTCGTTCTGCTAAGGGGTCTCTACCAGCAGAGAGCTGGTTCCGCAGAGACACACGCGGGCGCAGGCACGCACACACACACGCCATACCTTGTCTTCGTCATAGAGGGAGGGGTGTCCGGCTTCGGGGAAGGTGGGGCTCTGGGGCGGAGAGTCGCAAAAGCACCCCATAACCTCGTCAAACAGCCTGAGATGGAAAACAACACAAAAAATAGAGCAGCTGATGTCCGAGGAGGAGGAGGAGGAAGAGGAGGAGGAGGCAGAATGAAAGGCAAGGCCTTCCTCAGGGCCATGGAAGACCTGCCCCTTTTTATAACTTCCCCCTCCTTGCCCAAATTCTCCCACAAGCCCCACATCCTTCAACACCCAACCCATACCTAATGGAGGAGAAAGGGAGAACATCTCAGTGGCCTACAGGCTGGGTGGTCTTTATTCCCTCCCGACTCATACACGGTGTGGACAAAGTAGAGACGGAAAAGCTGTTTTCCCTACCGCACAGCGCTAGAACTAGGGGGCACTCCATGAAACTTTTGGGTGCTAGATCTCCAACAAATAAGAGGAATTACTTTTTCACCCAGAGGATCACTGGCCTGTGGAACTCCTTGCCAGAAGAAGTGGTGACGGCTGCCAGCCTTGACAGCTTTAAGAAAGGATTGGACAAGTTCATGGACAGCAGGGGTATCAATGGCTATCATTATGGATGCCTAAGGACAACCTCCAGGTTGGAGAGAGAAGTAGGATATTTCTCAATGCCATTTGCGGGGCATTGTAAGCAGGTGAAGACATCTGCTTGGGAATACTCTGAAATAAATGGTGAGCCGCTGCGCGAGACAGAATGCTGGAGTGGATGGGCTGTGGCCTGTCCTAGCAAGGCTGTTCTTAGGTTCTTAACAAAAACTACCTCCCTGGTTAAGATCTACAGTCCAGCACAGGGGAAGGGAGAGGCACGAGCTGGACCAATGTCCATGTTGGCTGGGGATTATGGGAAAGGGACTCCAATCTTTGAGGAAAGCTCGATATCAGCCCCTTCCAGCTTCTGGATTGATGTAATAAGTCGGAGGTCCCCTTCCTCCAACAGGTGGGATTCAGGTAGGTCAACAAACCACGAGGGAGATGTGTCATCTCCAGGCTTAAAACCAGGGTACTTCCAAGGACCAGGTGCAGGGGAGTGGTATCAGGAGACGGATATCTAGTCTTGTGCGCTCCCAGAGGCATCTGGTGGGGCCACTGTGGGATACAGGAAGCTGGACTAGATGGGCCTTTGGCCTGATCCAGCAGGGCTCTTCTTATGTTCTTATGTTAACTACAACACCCATTTTCCCCCCAGTTGAAAGGATGATTAGTGGGAGATGTACATTATGTTCCAGTACCTCTGGAAAGCCAAACAACGGTTACATGAGTGCATTAGTTGCCGCCCGTCCTAGATTTCAAGATAACACAGCGGCGTGTGACACAACTCTTGCTAGGGCGCATGAGTCAACATTTTAGACTGATGACTACGGAGGAAAGAGGGTTCGTAATATTCTCTTCTTATACGAGTGTGTGCAACCCCAACCCCCCCCCAGGCCGCCTACCCCACCGCTTACCGAACAAAGTCGTCAAAGGTCCGGAACGACACCATCCCGCCCATGCGCTGGCACGGAGGGGTGAACGAGTTGTCCAGGAGAACGTCGCTGACGCTGGCCACGTGCACCATCCCATAATGGTTGAGGTTCGACGAGAAGGACATTCTATAGGGCAGGGTTCAAACGACAGGGCGCGTTAGGGGAGAAGCAGAGTCCGCCCCCCCCCCCCCAAGCCGTCGAGACTGGGGCGAGGGACACCGATTTCAAAGCCCCTTAAAAGACTGGCCTTATAAAGGATAACCACAAACGGCGGGGAAAGGGGGGGGAAACTCTAGGCCACAACAGCAGGGTTACACGTGAACTGAAGCACACTACAAACAAACAAAAGAACGGGGTTGAAGGTTGGTCATCAAACAACAATATTATATGTTAGAATATTGGATAAATAGTATAATATGTTAGGATATTGAATAAAGGACCACCTTCTTCCATATGAGCCTGCCCGTACTCTAAGATCAGGCCAGGAGGCCCTGCTGATGGTGCCGTCCCTCAAAGAGGTAAGGGGGTTGGCATGTCGAAGCAGGGCCTTCTCGGCGGTAGCCCCCCAACTCTGGAATGCCTTCCCTACGGAGATCCGCCTGGCGCCAACCCTTTTGGCTTTCCGGCGCCAGGCAAAGACCTTCCTGTTTGGCCAGCATTTTAATTAGATTATTGGGTTGGGCACATAAGCAGCAGGGTTCTATAATTTATAATTTGTACTTTATCTGGTTTTTAACTGTATTGTATTTTATAGTTTTAACAATTCTATTGTTTTAGAGTTTTTAATACTCGTTGTAGGCCGCCCAGAGACCTCTTGGTAGTGGGGCGGCTAAAGAAATCTTGTGAATCCATAAAACAAATAAATAAATTACAAAGCTGAAAAGGATCCTGGATCTTTGAGCCCGGCCTAGATCAAGGAATCAAACTCCCAACCAAGTCTAAACAGGCTGTTTGCTTTTACAGCATAATCCTGGATAGAGGTATGTGTCAGTGGTGAAAAATCATATTGTTTGGCCTAGTAAACCACTCAATGGGGATGCCGTGAGTCACTTCCTCTCTGAGTTCCACTGATTTCAAATGGGCCTACTCTAACTGCAACTTCCTATGCTGAAGTTAATCACAGGACCAAACAGCCCATCAAATAACCATAGATTCGGGCCGGGGGGGGGCGCTACTTGAGCCT
This sequence comes from Phrynocephalus versicolor, assembly GCA_023846285.1. NCBI lineage: Eukaryota > Metazoa > Chordata > Lepidosauria > Squamata > Agamidae > Phrynocephalus > Phrynocephalus versicolor. Next base: position 8,317,201 of record JAHTLZ010000038.1, on the reverse strand, counting down.
GATTTGAATGTGAAGATTCTCAGTCATCCAGGTGAGTTTATCTGGAAGCTGAGTCGTGGCTACTGGACTTTTTTAGTAGCAGCCACGACTCAACTTCCAGATTGAACGTGATTTACCACGCAAAATAACAAGATGTTGGCCATTGGGCCCCCCCTGTTTCCAATCGTTGCTCAGGATTGTGGACTTCTAAGTACCTGCTGGTTCATTCATTTGGGATATGTTTTTCCCCTGCCTCGTGAGCCCGCCCGGCTGAATTGAACACATGACATGTTAACCGTTGGCACTTGGGTTTATAGAAGGAAGAGACTGGAAACAAGGAACCCAGAATAAAGTGATGTCTCCTTCTGGAATGGGAACATAACAATGGACTTCAACCAACTTGAGTGTTCAGTTCCCTCCGATACCATTGTACTTCATCCAGGTGGAGACTGCTGAACACTGTGCTAGCTAGGGGTTAAAACGGCTTCCGCAGAAGCGGAAATGTGTAGAAAAAGGGCCTTTTCTGGACACTGGGATGAAGTGTGGGGGGGGGACCCCAACAAGGAGTCAACACACCTCGCTTATAATTGGAATGACTGTTCCATTTTGCAGAGCCATTTTTTAAATGGAAAACAAGGAGCCAGAGGTGTTCCTTTTAACCAGAGCGACGTGTGGTCAGTTTACTGCCTCTTCAGAACACAAACAAGAGGCAAAAAATGACCGCGCGGAAATGCAGGGCCAATCAGGCATCTTGCTCCTTGTTAACACAAAATCTGCCTGAAGATAGTCTCTTAGTATGTCACACATTTTGGCCACGTTCATTTCTATTACAAATGGCTTGCCGGTCTAATTCAAGCTGCCTCTATCAAGCCGGCGCCAGGCTACATATTTTGGTTTGCCGGTGTGGGAGGGCAGGCAAAGAGCAGAGAGGCCCCCGAGCCAACAAAGACCAAAATTCACCCATAATTAGCAGCTGATTGTAGAAGCCTGTACAGAAAGAAATAGAGAGCATCGGGGTTATAGTAGGGGATAATGTGTCCTAGTGAGCACTGCCATCAGAGGAAATTTAACAGAGGCCCGAGATATGGTGACACCTATCCACTTTGGCTGTAGAAGCGAGTTCTTAGATGCCCTGAGCACATCCGATCTCGCCTGATTTCGGAAGCTAAGCAGGGTCGGGCCTGGTTAGTCCTTGGATGGGAGACCACCAGGGAATACCAGGTGCTTTAGGTGCCTGCCTGGAGTAGGAACTGGCAAGCCATTCCAGTATTCCTGCCAAGAAAGCTCCATGGACATGGCGTCACGAAGAGTCGTTCACGACTGTAATGACATCACACACACACACACACACACACACACACACGCTTTGGCTGGAGAAATGAGTTCTGGTGAGTCTACAGAACTCCACCCTAAGGTCTTCCCAAAACTCAGAAGAGGAAAGGGAAAGCCCTTGAGATAATGTCCTACAACTCTTTGTTTGGGCTGGATGTCAACGCCACACAGTGCCATGTCCGGACTAACAAAGACACTGGATTCTTAAGACACTGCTTAGGGTTTCTTGATACTATTGGAATCATACAGCCAGTTGCAAACTGATGCACTGCTCTGCAAGGGGCCAACGGGTACAGAGGTATCTACGCTTCCTCTCCCGGGTCAAGAGGAGCCTACATCGGGGTCTCTGAAGGATGGGGCCAAAGCAACACGACCAGCTGAAAAGAGACTGATTATGGATAACAAGGATGCTAAATAGGGGGGAGTTCTGGCAGGGGGGGGAAGCCCAACCAACCCAGAATCTTATATCAGACTAAACAGTTTTATTATTTCGTGGACCGCAACGACTTCTTTAGATGCATCTTAAGCAATAGTCTGTGGTTCACGAAAACATACAATGTTTTGGGGACAACATCAATAAGAAACTGACTCTCTCTCTCTCTCTCTCTCTCTCTCTCTCACACACACACACACACACACACAACCTTCCAACAAAGCAGTTATGGGCCAGAGGAGAAATGCTCCCCATGGGGCATTAACAGGGAACATCTTGGTCCATCACCAGTGGAGATGTCAAGGCCAGAAAAAGAAGCCATCTTGACCGAGTTTGGGTTGCGGAAATCATTGGCACCATAGTGGGCTAGCAATGACTAGACCTCCAAAGGGAAGGGGGGGGAGAGGAGGAACCCCAGTGTTTGATCCAAAAGGAGGCAAGAGAAAAAAAAGAGGTATGAAACCGAAAGGGGAAGGAGGGGGTGGAAGGGTGTGCTCTGGCACGAAAGCATGGTTTGTGCTCTAAGAAGCATGGGATACCAAGGCCCCAGAGCCAAGGCCATAAGCGTTCCATGGCTGAGAGAAGTTTCCCAAGTCCAGCCCCGGCACCACAGGTAGCAAGAGCGCTCCACCTGGAATCCCGGGGAAACATCGCCAGAGACACCAAAAGTGACGCGCCCACTTTGAACGACAGCTCTGGATGCTTCCGCTTAACCGGCCACGGGGGAGTGTGGGGAGAGATGGCCGTCGTAATTCCATGCAGGAGCCAAGGCTGGGGAGGGAGGGGGCAGAAGCAGGTGCCTTAAATAAGGCAAGGGGGTGGGAAAGATGGCCTCCACAGCCATCCCCCCTTCAGAGCCGAGAAGGAAGTCGTAAAAATAGCACCGGCCAAGAATCTCAGAGTTGGGGGGGGGGGTTTGCGCCACCCTCTCTGTTGGCTTGAGCTGCCTAGATGCCCTACGCACCTCCGATCTCGCCTGATTTCGGAAGCTAAGCAGGGTCGGCCCTGGTTAGCACTTGGATGGGAGACCACCAGGGAATACCAGGTGCTGTAGGCGCCTGGAGTAGGAACTGGCAAAACCACTATTGTATTCCTGCCAAGAAGACTCCATGGACATGGGGTCACAAAGAGTCAGTCATGACTGTAACGACACAACACACACACACACACAGTTGGCTTAATGCGCCGATGGGTTCCTGCCGAGCGCCTCCTGGAGCAAACGGACCGGTAAGTCCGCTACTTGCGCCTGACTCGGGATAAGTTACCAGGATCCCCTGGGACCCAGATGCAATCCGTCCAGTGCCAACCTGGACACGAGGAGAAGCACTATATCGCTAGATGCAGTGGGAAGAACGACAAGGAAGTGTCACCAACTCTTCCAGCTGGTCATCCCTGAACCAAGAGCGGGGAAATGAGCCAGGCCGACGGCATAACCACCGGTTGCTTCTCTACAAACTTTACTGGGCATACCAAAGGGCCAAGGGCCGAGAGACCCTGAATTCCGCTACCGTGGTGGATGAGTGGAAGAAATGTGCACTGTTCTGGGCGCATGGTCTGCTTCTCGGACAAAATGAAGAATGTGCAGGCATGTCCGGGGGTACGTTTTATATTTAACCTGACAGCTATCATTGCAACAATTCTAAATATATATATCTATATCTTGGTAGGTGGAAGGAAAACAGAGTGACAACAGACTGAGGCAGGATAATGGTGCGCTTTTCCGAAATATAGACATCTAACATGTCAGGTAGGCTAGGTTATAGCTTGACACACTCTTTCCCTAAGCTGCTAGCTTGCTAGAGGCAAGGAGGGCGTTGATGATTTAACACAGAGAATCACTCCCTCGTCCCAGCCTCCCTCCCTACAATTTGAAGAGGTGCAGGTAATACAAAGCTTCACCCAAGTACTATTCCAAGCAAATCGGAATAGTATAATTTCATCTATTGAGGCATTTTAAACTACTGCTTCCCAAAATTGCTAATATTTTTCATCTCCTTGTTATATTTGCAATTTTTCCATTCCTTTTTTTTTTTCAAACTACATGTTCAGGAGAAAAAAAAAGCTCAGGAAGTATTCAGTCTTTCAGGTGGTATCTTATCCAATTTTTGTAGCAAAGGACCATATGAATGGACCACCCATCTTCATCCATCATCCTTCCACAAGAAGAGCTGTGATGATTGGCTGAATTTTTTTCTCTAATCAGTTAGAAATCTGAGAGGGAGAAGAAGTTGGGAGAACACCTTCCACTAGGCATTCAAAATCCAGTTTGGAACAAAAGAGGCCACCAAGAGAAGGAGCAAACCAACAGACCATCTAAAGGAGTGGTTCTCCACCGGTGGGTCCCCAAATGTTCCTGGACTGCAACTCCCAGAAGCCTCCACCACTCGCTGAGCTGGAAGGGGTTTCTGGGGGTTGCAGTCCAGGAACATCTGGGGACCCACAGGTTGAGAACCACTGATCTAAAGCTATCCTAGAAACTAGAACGGCACTAGATCAGCGACATCTTATTAAACCCTTAGCCGTTGTTTTCACAAGCGACATTTTGAATGCTTTTCCCGTCCGCCAGTGTAACCAGGCGGCTGTCAAAATCTGCCGAACAGGACAAAAAAGTATTTTAGGCATTAAACAGGCTGCTTTCCCTGTGCCTTTCTGCGTCTGCATCGGCCTACTGCCGATCGAGGCAGGGGGCCCTCTTGAAAGAGCCATCCCTCAAGGAGGTGAGAGGGATGGATTGCAGACACAGGGCCTTCTCGGCAGCTGCCCCCAAGCTATGGAATGCCCTCCCGAGTGAGATCCGCCTGGCGCCAACATTGATGACATTTTGGCGCCAGGGAAAAACCTTCCCGTTCCAGAAGTTTCTTAATTTATACAATATAGATTGTGGGCCCTCTGATGGCAATTTTAGTGTAACGATTTTAGTGTAAGGTTTTTTTATTATTGTTTTATTTATTTATTAGTATTTGATGTTTTTACTGTTTTAATTCTTTTGATTGTAAGCTGCCCAGAGACCTTTGGGTAGTGGGCGGCATATAAGTTGTAAAAATAAGTTTTTTAAAAAAAGTATAAACTCAGAAATAGGAGCAGAAATCCGAGGTAGTTTTGGGACCCTGGAGCAATCTGACTTCCTGAACCGGATTCTACCTCCCTACCTAGGAATTCTGTCACTCGGTCTCTCTTCTGCTTATGGGGCAAATAATTTATTTCTCTCTTTCCATCCATCTCTCCAGAAAGAAGTGAACTACAGAGAGATGTGGAGTTGGATTTTACCCTGGAATTTCCCTATTTTCCACCCTGTTTTGCAACACCGAGGCTTTGCCTAAGGTGTTTCTTTTTTTCTTCCTCCTGCGGAGGGGGCGGAAAAGAGACACGGCCTGTACACAAGACAGAAAAGCTTGCGGGCGGCTCCTGTATCGCACTGGGCAGGTCTGAACAAAGGCAGGACTTCTCCCTGAAGAACGGGGAGCAGGTAATGTCAAGAGACCCCTCCCAATCTCTCTGCTCAAGAGTAGAATCCAAGGTTGAGGAGCAGGAAGGGGACTCAGCCTCATCAGTTCAAAGCTCCCGAGGTGAAAAAAATTGGCATTCCCGCAGGCATCACAGAGGCTTGAAAGGATAGTTTCCGTGTCTCTTGCAAAAACCGCCTGGAATAAGATGTCCCTTTGGCTATAAATTCCAATCGGGCAAAGGCAGTCTGTTGGCCTTCTTGCTACAGGAGAAGATGGCAAAAAGCAGAGAGAAAAAGCAACCACTTTTGTTATTGTGGTTGTGGTCGTGGTCGTGGTTGCTTTGCAACAAAGGCTCGGAACTGCTTCACGAAGCAGGAAAGCTAAGCTAAGGAGCGTCTGGATGTTAGTTTTTGCAGCATGCAAAGGTATAAAAGCACAAAAGGGAAAAGTAAAGCCAAATAGATATATATATATATATATATAGTGTGTGTGTATATATATATATACATACATACACACACACACACACACACATATACAGTGGTACCTTGTATAAAGGAATTTATTCATTCCAAATGAAATTCTGTTAAGCAAATTCCCATTTATACAAATTTCCCATAGGAATGCATTGAAAACAGAGTAATCCCTAATCGTGACCATTTTTGTTGTTGTACAGATTTGCCCCAAAGGCGATTCTGTTAAGCAAATTTCCCCTACCTCCGGAATTTATATATATAAATTTTCCAAATGGGGAGGAAACATGTGATCAGAGAGAGAGAGAGAGAAAATCACACACACTGAACAAAACAAGGAGGAGGAGGGGGTCGTTATAGTTCTGAGTGAGAAATGAGATTCAAAAAAAGGGGAGGAAATTAAAAGGTTACATTGTTAAAACTCGGATTCATTGAAGCGACAGAGCCTTCTAGCAACTCACTACTGTACATAATATTTTTTTTCTCAGATCTAAAAAGGAGGATAATTACTGTACCTGTTGAGCGTGGGTATGTTCCCTCTGTAATTAAACAACCACAGTTAGTTACGGATTGGTTAGTGAAAGCCATCATTCAAATGAATAATTCATCGATTAAAAAACAAAAAATCAGAATTGTCGTTCAAGCCAGTGAATAAGAAAGAAGCCATAAGACCGCATTTGTAGAACCTCAGAGTTTTGAGGCAAGGGCAGTGGGGTGGTTTTCTTTTTTAAATTGCCTTGCATTCAGTGCCATAAAATAAGAATCAAACAGTTGTCTTTCCCCTCAAAAGAACATCTGGAGTGCCTCAAATCATAAAACTCATCCTCAGGGGTAGTCCAAAATAAGCTATAACTTTTTTTATCAAGCAATTTTTTTCATATAAATATTTTCCCTTTTTTTTGCAATAGAACTGAAATAACTCAGTCCTACTGAGAGATCAAACACTGCAGATCATTCAAGAGCCACCCATTTCAACAGAACGTCATGTCTTTGGAATCGGGACTCCACCGGAGATGAGGCACGCACGCTATCATTTTTTTACAGGATGTCCTTCGTGGACCACACAAACCATGCAGAAAATCCTTTAAGGCAGTAGTTGGGCCTGGAGACGTTCCGAGACTCCAACTCCCATAAACCCTCCCTTTCGCGCAACTCCCAGAAACCGCCCGGCTTCTTGCCGAAGGGTATCTGGAATGCACAAAGGCCTGCCACACCGGTCTGGAAAAAAATATGTGTGTGTGTGTGTGTTTTGAATTCCAGCCTGTCCAATTTATATAACATCATCCAGGGTCCATTTCGCCAACCGCTCTCCCAATGGGGAACCCAACAGGTTTGTTTTCCATGGCTTCAGAGACTAGGACTCGGGGCAATGGTTTCAAACGACAGGAAAAGAGATTCCATTTAAGCATTAGGAAGAACTTCATGACAGTTAGAGCTGTTCGGCAGTGGAAGATGCCGCCACCAAGGAGGGTGGTGGAGTCTCCTTCTTGGGAGGTTTTTAAGCAGAGGCTGGATGGCCATCTGTCGGAAATATTGTGATGGGGGTTCCTGCATGGCAGGGGGTTGGACTAGATGGCCCTTGAGGTCTCTTCCAAATCAAGGATTCTATGATTCTATGCTGAACGAACACCAAGCCTGCTGCAAAATTTAAAAAAACAAGAACGCCAGGGATTGACAGGTGTCCAAGAAAACCTTCCACCTGCCCCTGTCCTCCCCAGCCCTCAACCCCTGGGTAGCAGAGAACGGGAACCTTGAGGGTCCTAATGATATGTTCTCCCAAGGGCCTTCTGCTCATCCCACCAGGTTTCCATGCCGCTCGAAAGACACACACACACACACACACACACACACACACACACCGCCGGTCCCCGGTCCTGCTTCCCTATCAAGAGCTGAGTGATGGATGGAGGCGAGGCAGTTTTGTGAACAACTTAAGCCCGCTGAGAGATATCTATTTTATCAGCCATTTGAATCTTATCAGCCGGTCCCCGTGGAGTGACAGGAGAGCCGCAGTCGGGAAGAGGAATGAGCCATCGTCTCTCCTGTTTCGCTTCCGTCCCGGGGAGAGAAATTATCCTCTGGCCAACATCTAAAGAGAAGATCCTTGAAACTTTCGTTTAAAGATTGCCCCCCCCCCCCAAACCAGGAGGCTTCTGTATTCTCCACAACAAGAGTGCCAGACGGCAAGTCGCGGGGAGCGCCATTAGGGAGAGATTCTCTGACTTCGCTTCACCCCAAAAAGTACGGAGGGCGATTTTTAAAAGGACTCTCAAAAATACACCAAACGATGAGGATTAAATGAGAAAAAGGGAAGATCTCGACAGAACTGAAAAGAGACGAGGGGAGGATGGAGGACTTATTGTTAAGATTGCTGAGGCGGGAACCCGAGATGATGATGATGATTGCTATTTTTTTTTTAAAAAAGGGAACAAAACAGATCTCCAAAATAGCATGCAATTATTTGCAAATATTGTCAAGCGGGAGAGAACAGATGAGGCCAAATTCAATGGGCCATTTATATCATGGCAGAGAGATCTTTGTGCAGCTGGTCTCGGAGGGCTCGCGACCAGATTCTACCGAGAAAGAGGAGAAAGAGGAGAAAGTGTGGGGTGCAGGGGGGGGGAGAAAGGGTTTTGTGAGATGTACTGATGGATTCTCAATGAACCGAGACCGGGACTCATTGGCCGATCTCGCCAAACACACATACACATACACACAAAGCCTGAGGAGGAGGAGGAGGAGGAGGAGGAAATAAAAGGCAGCAGATACTTGGGAGACAAAAGAAGAAGAAAATATTGTAGCATTCTTCCAAACAGAACCGGCAATTGTGGTTATTTATTTATTTTCAGAACGGCTGATCCCTTATGGAGCAACACTGGCATCTAGTGGCCAGATGGAGACACGGCGCTTCCATCGCCTGTCTCGTTTCTCTCCCCCAATGTCAAAAGAAACCAGATTCTCACCAGGGGAAATCTGAAAAGAGCATTCCTGGCTGGTCTGTATGCTGTGATGCAGCCTTTACACCACTGAACAGGGCCAAAACAAAAGGAATATCCATTTCCAGGACTGGACTAGACACTGCTGCTTAAAAAGATAATCACATCCTATAATGGAATAGAATTTTTGAACAAGGAATAGATTTCTCCCCCTTGCCCCCACGCCAAGCAGCCCAGCTGGGGAGGAAAGATCCAGAAAATAAGCAGCCACCTTTCCCTGGGTCTTTCTAGCATATAATTATCCACTAGGATCAGTGGTGTTCAAACCTCGGCCCTCCAGATGTTTTGGCCCACCACCCCCGGAATTCTAAGCCTGTACTGCCAATGACAAATGACCGCGGGAGCAGAGGGGGGTGTCCAAAACATCTGGAGGGCCAAAGTTTGGACACCGCTGCACTAGATCAAAGTTGTTTTGAAGGCATTCAGACCATGCATGTAGCTGATCAGTCAATACAGGTGCAGGTCACTTATGCTGCAACATCAGCAGGAGGATGAGGCCAATGGGAACCCACCATCCGGTGCATTTCACTGCAAGTTCTGCTTTTACCTTATTTAGTCTTTTAGACCAATCTTGCAGGGAAGATTTTACCGCCCCCTTCGTGCACGTGCCAAAAAAAAAACCCCAATAACCACAAGATTCCGGGAGGGGAAAAGACAGCCGGAGAAAGAAAGTGATGCAGAGACAAACTGCAGCTGGAAAGTGATACCTGGAAACGGGTTTCAACCCACCTCTTAAAAAATGACCCAGATGGGTTGCGTGGTATCACAAGCCAACGGGGACAAGGAAGGGGGAGACTCTCTTTGGAGCAACTTTGGCGGAAGAGAACTGGATCTGTGCGGCACGTAAATGGACTGAACCGTTCAGACGAGCCGGGCATCGATGGAGAAAGTGTGCATCAAACCGACCCCCAACTCGGGATTCATATCTTGACGTAACAACCAATGGCCAACATCGTTGGGTAATGCCACAATAGGGCAGAACAGACAAGAAAAAACACCAGGGTGACCCTCCGAGTTCCCTTTGTCGGTCCACCTCCCTCGGCCTCTAAATTTCTGCCCCCCCCCAAAAAAAAGCCCCAGAGATACTTTCATTCCAGCCTCACCTGTTTGGATGCGACGTGGGCAACATGAACTGGAACTCCACCACGCAAGTGTTGTCTCTCAGTTGACGGTGCTGGACGCTGTTGAGCTCGTAAGCGATGTACGCTCGCCGAACATACACCTGGGATAGATAGATATAAAGCAGTTCTTGCTACCCGGCGACCACACTGGTAGCGAGATTTTTATAGTCCACGAAACAATCAGATGATGCGAGGAGGCCAAAAGCTAGTGTCTAGTCTAGCACCGTGCTTTCCACAGTGATAAAAACAGACCCCTCCACGAAAGATGTCTGAGTAACCGCTGACTAGTTTTCAGGATAGACTAGGCACCTGGAGGTACCGTAGGGGTGATCAGTGGAAGCATTTAATTGTCATTCGTAGGACACCTTCCCACAGGTCTATCTCATTCCTGTCTCGCAACCATGCCACCCAAGCCATCACCACCCTGAGAGTGTTCCGTAAATATATATTTTTAAAGTACAACAGAGTCTTCCTTCACACTGGATAGATTGAACTACAAAGGCCAGGAGTGGGCCCAGAATTGACTAAAGCTGCACTACGCCCTTGAAAGAGAAAATTTTTAAAAAAGACATTTCCGTTTACCACGAACAGAGTCTTTTTAATATTTTGTTAGAATTGTTTCTGGGGAAACAAAAAAGATTGCCTCCACTAAATCTACTTTTATTAAAGAGAGAGAAATAAGTAAAAAAAAAAAACCTTAGAATCTGAAAAAATAAGGATTCTTCTTCCTAGGACTGAGAGGAGATATAGTCCAGACTCTTCCAGAACAGACACAGCAAAAGCCTGGAGATATGACAATATTAGATATTCTTCTCTTTATGGTATTGAGAAATTCTAGCTTTTTTGCTCATGCAACAGCTACAGCATTTTTTTTAAATTACCTCTAGAGCTGCCATCCTGACCACTTGGTTGCTGTGATAGAAGAAATTGGGTAGCACATCAAAGATGGATGTCTCCGAAAGAATGAGTTTCTAGAGATTTCGGAGAGAGAAACAAACGAGGAAGAATGTCAAAAAACACAGAATTATAAACTCTGCCTTGCAGGCCCCGTTTTAAGACCACGAAAGCAAATCATTAAGTTATCAGTAGAGTTGTCACTGCCAAGTTGCGTGCCAGGATGTGTCACAGATCAAAGGCTGCCCGTGAGTTTAATGGATTGGTTTCGGAAAAGTGGCCAGGTGTGTCTCTGTATGAACCCTGGTTCTGGCCTCGGCTTCCTCCAATGAGGTCACTGAGCATGTCAGTGTTTGCGCCCGGTATAAACTTCATCGAACCCATCATGAAAATGCACCATTGTTTTCTGAAAGCAAAGCGTTGTGCTTCTATACCGCCCCATACCACTTCACATAGTCTCTGGGCGGTTTACAGTTTTAATTATAGTATGCAGGCTACACATTGCCCCCCCCCCAGCAAGCTGGGTACTCATTTTACCAACCTCGGAAGGATGGAAGGCTGAGCGAACCTTGAGCCAGCTACCTGGGATTGAACCCCAGGTCGTGAGCACCGTTGTACCCGCAGTGCAGGCATTCAACCACGGCAAGTCACTGAAAAGTCAACAGGGAAGGCCTTTTGGGTCGCTACGCAGCTGTTTCGTTTTCAAACGGCCTTTCTTGAAACACAGATTTTACTGGATCAGGGGGGGTGTTCTGGGAAGGCTGAGGCACACCTGGGTCGGTTGTGAAGACGAAGAGGGTGGAGAGCCGGCAGGACAGCTTCTAGGCCTGTGCTCCCCACCACCACCACCACCACCGCAAGAGCTGGGTTTTATCAAGAGCAAAGCAGGGCTGTTCAGCACCATGGACAGAACCCAACTAGGACAAGCAGCCCCTCCTTAAGGGATTTGGTGAAATGCGCCAAAGGGAGTCCCTGGTAGCTTTTTTTAAAAAAGCTTTGAAGACCTGGCTTTTTAAGGAAGCTTTCAGCGATCGGTGATGTAATGTTTGTTCCCCGACCCCACCGTCTCTTTGATTTTGGGGACGGGGGGGGGGGCATCCCTTAAGCCAGAGTCTGGATTTGTAGTGTGTTGAGTCTATGATTTTTAAAAAATATTAGCTGTTTATTGTTTCGTTTGCTTTTAATCATGGATGAATTTGCTTTCGTGTAAACCGCCCAGAGTCCCTATTTGGGAAACTGGGTGTTCTAGAAATGCAATAAATAAATAAATAAATAAATAAATAAATAAATAAATAAATAAATAAATAAATAAATATTAAATTAAATTAAATTAAATTAATAAATAAGGTAGGATCTAGCCTTCTCAAATGTATGCTGTCCTCCTCCTGAAGACCAGCAGCAGAAGAGATGAAGGCCTTGTTTATTCCTCAAGACACACACACACACACACACACACACACACACACACACACAAACACAAGAAGGGCAACCGTTTCTTAGTGAAGGGTCTTTTTTTTAAATTGCAAATGCAGCTCTTTGCTTCTCCAGGGAGAAAGGAAGGAAAGAGGCTCATACCTGCAGGTTTTCGATGCAGAACTGGTGCCCATACATGTCGATGGCCGAAAGGAAGATCGACTCCACCTGGTTGTGACGCAGCTCGTACGAGGGCAAATGGGAAGCTATGAGGACCTGAGCAGACAAAAAAAAGGGGGGGGGAGAGGAATAAAATAAAAGCACCACCTTAAAGCATTTGAGAGCTGGTCCAAAAGAAAGCAGGCTCGACTTGAAATCTGGACTCCAGACTCGGCTCAAGAGCTGCCCTCCTGGGGCATTTTAAGCCCTTTTCTCGTTGGTGAAAGGGATCAAATTGATTCTTCCAAGGACATCACATTACCGAGAAGAGAAGGAGAGGGAAAGAGCACACAGGCCTTCCTAAGTTCATTTTACGCAGGTCTTGAGGACTAGAATGCTGTTCCTGTTACTTCTAGAAATGGAAAGCAAGGGAGTCCCTCTATGTACCAAAAAAAATGTGATATCAAATCCACATCACCAAAGGCAGGCATAGGGGCGACTTTCCTACCCAGACATTAACCCGGGAAGTCTAGTTCTATAGAAGCTGCCAGGATCGTGTGGCGAAAAAGAACTGGAACATGAGCACAACATCTGAATTGTAGAGTGCCACCCACAACAGCCAACAAGGCATAGGTATTTTTTAAAAAAGACTGATCAAGACATGTTCTATCAGACTGGAAATGACTCTGGTGCCAGGAAGGTCTGTTAATTGGAAACCAGGAAGGCAGGTGGCAGGGCCTGTAATCACAGCCAACATTCATTTCAGAAGGAAGGAAGGAAGGAAGGACAGACAGACGAATGGACAGAAGGAAGGAAGGACAGACAGATGGACGGAAGGGAGGGAGGGGGGGAGGAAGGAAGGGAAGAAGGAAGGAGGGAGGGAAGGGAAGGAAGGAAGGACGGAAGGAAAGAAGGGAGGGAGGGAGGGAGGAAGGAGGGAAGGAAGGACGGATGGACGGACAGATGGAAGGGAGGAAGGGAAGAAGGAAGGGAGGGAGGAGAGAGGGAGGGAAGGGAGGAAGGAAGGATGGAAGGAAGGGACAAAAGGAGGAAATAAATAAATAAATAAATAAATAAATAAATAAATAAATAAATAAATAAATAAATAAAGGAGGGAGAATATACAACCAGTTGCAATGCAGTGCTAAGGAAGTGCTAATGTAGACCAAAAGAGGGGGGTTCCCAAACCCTTTAATGAAAACTAGAGGCACTCCGTAAGCTTACCACGACACCTCCCATAAAAAGCTAAACTAGACGGCCGGCGGCTACAGGATCAAGACATCTGCAGGAGCAGGACTGGGTATCCCCAGCGTGCCGCGAAGAGGTTCAGCAACTCTGAATAGTTCACGGGCACAAAGAGCAATTGGGTAGCGGACAGGAAAGGTCACGGTGCCGCTTCTTCAAACACACACACACACACACAGGCTTCCAAGGCTCCTGCGCCGCCATTCCGAAACAGGCAGGGAGGCCGTACCCCTGCCCTGCCCTCAATGCAAACAGGCCGCCGCCACTGCCTTGCTCGGAGACTTGTGGAACGGAAATTGGGAATGCGTGGGGGAAGCGAAAGGGGAGGGGAGGGGAGGGGAAGACAAGCTTCCAGGGGGGAACCTGATTGGGAGACAATTAGATGCTTTCCAGTCTCTCCCGTCCCACCCACCCACTATTTTAATTATACAGGCAAGCCAGGAGCAGCAGAAAAATGGGTTGATGGGGAACCACTCCCCAGGTGTGCATCTGGTATTTAAATTGGAATCCAAGACGGATAACCTTGGGAGGGGAGCAGAGAATCAGGAAAAGGACGCAAATTAAGGTTTTATTCTAAGTCCGGTTGGGGTGGGTGGGGTGGGGGGAGAATAATTTCCACCAGGCTTTGGAAAGCCACTGAGAGACATCACTGCCTTTTACAGACGGAGTTTCATTTTAGCCCCCACTGAAGGCTGGGGGAGAGAGGGCAAGGACCCTGGACCTAAAGATATCTCGATTGATCAGCTCTAGGATCACAAAAAAAAAAAAAAACTTAGTAACTTCTCAGAAACTTCCTGCAGCTAATGGCACCCAGATCTTAATCGCCTCTGCTCCTGGAGCTGGCACGGATTCATGATGGCTTGGAACCAATGAAAACTTTATCCTTCATGACTGCCCAGAGCGACCTGTGTTCACGTGGTGCAGTATATAAATGTTGTAAAACCGCCCAGAGTGACCTTGCCTTGCCTACTGCCCCTCGGAAACAGCTCTTGGTTCCAGATTCTCAGCCGGCATATATGATGAGACAGCTGCCCACATTTACCATCAGAATATGGCCTTCTTAGGGCAGGAGTAGCAAATTAAACGAATGAATTCCACATCGCAGAGGTAGATTGGTATGCAGGTTATCGCGGAGAGTGTGAGAAGGAGAAGTCACTATTCAGACTAGGATAAAAAAAAAATTAAGTTTACCTGTCGGGCCCGTAAGGCCACCTTGGCATTTGTGGTCTTACTGAGCTGGGTCAATTCCGTCAGAATGTTGATGAGCTCATCCGTCAAGGTCGGATCGCGCCCCCCCCCCCCCTCCCCCGCGGCCGGGGGGGGGGAATCATCAAGAAAAAGGCAGATTTTTCAAAAAATAAGAAATAATTGTAAACCGCCCCAGGTAGTGTAGTTTCCAGTAAGGGAGGGCAGGATAGATAGATAGATAGATAGATAGATAGATAGATAGATAGATAGATAGATAGATAGATAGATAGA